>JAHRHZ010000145.1:86570640-86602477 GCA_024137785.1 Ginglymostoma cirratum | reverse complement strand
GTATTAATGATCTGGATCTTGGTGTATAGGGGACAATTGCAGAGTTTCCAAATGACACGAAACTTTAATAAATTGTTTTTAGTGATTGGAACAAAGTCAACCAGGTGGATCTCATAGAATATGAGTTCCTTGATGATGAGTGTTAATCTGGTCCAATCAGGGAGTCCTGGCTGACAGATATAAACAGGAGTGTCAGACGGTCCATTCACTCTAGGAGCCGACTACGGGAGAGCTGAAACACAGAACGTAGAACATAGAACATAGAACATTACAGCGCAGTACAGGCCCTTCGGCCCTTGATGTTGCGCCGACCTGTGAAACCAATCTGAAGCACTTCGAACCTAAACTATTCCATTATCATCCATTTGTTTATCCAACGACCATTTAAATGCCCTTAAAGTTGGCGAGTCTACAACTGCTGCAGGCAGGGCATTCCATGCCCTGACTACTCTCCGAGTAAAGAATCTACCTCTGACATCTGTCCTATATCTATCACCCCTCAATTTAAAGCTATGTCCCCTCATGCTAGCCGTCACCATCCGAGGAAAAAGGCTCTCACAGTCCACCCTATCCAATCCTCTGATCATCTTGTATGTCTCTATTAAGTCACCTCTTAACCTACTTCTCTCTAACGAAAACAGCCTCAAGTCCCTCAGCCTTTCCTCATAAGACCTTCCCTCCATACCAGGCAACATCCTGGTAAATCTCCTCTGCACCTTTTCCAATGCTTCCACATCCTTCCTATAATGCGGCAACCAGAACTGCACGCAATACTCCAAGTGCGGCCGTACCAGAGTTTGTACAGCTGCAACATGACCTCACGGCTCCGAAACTCAATCCCTCTACCAATAAAACCTAACACACCGTACGCCTTCTTAACAACCCTATCAACCTGGGTGGCAACTTTCAGGGTTCTATGCACATGGACACCGAGATCTCTCTGCTCGTCCACACTACCAAGAATCTTACCATTAGCCCAGTACTCTGTATTCCTGTTACTCCTTCCAAAGTGAATCACCTCACACTTTTCCACATTAAACTCCATTTGCCACCTCTCAGCCCAGCTCTGCAGCTTATCTATGTCCCTCTGTAACCTGCAACATCCTTCCGCACTATCCACAACTCCACTGACTTTAGTGTCATCTGCAAATTTACTAACCCATCCTTCTATGCCCTCATCCAGGTCATTTATGAAAATGACAACTGTTTTTGGCAGTGGCCCAAAACAGATCCTTGCGGTACACCACTAGTAACTGAACTCCAGGATGAACATTTCCCGTCAACCACCACCCTCTGTCTTCTTCCAGCTAGCCAATTTCTGATCCAAACCGCTAAATCACCCTCAATCCCATGCCTCCGAATTTTCTGCAATAGCCTACCATGGGGAACCTTATCAAACGCTTTACTGAAATCCATATACACCACATCAACTGCTTTACCCTCCTCCACCTGTTTAGTCACCTTCTCAAAGAACTCAATAAGGTTTGTGAGGCACGACCTGTCCTTCACAAAACCGTGTTGACTATCCCTAATCAAATTATTCCTTTCTAGATGATTATAAATCCTATCCCTTATAATCATTTCCAACACTTTACCCACAACCGAAGTAAGGCTCACTGGTCTATAATTACCAGGGTTGTCTCTACTCCACTTCTTGAACAAGGGGACAACATTTGCTATCCTCCAGTCTTCTGGCACTATTCCTGTAGACAATGACGACAAAAAGATCAAAGCCAAAGGCTCTGCAATCTCCTCCCTAGCTTCCCAGAGAATCCTAGGATAGATCCCTTCCGGCCCAGGGGACTTATCTATTCTCAGACATTCCAGGATTGCTAACACCTCCTCCTTTATGAACCTCAATCCTGTCTAGTCTAATAGCCTGTATCTCAGTATTCTCCTCGACAACGTTGTCTTTTTCATGTGCGAATACTGATGAAAAATACTCATTTAGTGCCTCTCCTATCTCTTCGGACTCCACGCACAACTTCCCACTCCTGTCCTTGACTGGCCCTAATCTTACTCAAGTCATTCTTTTATTCCTGACATACCTATAGAAAGCTTTAGGGTTTTCCTTGATCCTACCTGCCAAAGACTTCTCATGTCCCCTCCTGGCTCTTCTTAGCTCTCTCTTTAGGTTCTTCCTGGCTAACTTGTAACTCTCAAGCGCCCTAACTGAGCCTTCACACCTCATCTGTACATAAGCCTCCTTCTTCCTCTTGACAAGAGATTCAACTTCTTTAGTAAACCACGGTTCCCTCGCTCGACCACTTCCTCCCTGCCTGACAGGTACATACTTATCAAGGACACGCAGTAGCTGTTCCTTGATCAAGCTCCACATTCCAATTGTGCCCAGCCCCTGCAGTTTCCTTCCCCATCCTATGCATCCTAAGTCTTGCCTAATCGCCTCATAATTGCCTTTCCCCCAGCTATAACTCTTGCCCTGTGATATATACCTATCCCCTTCTATCGCTAAAGTAAACGTAACCGAATTGTGGTCACTATCACCAAAGTGCTCACCTACCTCCAAATTTAACACCTGGCCAGGTTCATTACCCAGTACCAAATCCAATGTGGCATCGCCTCTTGTTGGCCTATCTACATACTGTGTCAGGAAACCCTCCTGCACACACTGGACACAAACTGACCCATCTAAAGTACTTGAACTATAGCGTTTCCAGTCAATATTTGGAAAGTTAAAGACCCCCATAACAACTACCCTGTTCCTTTCGCTCCTATCCAGAATCATCTTTGCTATCCTTTCCTCTACATCTCTGGAACTATTCGGAGGCCTATAGAAAACTCAGTGTCATCTACAACGCATATGTAAATAGGGAGTGACTTGGTGACAGGATAGCGACCTTTGTGGAGTCATTACAATTGTAAACAATGTGGAAGAGAAAGTAGAACTCCAGAAGGACATTGACAAGTTGGTGGAGTGGTCTGATAGGTGGCAGATGAAGTTCAACGCAGAGAAATGTGAGATGATATACTTTTGTCAGAAGAACATTGAAAGTATGGTGGGGGGTGGGGGTTGGTAGTATAAATCTAAAGGGAGTATAGGAGCGGAGGGACTTGGGTGTACATGTTCACAGGCCATTGAAGGTAGTAGGACAGGTGGAGAGAACAGTTAATAAAGCAAACAGTGTCCTCAGCTTTATTAATAGGTCGGTGGAGTACAACAGCAGAGAGATGGTGGTGGTGAATTTGTAGACCTTAGCTGGGGCATTGTGTACAGTTCTGAGCGCCACATTATAGGAACGATATGCATGCTTGGGAGAGAGTGCAGAAGTGATTTATAAGAATGGTTGTACGGATGAGAAATTTCAGTTATGAAGATAAATTAAAGAAGCTGGGACTGTTCCCCTTGGAGAAAGGAAGGCTGAAAGGAGATTTGGTAGAGGTTTTCAAAGACATGAGTGAGCTTGCCAGAGTAGACAGGGAGATGTTATTCCCACCTGTAAAAGGAACATGACTGAAAGAGTATTGATTTTTATAAAAGAAGCACGGGTGAGAAAAAGAATTCACTCAGTGTGTAGTTAGGGTGTGGAATGCACTGCCTGGAAATGTCGGGGAGGAAGGATACATTGAGGAATTCAGAATAAGGGGATCACATATTTGGGACAGAAATGAGGAGGAATTTCTTCTCCAGGAAGGTTGTGAATCTGTGGAATTCTTTACCACAGAGGGCTGTCAAGGCTGAGTCATTAATTGTATTCCAAGCTGAAATAGATTTTCAGTCAGGAATCAAGGCAGAAAAGTGGAGTTAACGATGATCAGATCAGCCATAATCTCATTGAATAGCAGAGCAGACTCAATGATCTGAATGGCCTATTGGATGGTAATCTGGATTAGAATGGTATGCTCAGGTATAGGGACAAGGCAGGAGATCAGCACTAGACAATAATGCTCATTTGAAGAGCTGGTACAGGAACATTGGGCTGAATGGTCTCCTTCTGCATCACAATAATTCCGTGATTCTCTGATGGTAAGTTACATGCCCATAATGGGAGCTATTCGCTGGTTACATTATTGACTGAAACAGGAGTGAGCTGGTGGTGTTCCATGTAAGGGTTGACAACGAGGGGGAAATTATACAATAGCTCCTGAAAGCATCTCTGTGAGGACAAACTCTAAACTTGTTTGGCAATGTAAAATAACACAGTCAGGCAAACTTTTCATGTTTAAGAAAGGAGATGAATTTAAAAGGAAACAGACGGCTGCAGCTACAAAACAAATTGTTTTATTTCCAGTTTCTGCACAGACTGAGCTGAGAAATAAGCAGCAGGGCATAAGGGAGAGACAAAGTGGACTTGCAAATATAAGAAGGTTGTATTTGAATAGGATTCCAAGCAAATAAATATTAAATTGGTAGTGGCCTGGAGTCGGAAGTGGTAAATGTAAGGTAAGATTGCTTTCGGGCACTGTAGCTCACTGAAATCACAAGTGGCAGACCTCAGCTCAATATAGGAATGATAAGTGACCTTGACAGCATGCAGTAAATGGAAGTCAAGGCACCTCTGATGACAGTGACTGCAAGCTGATTAAATTTGATGTGATTTGGGATTCAACATTTCCAACATCCTGTTATATCATTTTGAAAGAGTCAGCTATAGGGGCCCGATGGAAGAGCTACATTTGATTGACTGGTGAAAATTATTTTAAGATCCCAGTTGACAACTATTAGATTAAGGAGCAGTAGTAGGCCATTCAGCCCACTGAGTTTGCTCTGCTATTCAGTCGAGATCATGGCTAATCTGATAATTGTTAATTCCACTTTCCTGCCTTTTCTCTATAACCCTGGATTCCCCTCCGGATTTAGAATCTATTTTAGCTTTGAATATAATTAATGACTGCCCTTTGTGGTAAAGAATTCCACAGGTTCACCACCTTCACAGAGAAGAAATTCCTCCTCATCTCTGTCTTAAATGTGTGATCCCCTATTTTGAGATTATGCCCTGTGGTCCTAGACTCTCCCGCAAGATGAAATATTCACTCCACATCTACTCAGTGAAGATCCCTTAAGAATCTTGAATGTTTCAATAAGGTCGCCTCTCATTCTTCTGAATTCAATGAGTTCAATCCTCATAAAACAATCCCTCCATTTCTGGTATCAGACATTCTCGGGACTGCCTCCAGTGTCAGTACATTTTTCCTTCGATAAAGGGCCCAATGATGACTGAAATGATGAGTATAATATCTTCAAAGACATACTAAAAAGGATGGAGTGGATTTGCATAGAATTACATAGGAACAGAGACAGCCTAATAAGGGTTTATTTTGTGGACCACTTTGCTATCCAACTGCTACAAAACAAAAATGAGAATTTGTGTGAGATGTGGGCAAGAAATTGGTGGAAGCTGAATTTTTCTGAAAAGAGAGACCACGTACAACCTTTTCATCCTGCACTCATCAGGACAAAATCAAGAATAACAAATGGGTGGAAAGATTTTCACTTGTAGGACATACATGTCCCTAGTTGCCCTCAAGAACGTTGAATGTTGATCTCTGTCTGCGCCTTCTCGGCAGCTGTAACACTGCATCCTGCACTCTATTATGTTACCCTCGTGCACTTGTATAATACGATCTGCCTATAAAGCACCTAAGACGACACTTTACACTGTACCTTGGGTACATGTGACAGTAATAAATCAAATCAAATCAGAAAATGGTGGTGAGCCAACTTCTTGACCTTCTGTCGCTCAAGGGGTGTAGGTGGACCTTCAATGCCCTGAGAGAGGGAATTCTACAATTTTGACCCAGCGACATGAGGGAACGGTGATGTATTTCCAAATCAGAATCGTGAGTGGCTTGGAGGAGAACTTGCAGGTGGTGGTGTTCCTATGTACCTGCTGTCCTTCGCAATGGAAGTTATTTGATTGTTAGTCGAGTGATAGTTCACTGACTGTGGAGATGGGGAGAAGCAAGTGAAGGATGCACCCCAGAGTTTTGCAATAGGAGCTCCCGAGGTTATATTATGCATAGGGTCATGTAATGGTGCAGCACATTTGACCTATTGTGTTAATGCTGGCTCTTTAGCAGAGCAATCCAACAAATTCGACAGCCCTGCTCTCTCCTCATGGTTCTGCATTTTACTTTTGGTTAATCAGGTATTTATTCAATTTTATTTTGCAAGTTACTAGTCAGACTGCTCCCACCACTTTTTCAGCCAGTGTATTCCAGATTACAACTACTCGCTGCATTAAAAAATGTCTCCTGTCACAATGTGGGTCTTCTACCAGTTACCTTAGGTCTGTTTTTCCTGAAATCCCAACTCCCTGCCATTGTCATCACCAACAATGATAACTGCAATGTAAGTTAGTGAAATGAATATTGGAGAGTGGGTATTGGTGTCTCACATGATTCAGTTTCAGGGCTTCCTCTGGTCACTGTGTATATCAGTGACGTGGATAGAAGTCTAGAGGGAGAGGTGTCAACATTTGCAGGTTCTGAAATAAGATGGAGAGTTAATTCAGCTGGAAGATCAAAGTAAGCTGCAAAGAAATATTAATAAGATGGGGGAATAGGCTACAAAGCTGCAAATGAAATTTAATGTCAGCGAGAGCAAGGTGTTGCATTTTTTGATTTAAAAAAATTAGACGTATTAATTATACTGTAAATTAAAGTGGGCACGCTGTGTGTCTAAAAAGGGCAGAAGGATTCAGGGTTCCAAGTTCACAGGACAGTCATGGTAGTGCTTCAGTTTGATGAGGCTCTTAAAAAAAAGTTAATGGAATTTTAAATGTTGTCACAGTAAGTGCAGACTATCAAAGACAAGTGATAACGACGAGCCGATACAAAACTTGAGTAAAACATCTAGTTTTACCATACCATGCACTATATTGGACTCCAATCTGGAGCAATTTATTGAGGCTTTAGAGAGGAGCCAATACAGAACCATTGAAACGACACTTACTATGACGAAGTACAAATATGAAACGATCAATTGGCTTAACAGCAGGAGACAGAGAGCAGTGGTGGAGGGTTGGCTTTTGGACTGGAGGGCCAGTGGTGTTCCACAGGGATTGGTTCTGGGTCTGCTTTTGTTCGTCATTTGTATAAAAGATTTAGATGAGAATATGGAAAGTGTGGTTCCTGAGTTTGCTGATGACTCCAACCTTGGTGATATAGTTGACAGTGAAGAAGGTTATGTAAGATTAAAAACAGATCTTGATCAATGGGGTCAATGGGCTGAGGAGTGGCAGATGGAGTTTAATTTGGATAAATGCAAGGTTTTGCATTTTGGTAAAACAAACAAGGGCAGGACTTATACAATTAAAAGTAGGGCATTGGGTAGTGTTGCAGAGCAGAGAGATCTAGAGGGTCAGATACATTATTCTATGAAATTTGCATTACAGGTAGGCAGGGTGGTTAAGAAGGCATTTAGCACGCTTGTCTTCATTGCTCAGACCTGTGAGTATAGGAGTTGGGACGTCATGTTGATGTTGTACAGGATGTTGGTGAGGCCCCTTCTGGAATAATATGTGCAGTTCTGGTTGCCTGTTGTAGGAAAGATAGTATCAAGCTAGAGAAGGTTCAGGAGAAATTTGCCAGGATGTTGCCAGGAATAGAAGATTTGAGTTATAAACAGAGGTTTGATAGCCTGGGACATTTTTGATTGGATCATAGAAGGTTGAGGTAGAGGCTTATAAAATCATGAGGGGTATAGGTAAGGTGAACAGCCAGTATCTTTTCCATAGGGTGGGCGATTTCAACAGTAGGGGCATATTTTTAAGGTGAGAGGAGAAAGATTTAAAAAGGACATGATGGCCAACTTTTTCACACAGAGAGAGTGTGGAACGAACTGCCAGGGAATGTTGTGGATGCAGTTACGGTTACAACATTTAAAAGACATTTGGATAAATACACGGATAAGAAATGTTTGGAGGGATATGGGCCAAGAGCAGGCAAGTGGGACGAGTTTAGTTTGGGATTATGTTTGGCATGGACTGGTTGGATTGAAGGGTCTGTTTCCATGCTATATAACTCTGTGGCTTTAAGTGGCTAGAGATACAGGAGCAAAGCTATAGAATCATAGAATCCCTACAGTGTGGAAGCAGGCCATTCAGCCCAACAAGACCACACTGCTCCTCCGAAGAACATCCCACTAGATGCATCTCCCTAACCCAGTAACCCTGCAATTTCCATGTCTAATCCACCTAATTTACACACCCCTGGACACTACAGGTAATTTAGCATGGCCAATCCACCTAACCTGTACATTTTGCACTGTGAGAAGAAACCAGAGCACCCGGAAGAAATCCATGCAGACACGGGGCAAATGTGCAAACTCCACACAGACAGTTGCCTGAGGGTAGAATCGAACCTGGGTCCCTGGTGCTGTGAGGCAGCAGTGCTAACCACAACATTCTGGAATGGCTGAGATTACAGATAAAGGGAGAAGAGAAGCTGTGAGAGGATTTGAAAACCAAGAATGAGAATTTTAAAAATCCAAGCTTGCTTAACTAGAGGCTAATGTAGGTCAGTGAGGTAAAGAGTGATGGGTCAGCAGGGCTTGGTGTGAATTAAGACACAAGGCATCAGAGATGACTTCAGGTCTAGAAAGGGAAGCATATGGGATGCCAATAAGGAATGTAGGTCCTGCCAACATCAGGTTTAGATGTAACAAAGACACAGATGAGGATTTCAACAGCAATTGCACTGGGACAGGGCAAAGTTGAGCCACAGCCCTCGAAAGAGTTGGAATTGGGGGTGTGGGTTCCTTTGGAAGCCTATGTCTCTGTCAAGTATTTTTCTTGATTTTTTCATGGTTCATTTATGGGTCCAGCCGTCATTGCCCTTGAACTGAACAGCTTGCTAGTCCATTTCAGAGAGCAGTTAAGTTCAACCTCATTGATCTTATCTGGACTTATTTATAGGCCAGACGGGGTAAGGATGGCAGATTTCCTTACCTTAAGAGCATTTTTGAACAAAGTGGGTTTTTTTTACAACAATCGATGATGATTGTTATGGTCACTATCAACAAAACTGGCTTTTATTCCACATTTACTAATTGAATTGGGATTGTGGTTGGGTTTGAACTGGGGTGGGGTTTGAACCCGTGCAAAATTGGCCCAAGCCCAGCCCACCTACTGTCCCTAAAATTTAGGGTGGTTCTTTGCTAATTAAATTGCACAGCAGTACTGAGAAATTAGTGGAATTCAGTTCCGTGCAATCAGATGAACGGGGTAAATACTGGACAAAAGAAAGACCTTTTAAAATTAATTAAATATCTGGTGAATTTAAGTTGCTTAAAGTTCGGTGTCTTTTAGAATTACGGTAACCAGCACGAGGGAACCACAAGCTGATTAAATCCAATATTAAATAATTTTCAAACAAAGGTTAACCATAGAACAACAATCCAAGAAAAACAGAAAACACTTTCTCTTTAACGAGGCACAAAGTCAACATTTTTAACATCAAGCTCTCTTCCTTCGGTGCACAAATATCAAAATTACAGCCTGCGAAACCTCCTTATTGGTTGAGATTAATGAAAATCTGACTTTAAGCTCAGAAGTTAAAAAGAACTTTTGCCTGCAATGAAATCACTTTTATTTCAGAGTTTGTAGCATCTCTACAGTGTGCAAGCTGGCCATTTGGCCCATCAAGTCCACACCAATTCTCCAAAGACCATCCCTCCAACTTTATCGCTGTAACCCTGCATTTCCCATGGCTAACCCCCTTACCCTGGACACTACGGGCAATTTAGCATGGCCAATCCGCATCGCCTGCACATCTTTGGACTGTGGGAGGAAACCGGAGCACCCGGAGGAAACCCATGGAGACAAAGGGAGAACAAGCAAACTCTACACAGTCAATCACTTGAGGGTGGAATCAAACCCGGGTCCCTGGCACTGAAAGGAAGCAGTACTAACTACTGAGCCACTGTGCTGTCCCATTCTTCATACTCCATTATGATTGCAAGCCCAAACTCAAAATATTTAAGTAGGCAGAAGATTGCAGATTTTGAGAACCGTGCTCTAGATCAATGAAGTCATTTTCAAAAATCTGGGCACATGCATTTAGAGTGACCGTGGTTATTGATGCATCTGCGCCCGGCTAGCTTCACATACCTACCATCTGTGCCTCTAGCTTATGGTATGCACTTGCCCCAAATCATGCTCCAGAAAACTTAACACAGAAATTAAAGCTGACGCTCTAGTGCAGTACTGATGGAGTGCTGCACTGTCAGAGACACCACACCTTGAATGAGATGCCATAGGGAGTGTGCAGTGGGACCTGGGTGTCCTTGTGCACCAGTTGCTGAAGGTAAGCATGTAGGAGCAGCAGGCGGGAAAGAAGGCAAATAGTATGTTGGTCTTCATTGCAAGAGGTTTGAGTACAGGAGCAGGGATGTGTTGTTGCAGTTATACAGAGCCTTGGTGAGGCCACACCTGGAATATTGTGTGCAGTTTTGGTCTCCTTATCTGAGGAAGGATGCTCTTGCTCTCGAGGGTGTGCAGCGAAGGTTTATCAGGCTGATTTCGGGGACGGCGGGTCTGATGTATGAGGAGAGATTTAAAGTTTTAGAGTAGATCTGTAGCTCGGGTTGTGGATGTTGTGTTTGGTTGGCTCGCTGAGCTGATTCTTGGGATTGTTTTCTCTGGAGTTCAGACGAATGAGGGGGGATCTCATAGAGACGTATAAAATTCTAACAGGACTGGACAGGGTAGAGCAGGGAGGATGTTCCCAATGGTGGGTGCGTCCAGAACCAGAGGTCACAGTCTCAGGATTCAGGGTAGACAATTTAGGACGGAGATAAGGAGACATTTCTTCATCCAAAGAGTGGTGAGCCTTTCCAAAGAGTGGAATTCATTACCACAGGAAATAGTTGATGACAGAACATTGAATGTATTCAAGTAGTGACTAGATATAGCACTTGGGGCTGAATGGCATCAAAGGTTATGGAGAGAAAGCAGGATTAGGCTATTGAGTTGGATGAATGAACTTCTTGAGGAAATGGTGGATTTGGGTACAATTACAACATTTAAAAGACATTTGGATACATGGATAGAAAAGTTTTGGAGGGTATGGGCCTGGAGCAGTAAAGTAGGATGAGTTTAGTTTAGGGTTACGTTTGGCACTGACTGGTTGGGCCAAAGGGTCTGTTTCTGTGCGTATGACTCCATGACTCTATGACTCAATGGCCATCTATGACAAGGGAGGGGCGAGAGAGTTAGAAAGTGCTGTCGCCTCTTCAGATCCAGACTCTTAAACATTAACTCTGTCTCTCCTTCCACATCTACTGAGTTCCTCTAGCATTTTCTGTGTTATAATTTTGTTGCTTAACATGATCAGGCCAAAATAGTAGGAGCAATTCCTGTTTCTCCATGGCCACCATAGGAGCCTAGAATCAAGCGTCTGTGATATCAGCACATGATACATTGCTGCGGTATTCCTCAGTCTCCAATTGGAGCAGGGCATGTTGTCACAGATGCATTAGTCCATTAACACCTCCTATTAAAATGTCAATGGAATGTTATCCTTGATGTGTTAAGTAAAGACCACAAAGAGTAAATTGGAGGCTGTATCTCTTGGAGATCTGCCAACAGGATATTAATTACCACTTGTAGCAATGAACTATTCAAACATTTGCAGCAACACAAAGGCAGAAAACGATTAGTTGGTCCATCCTGCTTAACCGCACCTCCTCCCCCAATTCATAATGACCAGGCACTTTGTGATTTCTTCCCTTGCCCTGATGGCACGTAACCCCTGAACATTTTTTTATTTCAAAAATATACTTTATTCACAAAAAATATCTTTATGTATATGAATAGTCACTAACACAGTTAGTTTCTGCGCAGTAGCATGTCAAGGAAACAAATAAACGTTGGAGACTATAGGTGTGAGGCTGGAAAAGCACAGCAGGCCAGGCAGCTTCCGAGGAGCAGGAAAGTCAATGTTTTGGGCAGAAACCCTTTGTCAGGACTGGGGAGGGGGAGGGGAGCTCAGAAATAAATAGAGGGAGGGGGATGGGGCTGGGGGAAGGGTAGGGAAGATGGTAGGTGGATGAAGGTAGGCTGTTATTGTGATTGGTTCATGGGAAGGGTGGAGCGGATAGTTGAGTGGGAAGATGGACAGGTTAGGTCAGGTCAGGAGGGGGAGGGCTGTACAAGGCTGGGAATGGAGGGATTTTGAAGCTGGTGAAGTCAATGTTAAGGCCACTGGGCTGTAAGCTCTGCAGGCGAAACATCAGGTGTTGTTCCTCCAGTTTACATTTGGCCTCACTCTGACAGTGGAGGAGGCCAAGGACGGACATGTCACCAGGGGAGTGAGAGGGGGTGTTAAAATGGGTGGCAACGGAAGGTCTGGTTGGTTGTTATGTGCAGAGCACAGATGCTCCGCCAACCAGTCCTCGTGTCCACGTTTGGTCTCCCCAATATACAGGAGACTACATTGGGAGCAATGGATCAATAGATCAGGTTGGGTGAAGTGCAGGTGAATCTCTGGCAGATAGGGAAGCATTCTTTGGGGCCTTGGATGGAGGTGGGAGGGGAGGTGTAGGGTTAGGTGTTGCCCCTCTTGCTGTTGCAGGGAAAGGTACCAGGTGTGGTGGAGAAGTTGGTGGGGAGTGTAGAGCTGACAGGCTCCTGCGAGGAGCTCGAGCAGTTCATCAATTTCACCAACACTTTTCACTCCCCTCTCAAATTCACATGGATTATTTCTGACAGCTCCGTCGCCTTCCTGGACCTCTCCATCTCCGGAATCTGACTCACCACTGACATCCATTTCAAACCGACTGACTCCCACAACCACCTCGACTACACCTCTTCTCATCCATCCTCCTGCAAAAATGTTGTCCCATACCCCCAATTCCTCCATCTCCACCACATCTGCTCCCAGGATGAAGCATTCCACTCCAGGACATCCCAGATATTCTCCTACTTTAGGGGCTGTAATTTCCCCTCCTCTATAATTAAGGATGCTCTCAAACGCATCTCCTCCATTTCCTGCACTTCTGCCCTCAAACTCCCCACCCCCAGCAGCAATAAGGATAGAGTCCCATTGGTCCTCAAGTACCACCTCACAAACCTCCGAACACAACTCATCATCCTCCGACATTTCCACCACCTACCATCAGACCCCACCCCCACCAAAAAGATATTTACTGCCCCATCCCTGTCCGCTTTCCACAGGGACTGTACATTCCATGGCTCCACCCCCTCCCTATCCCCAGTCCTGACGAAAGATTTTGGTCAGAAACATTGACTTTCCTGCTCCACGGACGCTGTCTGACCTGCCAGGGTTTTCTAGCCTCACACCTACAGACTCTGGCTTCCAGCATCTGCAGTCCTTATTGTCTCCAAACAAACATTGGAGTTTGACTTTATTCAACAAACCAAAGACATCTCTTACACATACAAGACTATATTTACATGCATTTGAGGCACCAGGAGGGCCTGAGAACAACCTTTATTCCTAAAAATATACTTTATTCATTAAAAGTATCCTTTTATATAGTCACAAACACAGTTCAGTTCTGTACAGTAGCATATCAAGTAAACAAACAAACATTGGAGTTTGACTCTATCCAAATAAACCAAAGGCATTTCTTACTTGAACCAGACTATATCTACATGCATTTGAGGCAGCGTGAGGGTTCGAGAACTGAATGGGCCCCTATTTAACTTCAGCAGGAAGAGCTCAGTCCATGCTCTTTCTCCACTGTTCCTTGGCAGCATCTGCCCCAAGCTTTAGTGCATCCATAAGACCATAAGACATAGGAGTGGAAGTAAGGCCATTCGGCCCATTGAGTCCACTCCGCCATTTAATCATGGCTGATGGGCATTTCAACTCCACTTACCCGCACTCTCCCCGTAGCCCTTGATTCCTTGCGAGATCAAGAATTTATCAATCTCTGCCTTGAAGACATTCAACGTCCCGGCTTCACTGCGCTCCGTGGCAATGAATTCCACAGGCCCACCACTCTCTGGCTGAAGAAATGTCTCCTCATTTCCGCTTTAAATTGACCCCCTCTAATTCTAAGTCTGTGCCCACGGGTCCTAGTATCCCCACCTAACGGAAACAACTTCCCAGCATCCACCCTTTGTAAGCCATGCATTATCTTGTAAGTTTCTATTAGATCTCCCCTCAACCTTCTAAACTCTAATGAATACAATCCCAGGATCCACAGCCGTTCATCGTATGTTAGGCCTACCATTTCCAGGGATCATCCGTGTGAATCTCCGCTGGACACGCTCCAGTGCCAGTATGTCCTTCCTGAGGTGTGGGGCCCAAAATTAGACACAGTATTCTAAATGGGGCCTAACTAGAGCTTTATAAAGTCTCAGAAGCACATCGCTGCTTTTATATTCCAACCCTCTTGAGATAAATGACAACATTCCATTCGCTTTCTTAATCACAGACTCAACCTGCAAGTTAACCTTTAGAGAATCCTGTACTAGCACTCCCAGATCCCTTTGAACTTCGGCTTTATGAATTTTCTCACCGTTCAGAAAATATTCCATGCCTGTATTCTTCTTTTCCAAAGTGCAAGACCTCGCATTTGCTCACGTTGAATTTCATCAGCCATTTCCTGGACCACTCTCCTAAACTGTCTAAATCATTCTGCAGCCTCCCCACCTCCTCCGTACTACCTGCCTGTCCACCCAACTTCGTATCACCAACAAACTTCGCCAGAATGCCCCCAGTCCCTTCATCCAGATTATTAATATATAAAGTGAACAGCTGCGGCCCCAACACTGAACCCTGCAGGACACCACTTGTCACCGGTTGCCATTCTGGAAAAGAGCCTTTTATCCCAACTCTCTGCCTTCTGTCAGACAGCCAATCCTCAATCCATGCCAGTAATTCACCTCGAACACCATGGGCCCTCACCTTACTCAGCAGCCTCCTGTGAGGCACCTTATCAACGGCCTTTTGGAAGTCTAGATAGATAACATCCACTGGGTTTCCCTGGTCTAACCTACTTGTTACCTCTTCAAAGAATCCCCCAACACGTAGTCCTGGACCTCGGAATGTGCCAGTCTGCAACACTCAGTCAGGGTCAACTCCTCGTTCTGGAAGACCAACAAGTTTCGGGCAGACCAAAGAGTGTCTTTCACCGAGTTGATGGTCGTCCAACTATAGTCACAGTTTGTCTCGGTGTGTGCCCTGTGGAACAGACCTTAGAGCACAGAGTCCTGTGTCACAGTGCTGCTCAGGACGAACCTCAACAAAAATCACTGTATCTCTTTCCAGACCTGCTTTGCAAAGGCATATTCCAGGGGCAGAAAAATATCTAAATTAATTAACAAGCTGCTGTGGAGAGGGAATCTCTGGAAAGCTCTCTCCCAGTCCATTTGAAACCTATCCATGTTCCAGTGACTATGTGCGGTGAATTGTTAATCCACTTACTTTATAGACAATGCAATCACTTTTGGTGCCAGACTGCATTTTAAAGCATGATGATGAAAAGAGGCGATGATTATTTGTTTGCAGTCTGCCTGAGCTTAATTGAGCCGAGTGCGTCATTCTCCATATTTGACTTCTTGAACTGATGAAGCTGACTAGAATATTCAACAAAAGCACACAGTAACCTGTCATTTTTTTTGAGGTACAATGTGGCTAAGTTGATTGCAGTCTTGCCTCAGAATCAGAACGTTTTAGCTCAGATTGTCAGAGATTTCAGTGCAAACATCTGGGCTGACCCTCTACTGAAGCACACTAAAGGAATGTAGCACTGTTTAAGGCGCCGAATTTCAGGTGACCAAGGAAATGTTGTCCTCCAAGGTGGACTGGTAAATACAAAATAAATATAATAGACCCATTGGTGGTAACTGAGAAAAGAATGAGGCAGTACAAAGACTCTATAATTAAATAAAATTGACAGGCTGGACGGTATTTGACCTATGAACCTGAAAGGTGTTAGAAGGCATTTAGCTTTCGTTGCTCAGAGTTTTGAGTTGGGCCAACATGTTGCAATTATACAGGATGTTGGTGAGGTCACTTTTGGAGTTCTGTGTGCAGTTCTGGTCTTGCTGCTACAAGAAGGATATTATTAAATTGGAGAGGGTTCAGGAAATATTTACCAGGATGTTCCAGGACTGGATATGGATAAGAAAGGTTTAGAAGGATATGGGACAAACACAGGCAAGTGGTACTAATTTAGTTTGGGAAACTTGATCAGCATGGATGAGTTGGACCAATGGGTCTGTTTCTATGCTGTGTGACACTATGACTCTATGACTTGGTCATGATAGAATTGTTTTTTGTGGGGTCTTGCTGTGCGCAAACTGGCTGTTATATTGCAACAGTGACTTCACTTCAGATGCTAAAAATGGTTGTACTTCTTCATTTCAATTGTTAAAAGGTGCCCCAAGTTCACTCACGTTCCTCCTTCCTTCACTGGCAAGGATAAAGGCTTCTCCAACGAGAGAGCAAGTCGAAGGCAGAGCTGGTCAATATATCCAGACTAACAGAGGGAAGTAGCATGGAGAGATTAGAGGAGAAGCTAGATGAAGGAACAGGAGGTGATGTTGATGGGGTGAAGATGAAGAAGGATGGGAGGAGGGTCGTGTGGAGGATAAGCACATGGTATGTTGGGTTTTATATCTGGTACCTGTGTAATAAAACTAATGTAATTCTATATAAATCTTATTATTTTATTCAATCATTGGATGAGGACATCTCTGACTCAGCCGTCATTTACTACCTGTCCTTAGTTGCCCTTGAGAAGCTAGTGGGAGTCACCTTCTTGTATTCCTGCAGTTATTTGGTGTGGGGACATCCATAACACCTTTAGGGATGGAATTCCAGTGACAGTGACTGAACGGCAATATATTTCCAAGTCAGGATAGTGAGTGGCTTGGATGGGAACTTGCAGGTGTTTGATGTTCCCATATATCTGCTGCCCTTGTGTTTCTAGATGGAAGTGGTCATGAGTTTGGAAGATGCTGTCTAGGGAGAATTACAAAAGTCTACAGAGCATCTTGTACCTTGTGCAAACTGTTGTTACCATGTGTCAGCGTTGAAGAGAATGAATATCTGTTGATGTGGTGCCAATCAAGTGGGCTGCTTTACCCTGGATGGTGTCAAGCTTCTTGAGTGTGGTTGGAGCTGCACTCATCCAGGCAAGTGGCGAGTGTTCGATCACACTCCTGGACTGAGTCTTGTAGATGGTGGGCAGGCTTTGGGACATCAAGTGTTACTAACTTTGGGATTCCAAGCTTCTAACCTGCACTCGCAGCCGCTGTATTTATATGGTGTGTCCAGTTGAGTTTCTAATCAATGGTATATCCAGAATGTTGATAGTAGGAGTTTCTTGTGATGGCGACTCCATTATATATCAAGGGACAATGGTTAGATTGTCTCTTATTGGAGATGGTCATTGCCTGGTATTTGTGTGGCATGAATGTTACTTACCACTTGTCAGCCCAAACCTGAAATATTGTCCAGGTCCAGCTGAATTTGAACGTGGACTGCTTCGGTACCAGATGAGTTGTGAACGGTGCTGAACATTGTACAGTCGTCAGCACTCATTCCAAATGATGGATGGAAGGTCATGCATGAAGCAGCTGAGGATTGTTTGGTCAGGACACGACCCTGAGGAACTCCTGCAGGGATGTCCTGGATTTTACTGATTGATTTGGTTTATTGTTGTCACATGTACCGAGATACAGCGAAAAGTATTGTTTTGCATGCTATCCAGGCAAATCCTACTATAAAAGAGAACGTCAGGGTAATAGAACAGAATGCAGAATATAGTGTTACAGCTACAGAGAAGGTGTCAAAAAAGATCAACTCTAATATATGAGAAGTCCGTTCAAAAGTCTGATAACAACAGGAAAGAAGCTGTTCTTGACTCTGTTAGAACATGTTTTCAAACTTTTATATCTTCTGCCCATTAGAAGAGGGTGGAAGAGAGCGTACCCGGGGTGAGGGGGTGATCATTATGTTCTCAAGATGGTAGGGAGTGTAGATGGAGTCAATGCATGGGAGTTCTGAGGAAGGGTCACCAGAACCGAAATGTTAACTCTGATATTTTCTTCACAGATGCTGCCAGACCTGCTGAGCTTTTCCAGCAAGTTTGTTTCCGTTGTTGCTGTTGTCAATGGATGGGATTTTGTGATGGACTGGGCTTCATTCGCAACTCTGTGTAATTTCTTACGCTCTTGGGCAGAACAGTTACCACATCAAGCTGTCATGCATCTGGATAGAATGCTTTCAGTGATGCATGTATAAAAATTGAAAAGAGTCATTTTGTGGACGTGCTAAATTTCCATAGCCATCAGAGGAAGTTGAGGCATTGGTGAGTTCTTAACAGTAGTGTCGATGTGGATGGACCCAGACATGATGAAATTTACTCCTAGAAACTTCAAGCTCCAGACTTCACCTCCACCTCAGCACCACTGATGCAGACAGGGGCATATCCCCGATCTCGCTTCCTCAAGTCGATGGCCAGCTCCTTTGTTTTGCTGACATTGAGGGAGAAATTGCTGTCTTTGCACCATGTCATGAAGCTGTCTATCTCTTTCGTGTACTCTGTCTGGTCATGGTTTAAGATTCGACCCACTGGTGTCATCAGTAAACTTGTAAATGGAGTTAGAGCAGAATTTGGCCACACAGTCATGACTATATGAGGAGAACAGTAAGGGACTGAGGACACAGCTTCGTGGGGCACTGGTGTTGAGGATTATTGGAGAGGAGGTCTTGTCGCTTATCATTACTGATAGTGATCTGTGGGTCAGGAAGTTGAGGATCCAGTTGCAGAGGGAGGAAGCAAAGACCCAGGTCTTGGAGTCTGGAGATGAGTTTGATTGAAATTATGGTGTTGAAGGCTAAAGTCAATAAATAGGAGTCTGATGTAGGAGTCTTTGCTATCCAGATGTTCCAGGGAGATGGTGCCTGCCATGGACCTATTGTGATGGTAGGCGATTGTAGTGGATCAAGGCAATAAAGGAGGCTGGAGTTGATGTGTTCCATTCCTAACCTCTTGAAGCACTTTGTAATGATGGATGTAGAGGCACCAGGCCATAGTCATTTAGGCACGCTGCCTGGTTTTTCTTTGGCACCAAGATGATAGTGGTCTTCTTGAAGCGGGTGGCAACCTCACATCATGATAAGGAGAGGTTAAAGTTATCCACAAATACTCCCACCAGCTGGTCCACACAGGATCGGAGTGCATGGCCCGGGGGTTCCATCCAGGCCAGTCGCTCTCCTTGGGTTCACTCTCGAGTTGGCCGATCTGACGACTGCGGTGGTGAGTGTGGGTATAGGTACACCCGAGGCTTTCGAGGCAGGTGACATCATTTCATTGACACTACACGGTGTGGAGCTGGAGGAACACAGCAGGCCAGGCAGCATCAGAGGAGCAGGAACATCGACGTTTCAGGTCAGGACCCTTCTTCAGAAAATTTCATCATTTCACTGACCTTCTGTTCAAAACAAGAGTAGAATGCATTGATCTCACTGGGGAGGGATGCATTGTTACCAGTGATTCTACTCAACTTCATTTTGCGGGTTTACTGCAGAGCATTTTGAAACAAATTCCAGTTAATACTTGCAGCAAGGAAGGAAATGATGAACTAGTGGAAAGCACTGAGCGCAATAAACTGATGCTTCCAACTCAAAGAATTGCAGTGGGAAAGGCAGAGAAGTCTTTTTTTTCCTGATTAATTAAAACTTGATGTTCATGTTCCAAGGTCAGGCCAAAGCTCAGGTGAGCTGGCTTTATTAAATAGGGGGTGGTTTGAGGGGACA
The DNA here is from genome assembly GCA_024137785.1 of Ginglymostoma cirratum. Classification (NCBI taxonomy): domain Eukaryota; kingdom Metazoa; phylum Chordata; class Chondrichthyes; order Orectolobiformes; family Ginglymostomatidae; genus Ginglymostoma; species Ginglymostoma cirratum. The sequence continues at coordinate 86,582,776 of JAHRHZ010000145.1, read as the reverse complement.
TCTGTCGAGGAATCTTCAAGTTCCAGTTCAATGTGACCCAATGACACTACCACGCAATTCCTTAGGCACATAGTCAGTAGCAATGCTTTTATTGGAGAAAGCAGCCTCACTGAGGAGGTCATACAATGTTTTCAGGGTAGTTTCTTAGAACAAAATATTTGAAGCCAGCAGACAGCAAGCTAAACCAGGACCTGGTATTATGGATCAAGTTAGGAGGACTTAGTGATTTCATAGCTAAGGTACCCTGAGGATGTAGCTGTTATAATGTATTTTACATTCAGTCTGAGAGATAGGAGACTATTTTTTAAAATTTAAATCAGGAGACTTATGAGGCTATAAAAGCAGAGCAGGTTAAAGCGATTGGCAAATTAGCGTAAAGGATAGATAAATAAAGATACAGTAATGGACGTAGAAAAGAATATTTCAGAAAACACAAAATAGGTATAACAAGGTGTACAGCTGGATGAACACAGCAGGCCAAGCAGCATCAGAGGAGCAGGAAAGCTGACGTTTTGGGTCAGGACCCTTCAGAAAGAAGAGTCCAGGCCCGAAACGTCAGCCTTCCTGCTCCTCTGATGCTGCTTGGCCTGCTGTGTTCATCTAGATCTAAACTTGGTTATCTCAGATTCTCCAGCATCGGCAGTTCCTACTATCACAAAATAGATATATTCCACTGTTAGAAACTGGCAATGTTAAAGATAGTATTGAATTAAGAGAAAACGCATATAATTGTGAAATGACATGCTGATACATCAGTAATTTGGGCAAAAAATATTTGTAAATAGGCAAAGAAAGACCAAGAAAAAAATCAGAGCAAAATTAAAGTACGAGAGAAATCTTTAGGAAAGAGATAACAAAGGAAGCTTTGGTCCTTTAGAAAACGAGACTGGAGAATTCATAGCTGAAAACAAAGGAAATAGATGAATTATACATGTACTTTGTATCAGTTTTCATCGTCATAGAGTCATACAGCAAGGAAACAGATCCTTAGGCCCAACCGGTCCATGCTGACCATGATCCCAAACTAAACTAGTCCCACCTGCCTGCACCTGGCCCATATCCCACCAAACATTTCTTATTCAGGTAATTATCCAAATGTCTTTTAGGTGTTGTAACTTTACCTGCATCCACCACTTCTTCTCAAAGTTAATGAACCACTCTCTGAGTTAAAAAGTTGTCCCTCGTGTCTTTTTTAAATCTTTCTCCTCTCACCTGAAAAATATCACCCGCAGTCTTGAAACCCCCCCACCCTATGGAAATGACACCTGCCATTCATTTTGTCTATGCCTCTCATGATTTTATAAAACTCTATAAGGGCACCCTTCAACCTCTTATTTTCCCAGTGAAAAAAGTCCTATTCTATCCAGCCTGTATTTATAACTCAAACCGTTCATTCCCGGAAACATTCTGGTAAATCTTCTCTGAACCTTCTCCAGCTTAATAAAATCCTCCCTATAATAGGGCGAACAGAACTGCACACAGTACTCCAGAAGAGGCCTCACCAATGTCCTGTAAAACCTCAACATAACGTCCCAACTCCTGTACTCAAAGCACTGAGCAATGAAAACAAGTGTACCAAACACCTTCTTAACCAAGATAACAAGCATGGGGCTGGATGAACGCAGCAGGTCAAGCAGCATCATAGGAGCAGGAAAACTTGACGTTTCGGGCCTAAACCCTTCATCAGAAATCTGCTGCGTTCATCCAGCCCCATGCTTGTTATCTCGGATTCTCCAGCATCTGCAGTACCTTTTATCTCTGATACACATTCTTAACCACCCTGTCTACATGTAATGTAAACTTCAAAGAATTATGTATCTGAACCTTTAGGTCTCTCTGTTCTGCAGCACTACCCAAGGCGCTACTTTTAATTGTGTAAGTCCTGTCCTAGTTTGTTTTACCAACATGCAATACCTCGCATTTATCCAAATTAAACTCCATCTGCAACTCCTGAGCCCATTGACCCAATCAACCAAGATCTCTTCGTAATCTTAGATAACCTTCCTCACTGTCCAATACGCCAACAGTCTTGGTGCCATCAGCAAATTTACTAACCATGGCATCTATATTCTCATCCAAATCATTTATATAAATATAAATCTTCACTTTAGAGAATATAAGTAACACCCCAGGAGTAGCAATAAACGAAGATATGGAAGAGAGAGAGGAACTCAGGAAACTTTGGGGTGGCACGGTGACTCAGTGGTTAGCACTGCAGCCTGACAGCACCAGGAACCTGGGTTCGATTCCACCCTCGGGCGGCTGTCTGTGTGGAGTTTGCACGTTCTCCCCATGTCTGTGTGGGTTTCCTCCGGGTGCTCTGGCTTCCTCCCACAGACCAAAGATGTGCAGGCTAGGTAGGTTGGCCATGCTAAATTGCCCATAGTGCTGAGGGATGTGTAGATTAGGTGGCTTATAGGGGATGGGTCTGGGTGGGATGCCCTGAGGGGCAGTGTGGACTTGTTGGGCTGAAGGGCCTGTTTCCACACTGTAGGGATTCTATGATTCTATGAAAATCACTATCACCAGAGAAGTGGTACACAGTAAATGGTTGGAACTGTGGGCTGAGAAGTGCTCAGCTACTGATTGATTTCATCCTCGGGTCTTAAAAAGTTGTTAGTGAGACAGTTCATACATTGGTATTAATTTCCCAAAACTCCTGTGGTTCAGCCTTGGTCCCATTTAAATGGAAGATACTGTATTTCATTCTTTTATTGAAACTGGGGAGGACACAGCAAGCAGGAAACTGCAGGCTAGTTAGCTTAACATTGTCATAGGGAAAATGTTAGAAGCTATTACTTAGGAAGTTATAGCTGGGCACTTGGATAAGTTCAAGTAAATCTGGCAAATTCAACGTGATGTTATGGGTGGTGTTCCTCAGGGATCAGCACTGAGACATCAACAATTGGCAATTTATAGAAATGACTTAGATGCACTGCTTTTTGTCATTTATACAAATGATTTGGATACGAAGATAGGAGGTGTGGTTAGTAAGTTTGCAGATGGCACCAAAATTGATGGTGTAGTGGACAGTGAAGAAGGTTACCCCAGTGAATAAAGGGACCTTGATCAGATGGGCCAATGGGCCGAGGAGTGGCAGATGGAGTTTAATCTAGGTAAATGTGAGGTGCTACATTTTGGAAAGGTGAGTCAGGCTAGATTTATACATTTAATGGTAAGGTCCAGTGGAGTTAACACGGTGTGCAGCCGGAAGAACACAGCAGGCCAGGCAGCATCAGAGGAGCTAAAAAACTGACGTTTCGGGTTGGGACCCTTCTTCAGAAATTGCCCCATTTCTAAAGAAGGGTCCCCACCCGAAACGTCAGCTTTCCTGTTCCTCTGATGCTGCCTGGCCTGCTGTGTTCCTCCAGCTCCACACTGTGTTATCTCTGATTCGAGCATTGGCAGGTCTTACTGTCTCTGACGTCCTGTGGAGTGTTGCCAAACAAAAAGGCCGTGGAACGCAGGTGCATAGTTCCTTGAAAGTGGAGTCACAGGTAGACGTGGCAGTGAAGAAGGCATTTGGTACACTTGCTTTTATTGGTCAGCGCTTTGAGTATAGGAGTTGGGAGGTCATGTTGCGGCTGTACAGGACATTGGTTAGGCCAGTTTCAGAATACTGCATTCAATTCTGGTCTCCCTGCTATAGGAAAGATATTGTGAAACTTGAAAGGGTTCAGAAAAGACTTACAAGGATGTTGCCAGGGTTGGAGAGTTTGAGCTATAGGGAGAGGCTGAATAGGCTGGGGCAATTTTCCCTGGAGTGTCAGAGGCTGAGGGGTGACCTTATAAAAGTTTATAAAATCATGCGGAGCACAGAAAGGGTAGGGGAGTCCAAAACTAGAGGGCATAGGTTTAAGGTGAGAGGGAAAAGATATAAAAGGGACCTAAGGGGCAACTTTTTCATGCAGAGGGTGGTACATGTATGGAATTAGCTGCCAGAGGTGGTGGTGGAGGCTGGTACAATTACAACATTTAAAAGGCGTTTGGATAGGTACATGAATAGGAAGCGTTAGAGGGATATGGGCCAAATGCTAGCAAATGGGACTAGGTTAATTCAGGATATCTGGGCGGCATAGACGAGTTGGACCAAAGGCTCTGTATCTGTACAACTCTATGACTCCAGGTCTATCATAGCCTCTTGAAAAGGCAACAAAATGTAATTGCACATCCTTCTATATTGTACACTAAGTGAAGTACAAGGCTCTATACTGTTAACCAAATGAACTTCAATCAGTACACAGAGCAAATGTTCCATGAAATGTATGCAATTCCAGTGGGGAAAAGTTGAAGGCAAGATCCTAGACTTGTGGTAGAAAATAGTGCAACTTGTAAAATCAGAAGAGGCCTGATAAAATATCATAGATCATGTAACATTTCGAAGTTTGGTTGATGGACTGACTGTGAACACCGATAAGATAAAAACAATAGAAGGAACACATGGAAAGATCTACAGTAGAGATTGAAGTGGACGGCATTACATTGGAACAAGTAGATAAACTTATTTATTTAGGACAGATGATAACAGAATGCATTGTAAATGCATTGTGGAAGTTAGAAGAAAGGTAGAGATAACCAGAAGTAATTTTGTGAAGATGACGAACGGGCTAACGATAAGAAAGCTCAAGCTTGTGACAAAGTAAAAGCTTATAAGATGCCGTATTTTATTCACTTTCTTGAATACTTCAGAAACCTAGGTCATCAGTAAAAGATCTCTGGAAGGAAAACCTTTTAACTGTGGGTGCTAAGGCACACGCATATATTTCAATGCATGAAGCATAAGACAAATGAAGAGGTGCTGGAAATTTTAAAAGCCAAAGGTATGCTTGAAAAGTGACATGCAGAAAAGGATTTACACCTGTTTTACATCTTCTATCATTCCTTTATCAGTGCCATTGTCTTTTGCTCTGGGCATTCGCACAATCTGCCCCAATTCGCCCTCTATCCATAGCATAAAAACCAGCAATTCCACCTCCTCAGTCATGAAGTCACACTGGATTGGCTGAGATAATCATGAAGGATTCGCTTTCTCAATCTCAGTCTTCACCTTGAGGCCTGGTGACCCTCAGGTTCAATGACCACGAGCCATATCTTTCTAATGTCACTCACTACACTGTCCCCTACTATCTCCAAATTCCTTAGACCTCCCAGTTGAATGATTTCATGTACCACGGGTTACGGGCAGTTAACTCATCCACAGCCCTCATCCTCATTCAAACAGCCTGAGGAAACCTCAAGTTAATGCAAAATACTGCAGATTCTGGGAATCTGAAATAAAAACAAAGTGCTGGAGAAACTCAGCAGGTCTCGTTGCATCTGTAGAGAGAGAGAAATGGAGTCAATGTTTTGAATCCTGTGTGACTGAAGTTGTGGCACTCCAAATTGAATCCTAGATGCTATAAACTGCCTGAATGGTGATGGACAACTCAACAACTCACTGGAGGAGGACGCTCCACAAATATTCCCATCCTCAATGATGGGAGAGCCCAACACATCATTGCAAAAGAGAAGGCTGAAACATTTGCAAAAATCTTCAGCCAGAAGTGCTGAGTGGATGATCCATCTCGACCTGCTCCAGTGTCAAAGAGGTCAATCTTCAATCAATTCGATTCACTCCCATGATAGAATATCTTTCATTTCGGTTAAAAACTGAAAGAACTGCAGATGCTGGAAATCAGAAACAAAAACAGAAATTGCTGGATAAGCTCAGCAGGTTTGGCAACATCTGTGGAGAGAAATCAGAGTTCGCGTTTCTGTCCAGTGACCCTTCCTCTGTTATCTACTTACCACAGTAGTCAGTCTAAACTTATTCACAAATGGTTACGAATGCCTTTTTAAAGAAAATAAGTCTATTACACACAAAATGAACTATTATATTACACGGTACAAGAACTATTCCAAAGGGTCTTACTACAAAAATCAGAAAGTACAGATTGAATCCTCTTACCTTCAACAACCTTACAAATATTCAAACTTCAGTCAAGGCTAACCTGACCTTCATTTTAAAGTTCTTCATTTAGTTCACACAACGGTCTGTTTTCTCAAGCCGTCTTATTGACTTCGGAACTTTCCCAGGTCAAACGCTGGGTTTTTCCTAGTTTTCTGCTTCTGAAGTTCTTTTTCTTACTGACATGAAACCATGCCGGGCTGAATACTTTTCTTTCTCCTGCCCTGATTTTTTTGGAGACTACTAAACTGCTTTGCTGCTGTTACAGGCCTTCTCTCTCTGAATGACCTGCTTCTCTCCAAAAAAACTTACACATACTGCCTTGCCAAATGAACATACAGTCATTGAGATCTGTAGCACAGAGAAAGGCTTTTCGGTCCATTGCGCCCACACAGGTCAAAACAACCACCTACCTATTCTAAGTCTATTTGCAGCACTTGGCCCACAGTCATGTGAGCTTTGGCATCGCAAGTACCTATCTAAATACTTCTTAAATGTTATGAGGGTTTCTGTCTCGACCACCCTTACAGGCAGAGAGTTCCAGATTCCTATCACCATCTGAGTGAAGGAAGGCTTTCCTCACATCTCCTCTAAACCTTCTGTCCCTTAGTTTAAATCTATCCCCCAGTCATTGATCGCTCCATCAAAGGCAAAGTCTCTCCCTGTCTACTCTATCTATGCGCCTCTTAATTTTAAACATCTCAATCAAGTCCGTCTGAGGAAAACAACCCCAGTCTATCCAGTCTCCCTTTGTAAATGTCTCTCTCTCTCTCCCTGTGTCATAGGGCACCTTATTGCTAGGCAACAGTTTCTTTTTCTTCTGCTCTTATTGCTAATGCACTGAACTATTCACCTCAGGGGTTTTAAAGACCTCATTTAGATGCATGAAGACAAAATTTCAAACAACCTGGCACCACTTGCAGAGCTTAAACGTGAAAATTAAAATTATGCCCTTTCCTTAACACAAAATATAGAAACAAATCATATGTTGAGCTCCACTTTAAAACTCAAATTTTTAAGTACATCATACAGCTTCATTAGAGTTCCTTGAAGAAAGTAACACACTGATGGTAAAGGAGAACCAGTGAACCTAAAGTTTTAAATATCCAGAAGTCATTGATAAGTGCCACATCAAAGGTTACTGGGGAAATTAACGACACCTGCCATAGGGGGTTACATACTGGCATGGATAGAAGCTAGCTAGCAGAAACAGAATATATAAGTGGGTCATTTATGGTTGGTAAGATGTAACCAGTGATGTGCTATAGGGATTAGTGATGCGGCCTCAATTATTCTTATGACTTATAAACAATTATTTCTTACGTAGGTGACACAACTGAAGGTATTGCACTAAATTTGCTGATGACACAAAAATCGGTAGAAAAGTAAGTTGCAAAGAGACATAGGAGACTACCAAAAGTTACAGATAGACTGAACAAATGGACTATAATGTGAAATTGCCGTTTTTGGTAAGAAGAAGCAAAAAGCTTTAGCTGAACAGTGAGAGATTGCACCTTCATGCATAAATCACAAAATGCTAGTATGCAGGTACAAGAAGTCATTTGGAAAGCTAAGAGATTGTTTTCATTTATTGTGAGGGGAGTTGAATACAAAGTAAAAAATAATGCTTCAGTTATATAGTGTTGGCTGCTTATTTAAGGATCTGTGTAAATGCATTGGAAGCACTTCAGAGAAAGTTTATTACATTAATACCTGGAATGGGATGGTTGACCTATGAAGGAAGCTTGGACAGGCCCAGCCTGTATCTTCTGGAGTTCAGATGAGTAAAATGTGACTTAGAGTCACGAAGTCATACAGCACGGAAACAGACCCTTCGATCCAACCAGCCTATGCTGACCATAATCCTAAACTAAATTAGTCTCACCTGCCTTCACTTGGCTCATATTCATAGATTTCATAGAAGCCCTCCACTGTGGAAACAGGCCCTTCAGCCCAACAAGCCCACACAGACTGTCAGAACATCCCACCCAGATACATCCCCCTATAACCCACCTAATCGACACATCCCTGAACACTATGGGGCAATTTAGCATGGCCAATCCACCTAGCCTGCACATCCTTGGAATGTGGGAGGAAACCGGAGCACCCAGAGGAAACCCATGCAGACACGGGGAGAATGTGCTAACTCCACACAGACAGTCGCCCGAGGGTGGAATCAAACCTGGCTCCCTGGTGCTGTGAGGCAGCAGTGCTAACCACTGAACTACTGTGCCACCCCTAACATTCCTTATCTCTCCAAACATTTCTTATTCATGTACTGATCTAAATGTCTTTTAAATGTTGTGACTGTACCCACATCCACCAGTTTCTTTGGACGTTCATTCCAACACGAACCACTTTCTGCGTGAAAAAGTTGCCCATCACGTCCTTTTTAAATCTTTCGCCTCTCACCTTAAATATTTGCCCTCAAGTTTTGAAAACCTCCGCCTTAGGGATATGACACCTGCCATTCACTGATCTATACCCCTCTTGATTTTCTAAAACTTAATAAAGTCGCCTCTCAACCTCCTACAATCCAGTGAAAAAAGGTCCCAGCCTTTCCAGCCTCTCTTTATAACTCAAACCCTCCATTCCCAGCAACATCCTGGTAAATCTTTTCTGAACTCTCTCCAGCTTAATAACATTGTTTCTATAACAGGCCAACCAGAACGGGACACAGTATTCCAGAACAGACCTCTCCAATGTCCTGTACAACCTCAACATAATGTCCCAATCTCCTATACTCAAAGGACTGAATAATGGAGCATGCTAAACACCTTCTTAACAACCCTATCTATGTGTGATGCAAACTTCAAAGAATTATGTATGAACTCCTAGGTCTCAGTTTTACAACACTACTTCAAGGCCCTACTTCTAATTGTATAATTAAAAGACTTGATTGAAACATTTTGAGATCCTGAGCACTCTTGACTTGATTGGAGTGGACAGAATGTTTCCTTTTGAGGAAACGTCTGGAAATAGGGATCACTGTTTGAAAACAAGGGGCCGGCTATTTATTAGAAATGAAAAGAGATTTTCTTTAGGGGACTTCAGTGCCTTTAGAACACTTCTTCTAAACAGCAGTGGGAACAGAGCCTGGTAATATGTTTAAGGTGGAGAGGATCTGGGTAAAAAACAAAGGGCTGAAGAGTTATTAGGAGTCGGTAGGAATGTGGGTACAATTTGCTGGTGTATGATAAAAGCTGCACTGACGACCAACTTCAGATAATCAGCCAATCTTGAAACATTGCTCATTCACTCTTGCTGGAAGTGACGTGTACTCAGCAACCTGCCCATTAAAATAAAAGGAACATGCTAAAATCTTGTGCACTCTTTGAAATTTTCCAGGAGTTTAGGGAACCTTTAGCTCCCCATTTTATTCTCCATAGCAACACCACAGTTGGATTACCAACCAGTCAGCAACCTTCTTTCCTGTGGTATAAATGTCTGTGATTATTTGAAATTGGGAATTCTTGCATTTGTCCTGATTTTAAGGTCTTGAGTTAATTGTTCGACATGAACTTTGTACAGAAATGAAATGAGAAGTTAATTCATGTGGATGAATGGCCAAAATTTATAGGCACACTAGTTGCTGAACTGCCATAATCTAGCAAATGTGAAGCTGTGCTTTAAATATCCATACAAAGACACTGGCATCAGGTGGGGTTCAGATGAGATTTACCAGGACGTTGTCTGGCCTGGGGCTATTCAATTATGAAGAGAGACTAGATAGGCTGGGGTTGCTTTCCTTGGGAAAAAAAAAAACGCTGAAGAGGGATCTGATTGAGGTGTGAAAAGTTCTGAGGGATATATACAGGTAGGCAAGGAGAAGGAGGTTTAGAGGTGATTTGAGGAAATGGATAGAATCTGGAATGCATTGCCTGAAAGGGTGGTAGAGTTCCTAGGAGTGATGAGAACCATCAATCTGTCCTGGTCTTTCCACATAGATGCAACAGTCAAGAAGGCACAACAACGCATCTTATACCTCAGGAAGCTTAGGAAATTTGGCATGTCCATAAGGACCCTCACCAACTTTTATAGATGCACCATAGAAAGCATACTGTCTGGGTACATAATGGCCTGGTATGGCAACTGCTCTGTCCAGGACCGTAAGAAACTACAGCTACAGCCTAGACCATCACAGAAGCCAACCGTCCATTCATTTACTCTATTTACACTTCTCGTTGCTGCACAAAGGCAGGCAATATCACCAAAGAACACTCCCACCTCGGTAATGCTCTCTTCCAACTTCCTCCCTCAGGCAGTAGATACAGAAGCTTGAACACACTCACCAATAGGTTCAAGAATAGCTTCTTCTGTGCCATTATTAGATTGATGAATGGGCTTCTCTAATTCCAAACCTAGTATTGACCTTGCTTTTTGTGCACCTCCTGTGTAGCCGTAACCTTGTATACCCCACTCTGTCCAAGCATCCTATGATCTGAATGTCATTGTTTGCTATGATCTGCCCGTACAGCTCGCAAAACAAAACTTTTCACTGTACTTAGTTACACATGACTACAATAAATCAAAATCAAATCAAAATAAGGGCAGGAATTATCAAGACAATTAAGAACTGTTTAGATGAGCACTTGAGACATCACAGCATACAAGGCTATAGACAAAGAGCTGGAAAATCGGATAGAGTATAGATGCTTGGTAACCATTACTAACAAGATGGGCCAAATGGAGGAGGTGATGACCTAGTGGCATTATTGCTGGACTGTTAATCTAGAGACGCAGATAACGTTTTGGGGACCCAGGTTTAAATCCCGCCACAGCAGATGGTGGAACTTGAGTTCAATAAATGGAATTAAGAATCTAACGATGACCGTGAATCCATTGCCGATTGTTGGGAATAAGCCCATCTGGTTCCTTAATGTCCTTTAGGGAAGGAAACTGCCATCCTCACCTGATCTGGCCTACATGTGACTACAGATCCACAGCAAAGTGGTTGACACTTACCTGCCCTCTGGGCAACTAAGGATAGTAATGAGGGACGATCTAGCCTCAGATGATGTAGAGTCCACTTGGGCACAGGTTTAAAAAAAAACTCAAGGAAAAGGCAACTTTGGTGGGAATAGTGTACAGACCTCCAAACAGTAATCACTTTGTGGAAAAGGCTGTGAATCAACAAATAATAGGAGCATGCAAAAATTATAGAGTAATAAATATGGACGGCTTTGCACTGAGTATTGATTAAGCAAAGTAAAAAGGATAGCTATGGCAACAAATTCATAGAGAGCATTAGGGATAGCTTCCCACAGCAATACATCATGGATCTAGCCAGAGAGCAGGCTATCTTGAACCTGGTAATGGGTAATGCAGCGGGTTTAATAAATGACTTCAGAGTAAAAGATCCCCTGGGAAGTAGTGCTCACAATACGATTGAATTTAATATTTAGTTCGAGAGTGAGGAAGATGGGTCAGAAATCACTTTGTTTAACTTAAATAAAGGGAATTACAATGAAATGATGATAGTTAGCTAAAGTGAACTGGGTAAATAGATTAGCAGGAATGACAGTAAGCATGTAGTGGCAGACGTTTAAGAAAGTAATTCATGACTCTCAGTAAAATATATATCCCAGTAAAGAGAAACTATTTTAAGAGATATACCAACCATGGCTAACCAAGGAAGTTTAGGTGAAAGAAAATGCATATAAGGAGGCTGAAATCAATGATAGCTTTGAAGACTGGGGAAAGTCCATAATCTGGCAGAAGACTAATAAGATAATAAAGACAGAGAAACTATGAAGGCAAACTAGCGAGGCATATAGAAACTGACAATAAGAGACTCTGTAAACATACAAAAAGGGGAGACATTAAAGTGATCACAGGCCCTTTAAAAAATTTATGTGGGGATACGGCTTTGGGAAACAAGGAGTTAGTAGAGGTGTTATAGACATATTTTGCATCAGTCTTCAGAGTGGAAGATACTTCAAAAGTCCCATTAATACTAAAGATAAAGGGAAGGAATTAAATGTCATCGCCAGAGAAGCAATATTAGCCCAACTAACAGGGCTAAAGACAGCTAAGTCTCTGGCCCTGATGGCTTGCATATTATTGGATCCTAAAAGAGGTAGCTAGAGATAGTATCAGAGATAAAAGTTACTGCAGATGCTGGAGAATCTGAGATAACAAGCATGGGGCTGGATGAACACAGCAGGTCAAGCAGCATCATAGGAGCAG
>JAHRHZ010000145.1:86519412-86570240 GCA_024137785.1 Ginglymostoma cirratum | reverse complement strand
GGCCCGAAACGTCAAGTTTTCCTGCTCCTATGATGCTGCTTGACCTGTTGTGTTCATCCAGCCCCATGCTTGTTAGCTAGAGATAGTAGATGCATTTTTTTGTAATTTTCCAAAGAATGGTTGGATTCTGGAGAAGTACCAGTGGATTGGAAAACTGCAAATGTGAGATCACTATTCAGAAAGGGAAGGAGGCAAAAAAGAAAATCTGGTAACTATTGGCCAATTAATCTAGTAGCTACTGTTGGAAAATATTGGAATTAAGGAAGCAATAGCAGAATGTTGGAAATTCATAATCTAATTAAACAGATTCAGCAAGGCTTCACGAGAGGGAAATTGAGACTGACACTAATTTATTACTGTTTTTTTAAGGAAGTCTCAACCAGAATGGATAGAGGAGAACTATTATTTGCATTATATTTGAACTTCTGGTAGGTGCTCAACAAGGTACCCCACAAAAAGGTGTTGGAGATGGTATTCTGACACAGATAGAGAATTGGCTGATGTGCAGCAAACAGTGAGCAGGAATAAAGAGTTCTTTTTCAGGTTGGTGACCTATGTCCAGTGGGTTTTGGGTTCCAAAAGGTTCAATGCTGGGACCAAAGATGTTTGCAATACATATTAATGATTTGCAGGAAGGAAGTGAATGTACTGTAACCAAATTTGTAGGCAACACAAATACGTGGAAAGGCAGATTGCGAGTGGGATAAAACAGCTTAAAGAGAGGTATTGATAGGTCATATAGGTAAGCAAAAGTTTGGCAAATGGGGTTTGACGCAGGAAAATGCAAAGTTATTCATTATGGAAGGGAGAACAAAAGACGAGTATTCTTAAAATGGAGATAAACTCAGAATGCTGCAAAACAAAGGGACTTGCAGATACTTGTGTATGAAACACAACTAGAATACAAGTGCAGCAGGTAATCAGAGATAAAAGGTACTGCAGATGCTGGAGAATCTGAGATAACAAGCATGGGGCTGGATGAGCACAGCAGGTCAAGCAGCATCATAGGAGCAGGAAAACTTGACGTTTCGGGCCTAAACCCTTCATCAGGTAATCAGGCAGGTTAATGGAATGTTGGCCTCTATTGTAAGAAGTTTGGACTGTAGGGAAGTAGGGAGTAGGCAATTTTTACTACTCCTGTACAAGCTGCTTCTCAAACCATATCTGGAATACTTAAAGTTTGGTCCCCTTATTGAAGGGTGTTTTATCGGGTGCAGTTCAGAGAAGGTTCACGAGAATGATCCTTAGTATGGAGGGATTGTCTTATGAGTAAAGGCTAAACAGGTTGGGACTCTACTTATGTTTAGAACAGTGAGGTGATATCTAAGAGCCTAATGTTTCAATAAAGGCTTGACAGGGTAAATGCTAAAAGGATGTTTCAGTCATGGGAGGGTCAGAGAGAGGATCAGAGGACATCGCCTCAGAATTAAGGGGTGGAGGGCTGCAGTTTAAGACTGAAATGAGGAACAATTCCCTCTCTCAGAGAGTTGAGAATCTTTGGAACTCCTTGTCAAAGAGAGCTGTTGGGGCAGAGTCTATGTGAATATTTAAGGTGGAGATAGATTCTTGATCAGTAGGGGAATTCAAGGGTTATAGGAAAAGGGTAAATGGGAAAACCATACATGCAAGTTCCTCTCTGAGCCACTCATCATCTCACCTTGGAAATACATCATCTTTCCTTTGGTGTCATTGGGTCACATTCCTGGGACACCCTCCCCAACAGCAATGTGGGCCTACCTACAGCACATGGATTGCAGCAGTTCAATATGGCAGCTTACCACCACTTTCTCAAATCCAGATAGGGATGGGCAATAAATGTTGGCTCAGCCAGCAACACCCACATTCTGCAAGTGAATTACAAAATGTGCCTGACATAGACACAGCTTAATTCAAAAGCACTGCTGACAGCTTTTAGACAGAGAATAAGTTTATTGTTCCGTCTCAAAGAGATGGACACATCCTTTTGAAGGCATGAAAGGACCGTTCATTTATCAAAACCTATTCAAATAAATGCTTCAATGGTAGCATGCATCTGCTCCACCAAACCCGTAATTCTAATTTTTTTTCTTCTTGTGGTTATTCCCTCAACAGCCTTCTCCCAAAATGTGAAACATGTCCCAGTATGTTACCCTGACCATTGCATTTACCCAATTTTATTTCTTCGTGTATTGCTCACTCCCTCACTGCTGGAGGCTGTATAGGCCTTTTTTTTGCAAATCCTTTTCTCCAACATCAGCCTCTTTGAACTAAGCTTTGGTTACCTGCTAGCCTAAACATCTCAATTACACAGGTCAGGTGCATAATTTTAAAGAGAAAGGCCAGAGGTTTATAAGAGATTTGATGAAAACATTTTAACCCGGGCGGGGGTGGTCTGGAATACATTGTATGGGAGGGTATTTGAGGCAGGAAACCTCAACTTTTAATAAGCACTTGGATGAGCACCTGAAGTGTTATAACATTCAAGTACGTGTCTAGTGGGGGAAACTGGTAGGGGTATATTTTTGGCAGTACAGACTTCATGGGCCAAATAGCCTCTTCTGTACTTACGATTTTGTGATTTTTTGGGGGTTGGGGTGGCTTTTTTGTCAAGATCACCATTCAGTGTGAAGTGTCTTTACTTCATTAAAGGAGCTACCTTCTTACATAAATATACATTAAGATACAATCTTACTTGAATGCAAAGTTGGCAAACAACAAAGAAGTAATTCAGACAATAAAATGCTGACCACACTGGCACAATCCTCATTGATAGTAATCCTCTCTGGTTTATGATCTAATTTTACACCCAGAACAATCTGATCCTAATATTGCTATCATAAAAGCTGAACATAGTTAATACTTCACCTAAGTTTTCTTGTCGGTGATGTGGTCACTCATTAGCAACGTTAGGAGGATGAATAACTGGTTTGAAACTGTAATTTGTTAATGGGATTCTTTGAATGGGACTCTTGGGGGCACGCTATCTATAACTCACTTTTACATACAACTATCTGATTGAAAAGATGAATCTCAAAGTAAAGACAAAAGGAGTTTACATGAACTGCACTCCTTACTTTGAGAAAGTAGTTGTTAATCCGCGATGGGGCTATCCTGGCTGACAAGATGGTGAAAGTAACAAATAACAGTTCTGACAATGTCCACAAGTTTCTTTCCAGATATTTTATTTACATTTCTTACACAATTTGAGAACTTTGCTAGGATGTGCCCGGCAAAACACATACACAAATTGCATACTGTAATTCGCCAAGCTCAATGAAATGTGCATAATCCTTGTGCAACAGATTAAAACCAATGATCTACAAGTCATTTTACAAATATTACAACTTAGATGTATACAAACCTAGTCCACAGTTGCTCAAAACAGCAAATGTTAGAATTTTTAATGCAACTTCATTTTCCAGACACAAGACCTTAAAAACCCTGCTAAAATTGTAATTTAGTAACCAATTACAAAATAGAACATCCATAAAGAGGAGGAAGGGAAAGACAAAGTCTGCTTCTGATCAGTGTTTGCAAATTCTTGAACATTTAATAGGAAAGGTCAGAATTTTATGCATACAAAAAAAACTTTACACCTTACAATGAATTCCCCAAAAGCATACCCGGTTAGCATGGAAGGGATTGCTATCTCCGGTGATTTGCGTTTTGTGATGAACACAGGACTGCAGTTACCAACAGATTCCCCCAGCCTCACTTTGGATTTAACAGCAAAACCCTGCTGTCCAAAGCTTTTGCTCACACACTACTTGTAGGGGCTAACCTTCCAGTTTTGTAGTGGGTGACCAATATTTAGGGAACACTGTCACCTTGAACTCAAGATATTAGCATCACTTGACACTATTTCTTCCAGATTTGCCCTTTTGCAATAAACCTTTTAAACTGTGATCAGAAAATCTTGAAGTCTGCAAACAGTCACCAGTCTCACTACCCTCTGTCTTGGTGTGAAGTTCTAGGCTGGTGCTGCGTTGGACCATCTTTGATGGGAAAGAACTGCATTCTCTCCAGATACTCCCTGAGCTTCATTGCAAGAAAACAGGTAAGTTTGCTTGCACCGTCCTGGCATAATTGAGAACTTCTCTGCGTGAAATGGAAGAGCATATTTTTTGGGAAGTTGGTGGTGGGAGGGGGTACAGGTGGAGAAGGGAAGAGTCGTCTGCATGGAAGGGAACATAACTATCAAGGCAATGCGATAAGAAAACATTTGTGTACGTCTAAAAAACTGCAGACTCCTCGACTTGGTATCTGCACTCTGATAGTATGGATGTTATGCAAGAAGCTAGAGATGTTTCTGGGTCACTTCATTAAATGTTCTTCTGACAACAGTAAGCACTTACTTCTTTGGAGTGAACTCAGATTGCTGACACAAGATGATGTAAATGAACTGGAGCAGGTGGTCAGTGTGTATCTCTTGATATCAGTGCACCTGGGGCACCCTCATGTTTAGGCATCACAACTGATTAAAGACATCAATAGCTTGTGATTATTCGTTACTGATAGCTACACTAGACTGTCAGGAAAAGAACTAACGAACAGCACAGTTGACTGAGGAAATAAAGATCCACAACAGGTTTGGCAAGGCGCAACAGCGAGGACTGGCTACATACTGAAATCTCTTGGGAGATAATTATCAGTATAAGCATAGAATATTCTAACCCGTTTCCAAGACAAATTGTTAATCTGTATTCAGTCCAGTACTAACATCTGCTATTGGCAGTTTCAGTGCAATGCAATTTGCAGTAACCACCTGTCGGCACTGCCCATCTAATAGAAAGGTCAGGACAATATAATATTTTAGACTTGAACTTGTTCTGGCAGGTTCCTGTCAGTGCTTATATTCAAGGAGGAAGATTGCACTTGATATCACCAATGCATATCTTAACACCAACCTTCCTCACTCAACGCTATTAAACCACAATCCTTCAGTATTAGCCTGTTCAGCTTGGACAGAAGTACTTATTACAATGAGATCGAGAGGGCGATGATTCAGTTCTGGGTGCCTCCTGGATTCTCATAGCCTAGATCCAGTACACAGCTTTTAAACTGCAGTGCAATCTCTCACATATCTGCATTGATTGTACTCCTTACGAAACAGGAATACTTTCAAAAACAGTCCTTCCACTCCAAGAACACACAAGTCATCTTGTTTTGCTTCACACACATCTACAGTTTTACAATATTAAATTAGCAATTCCAACTTCTGAACATAGTGGGTTTGAATTTAACTAAAACTCTTCGTCATTATAAAAAAAATGTGCAATTTCAACCAAGTGTACATTCCTATTCCACAAGGAATTTCCAGTCTCTTCAGAATTTGGCTGTTCCCTCCATCTATACATCAGACAGAAACCAACACATCGAGGTAGAGTCTATCGTAGGATTCCTTGAACAGCATAATAAGGAGAAGGCTGAAAAGACATGATGCAGTCAGGCACCAATTCAACCAGTTAACGTCTGAAAAGTAAGAAGAACACAATGTTAGTACCATGAAAAGAAAACAGTGGTCAACGTGCCTATAAACCAATGCAAAGTTGGCTGGACGGTTCATTTGTGATGCAGAGTAATGCCAACAGCAAAGATTCAATTCCCTCACCAGCTGAGGTTGGTGTGAAAGTCCTACCTTCTCAATCTCGCCCCTCGCTTAAGGCATGATGACTCTCAGGTTTAAACCACCACTAGGTGCCTCTCTCTGTGTCACACACAGAAAGCAGCCACACAGTTGTCTGGGACTATGCGACTTTACTCACTAGTGGCTATTACCAGAGAGGATGGTGAAAGCAGGACAAAAATAGTCCCTCAACACTGACTGTCCAAGCTTTGAGAAGAGTCATTTGGTTGGATTACCACTAACATTTTTGCACAGCTGAGCTATATCAAAATGTGGCTGACTCTTAACTGCCCCCTGGGGCAGTAAATGCTGCCTGGCCAGTGACGCCGTCATCCCGTGAATGAATAAAAAAAGCCAGCAACTACAGGGGAAAATAAAGAGAGAGAAAACAGAGGCAAGTTAACCCCTATAATCCATTGCATAGGTGTCCAAAGGCCACTAGCTAGCAATGTGAACTCTCTCCTTCCCAAGATATTGTCTGACCTGCTGGAGGAATTGGAGTGCCCTAATAAAAAGCAGTGGAGGATGCAAGATTTTTAATAGCTTTTAAAACAAAAATGGTTAAATATCTGACAAAAAGCTAAAAGGACAAGGCGGTGGGGCAGTGGGGGGGAGCGGTGCGTTAAGTGACTAAACAATAGCTCTTTCAGACAGCACAAACACAGGGAGCTGGGCAGTCCCTGATACTTCAGTGAATGAATGATTCTATAATATGGTCAATTTTTCATCCTGTAACATCACACTAAAACAAAGTGACATCATTGCTGCAAATCCTGAAGAATACATCAGTGTTACAACAGAGAGATCATCCAAATCCAATCCAGTTTTCCGGCATAAAGGCACAATATTCTTGACAGAGATGTGACTTCTCTTATTTTCTAAATGTTGCTCACCGTTCTTTTTATTTTACATATCATGTTAACTGCAGAACAGCATAAATCATCGCAACTGTTCAACTAGATTATTACTGCTCTTATGGAAAAGAGTAACTTTCCTCCAATTTGCTCTGCAGTGGGGATTTGCAGAATTGAGTATTCAGCTATGTTGTGAAGGTGCGCAAGGAGAAAAGCAACCCTGAATAACAAAATGGTCTGAATGGTTCAGATCGTTAGGCCAGGTGATTATATGCTAAAAATATTTCGAGCTGCAATGTATGACGGCTGCATGAAGGATCAGGATCTGGATCAGGATCAAATGGAAAAAAAATGGAGGCCTCACGTCAAAACAGTACTTCGAACCCTCTGATAACTGTCTGCTCTCTGATTAAAACCGTAATGAAGCTTATCCTGGAACACTTGGTTTCCAATTATAGTCATTTCAGCTCAGGCCATGATAAATGCAATAATTCAGACAAATAGACACAAGAGAAATTGCTCAATTTACCAAGACTTTGATTTGCACGATGACCTATTACTTGCAGCATTTAAACTAACAGCTTTCTGCAAAGATTGCAATGAACCTCAGATAGAAGTGTGTGAGAATTCCTTTTTACAGCCCTCCCCCAACCAAACCGCAAGAACTCGCAAATCCACCTTCAGGCATACACACAAATGAGAGTTGTCCAACCTGGAGTCACATGGGTTTATGAGCACGAATGCCTGCTCCTACCACATTCAGCATTCCCACCCAAGGCAAGATCAGAGGGCATCCTTATCACGATTCATTTGTATTATTTAAGCTCTGTACAAAGTATGCGACTATTCACATTAGTGTCGTGGCTTGCAGATTGGGCACATGTAGGATCTGAAACTTTATGCCCACGCGGTAACTGGAAGTGCAAGATGGACCCCTGAGGACAACAGAAAACTTGTGGACCTTGATGAACAATAGGTCAAATATATCACCTTAACCAAAGACACCGATAGATGGAGAAAAAAACAGATGAGCTGAGGAGGGTGATTCAGAGGGGGAATTAAACATAGAAACAAGCACAAAAAGAGAAATAGAGAGGGAGGAAAAAAGATTGAAAATAGAAAGTTCAAAATATAAAATTTAAAAATGCAAATATTTAAAATTTGCACATTACACAACCACGCTAGAAAGTCAAACAAAATCCCGTTTATGTACAAGTATTACAAAGAATGCTTGCCCATTCCTTCCATTTAGCTACTGTGAATAATACAGTCCAAGAACATGTTATTTCATTCTAGCTTTTGAAATCAGGAGCTCTGTTTACTTTAGTGCTTTATCTCTGCCATACATTCAGTGAAGGAATCTCAATTTATTCAGACTTGGACATGACCTAAGCGAGCATTACTTGTGCATGCTAAATACTTCCTTCATGCCTTAATGATCAGGCAGAAAAGTTTCAATGCTGCCTTGGGGAATCCATAATTCATGAACCTGCAGTCGCAAGTTTCAGTCTGCAGTTTGGCAGGGGGAGGAAAAAAGGTCACAACTAAGGTAGACAACTTGCAAATTATTCTTGTGGGTTTAACTCCTTCTTCCTACACAGTTAAACAAATCAAATTATTCATAGCCACATCAACGAATTACAAAGACAGATTTTCAAAATGAGTTTAGGGGAAAATCAAAAATTAATGGTAATTTTAGAATTTATAGGAATCTCATGTCTGCATGCATTGGAGCATTGCCAGCCACAGATTTTACTGGAGTTGGAACAAAGTCCGAACTCTGAGCACAGGAATAGGAGATATTTTGACAAAAAAAACCATGAGCTTAGATAGTCTGCATGCTATAACTGCCAGAATATTATACAAGCGGCAGTGTGCAGATTAACAAATGCACATCCTCATGTTATATAGCAAGCTAATTCATCAATATATCATTAATCTTCATTACAGTAAATCAAGTTACAAGAAATTTAAATGCATACCAACCCCATTTATATTGCAGAAGCTATAATGTTTCAAGACTATCACGCCAATGAGACCAAGCTAAGCTTACAGCACATTCATAAGGATAAGGAAGTTGACCCCACCAGCCTCTATGCCCTTCCATAGTGACGAGTACTAATGAAATTCAGTGAGGAACCAATGCAGTTATGCGAGGACCACTAGGTGACCATATTTAAATAACAAAAAGAGCATAAAAATAAAGCCATTCCAACCAATAATTGCATTGTGGAGAGGAACAAGAATGTCATTTTTAGTTGAAAAATATTTAATATGCAACAAGGACAAGGGAATCACTAAACTGCTGACATTCTTGGCGAGATTGTCCCTCCAAAATGCTTTACGGATTCTTAATGCAATGCAAACGTAATTTAGAATAAGCAGATTTATACTTCAGCATAAATAGATCTAAGCTTAGGCGGTTTTCTTTCAACGCAACATTTTGATACAGTTAGCAAGACAGTAAAAGGCCTTTTGTTTTTAAAGCATTATGACAGTGTATTGCTACCACTCAACACTATAAAAATCGTGTTGATACTATCAATATCTGTCAAAATAGTGACCAATGAGCTTGCAGAGCTGCGAAGGGAACATTTACAGATGGGTTGCTTGATAACACAGAACTTGAATATTCCTGAAAATAGACATGCTTGTTTTAATCTTGCACTCATCAAGACAGCTACAAGAACGCCAAATTGCAAAGAGAACAACAATTTATAACGCATGAGAAATACTCGTTTACAGACTGATTCCTAAAAGGTCAGTTGTTGATCAACTTGGAAGTAAAAATGGAAATTGCTAGAAGCGTCATAGTTAACAGGTCTGGCAGCACTGATGATAAGAAAATGAAATTAATGCTTCAGGTCTGTGTTCTTATGGCAACTTTCTTTTGCTCCACAGTTACTGTCACATTTCCTTAATATTTCAAGTGTTTTGTTTTATTTCCAGGTTTCTGGCAAGTGCAGTATCGCAACATTTTGTCTTATCAACTGAAGGAGACAAGCAGTTTCAAACAGAGTCTTTGCAGTGTTGAGTGGAAGCAATGAAGACAAACATAGCAAGTTTTCTGAAGTGGGTGTGTTCTTGGTGTTAGAACACCGAGAAGGCACCTATTATTTATAGCACATATCTCTGTTTTCATGGGCACAATACTTTTGGTAACACTTTTCACAAAATGTGGGGGAAGCTACCCAACACCAATTGACTTTGAACTGAGTGGCTTGCTGGGCCATTTCTGATGTTGGGCGAGGAAATCCAGACCCTGGTCTCATGATATAGAGACAGGAGTTCAAACCACATCTTGACAGCTGGGAAAGTTTTACTCCAAGTAAATTAATTTCTAACTAAACAAGAGTCAACTACATTATCATGGGTCGAGAGTCATATATAGGCCAGTTTGGGGAAGGATGGGAGACTTCCTTCCATAAAGGACATTGGTGAACCAGATCATTTCTTTTTCTAGCAATTGATGACAGTTGTCATGATAGATGTTGTCACTGAGACGAGCTTTTAATACCACATTTATTGATTGAATTAAAATTCTGCTAGTTATAGCCGAATCTGTCCCCATAGCATATTAGCCTGGGTCTTTAAATTACTAATCCAGTGCCACTATCACTATGCCAACATAACAGATCACTAGCCATGAGCAAACAGCAACAGAGTGTACAAAAATCACTGCTTATTCTGACATTTTCTTTCTCTATTCAGGCTTAGCAGTGCCACCAGATATTAAAGGTCACAGATCTGAAAGGTTAAATATAATTTTCTCATCACAGATCCACAGGCCTTGGTGAGAATTTTCCGGCACCCAGAGTTTCTTTGCTTTCATTTTAGATAACTTTTTCTTTCGTTCTGGTCATTGTTACTGAGGATGCAATTAATAACATATCCCCCAAAGGAAAGATGACTCATCTCTCAGCAGTGTAGCAGAGTTGAGGAGCGTTTAACCTCCTTCATTACGCTGTGACAACACCTTTAAGCTCCAAGGTTTATACATTGGCTTAATTCCTGTTAATGCTAGATGCTTGTCAACTACCTTCAAGGATAAACTTTGCAGCAGGACACAAAACATCGAATATATAAGAATATGAAAAATCTCAGTGGTGGGTCACATGGCCCAAAGTCAGCAGGACAATAACACTATAGTGTAGTGCCGTTATAGGAACACAGCGTAGTGGAGCGTGCCAACTACTTCCACAAACAATTCCAGAGGAAAATGTTCTCTATTGTGAGCCAACAATCAACCTCAAAACTGCAACATCCGCAAAACATGTCAGCTTCTGAATGCTGCATGGTGTACCAGTCAACTTTTAACAGCACACTCCTTTTTATAAAGAAAAAATGCTCAAATTCAGCTGGATAAGGCTGTTAAGGATTTAGTCAGTACATTTCACAACAAATGTCCTTTGGTCATAACCTCCATATAGGGGAGTTTGAAAATCAGTAGGGCTAGTGACCCTAACTTCGGTTGTAAAGAAAACCTTACGGAATTGTAGAAGATGCTCACTTTGACATGCACCTTAAAGCAATTTGATTATGCAACTCCAGATATTGGCGTTGCAGTACAGTAATATAGCAGTAAAATGGAAGCGAGATCAGGTTCATTCCTGGACAAGTGAGTACCCACAATCCCTGCACACTCCCCACATTGTTTAGCAGCCTTAGATAGCAAGGAAAGTAACTCATCTGTGGCAGCTGCTGCAAGGTATGTGCTTACTTATTCTTCCTTCAAATGAGACCTTTAACTAAGACTGTGTTGAGGGGAATGTGAAACATCCTCTCCGAATACTTTGAACAGCATTCCATACTCCGTCAACATCAACAAAACAAACAAAAGTTGACCAGTTATTTATCACATCTATTATTTGTGGAAGTTTATTGCATGTTAGCTGCAAATGAAAAACATAACTTATCAAAGCTACTTCCTTGAAGATTTCAGAGATGCCCACGATACTGATAGTTATACCCTAAGTATCCACAAAGAACTTGTCTGATTAGGCATTCACAGACATGAATCAACAACAGTGCAGCAGATGGTGAGAGCCCTTCAGTCCATTTAACCTCATCCTACCAGAATACCAATCCTGCAATTTTCCAGTAATTCAGGCAGTTAGTTAAGCTCCCTGCCAACAAATTCCGACTATTAATCCCATTCTGAGCCACTAACTTTACCTCCCTGGACTTGCACTATCCCACACTGCAGTTATTTTTGAAAATTATTAAATCATGCTTCAGGTTCTGTCCTGAGTTAACTTTTCACAATACCAGAGTCCTTATAGATGCTTCTTTGCGAAAAGAAAATGTCCTTCCAATCATTCCTGAAATGCTCTTTGCTATACTGCCTGCGTGCATTGGACAACCCCTTGCATTGCAGTAACAGTGCTTAAGTGCTTTCTGAGCAGAGCACTTTACATCTTTGGCACAACTGTTGAACGATCAAGGCAGGACATTCGAGCTTGTTGTTTGCCTTTTTTACATCACATATGGAAATGCCAAGTATTAAAATACTCAGGTTTCAACTATTTCCTGGCAAACTACAGCCCAAGTATCCATGCTGTTTAAAAAAAAAATTTCAATATGCTACACCTTTAAATATGTCTACAATTAACTTTATTTTGTATCAATATGCCCAAGGGCGAGTTAAGTTTATCAAGATTTTGGTTGCACCGAGTGTACAAGGAGTCGATATATAATTTCCGTCAACCATGCTCCACTTGCAATTTTTTTTTGAATCTTTTAATGGGATGTGGGCATCACTGGCAAGGTCAGCATTTACTGCCCATCTCGAACTGCCTTTCAACTGAGGGGTTTGCTGGGCCATTTCAGAGGGCCATACTGCTATGCATTTGGAATCACGTGTGGGTCAGACTGGGCAAGGATGGCAGATTACCATCACTGAAGGGCATTTGTGAATCTCAGAGATAACAAGACTGCAGATGCTGGAGTCAGAATCAACACATAGTGGAGCTGAAGGAACACAGCGGGTCAGGCAGCAGAGGAAAAGGAAAGTCGATGTTTTGGGTTGGGACCGTTCATCAGAACACAGTTCCTCTGATGCTGCCTGACCCGCTGCGTTCCTCCAGCTCCACACTGTGTTGACCGCATCAGTGAATCTGTTGGGTTTTTACGTTGTCATGATCACCCATGTTGAAATCTACAGAAGGTGGACTGCAGCAGTTACTGAAGGCAGCTCACACCACCTTGTCAATGGCAACTAGGGACATAAGGGCAATAAATGCTGACCCAATTAGTGACATCCATGTGCCACAAATGAATAAAAGAAAATCCAAGACTTAACTGAATTGACATTTCAACAACTGGCATGAACCCTAAAGCATTTGTCTGGGCCTCTTGGTTATTAGTACTGTGACATTACTATGCCTCAGTCTACCCTTTGTCTGATTAACTTGCTACCCTGGAGAACTCAACAACTGGAGGTTGTTTCAGATTTACACCACAATGCTAATCTCACAGTTCAAGACAGATTGCAGTGATTTTTCAATCAATGCACAAATACACTTAATTGCCCAGAGAGGTAAATATTTAAGATTTGCTGAACATATATTTTCAATCAAGACCTGAAACCAAAACAGAAATTTCTGGAGAAACAACAGCTGTAGACAAAAAAAAAACAGTAAAAATTCTGAATCCAGTGAAACAGAACAGATCTGTTAAGAACGTTAACATTGGTCATGTTGGTTGACACTATAGTCATTATGATGCTGGACTACAGGACTGTGGTAATGATAAGTGACAAGTTTAAGTGTCAACATAGTGTTTGAGGAATGCAAATTCAATTAGTTAAACATATCTGGAAAAAAGTGCTAAGCTAATAGTAGTCATGGGAACCGTAAAACTACCAGACTATTATAGAACCTCAACAGGTTCACTATTAGTAGAAAGGAAAGAAAACCATTCTTACTTGGTCACACCTTCATCTGACTTTGAACAGAATCCCTACAGTGCAGGGTGAGGCCTTTTGGTGCATTGAGACTGCACCAACCCTCCAAAGAGCATCCCACCCACACCTACCCCGACTTCCGTTCCTCATTACCCCACGTTTACCATCACTAATCCACCTAGCCTACACATCCCTCACTACAAGGCAATTTAGTATGGCCAACCCACCTAACCAGACATGGGGAGAATGTGTCAACTTCACACTGTCACCCAAGGCTAGAAGCGAACATGGGTCCCTTGTGCTGTGAGGCACCAGTGCTAATCACCATTCTTCCCATTTCTGATTCACAACAATTTGGTTGACATTTAAATGTCCACTGAAATGGTTAACAAGCCACTCAATTGTCAAAAAGGTGGTTCACCACCATTTTTAAAGCATTCAGGGGTAGGCAATACAAGCACGCTTGCCAGTGGTGATCACATCCCATGGATAGCCAGAGTGTGAAGAAACAAAAATACTTACAACATCAGTAAATGTCAACTTGCTCTTAAAAATAAGTGCATCATGATTCTTTATAGGATTCAGCCTACTCAGCTGGAATCACTTTTTTTAAAAACATTAAAAGACTGATCTCATTGCTTCCCGCTCAAACAAATTCTTTTCCCAAGACCTCAAATTGCGAAATTCTTCAACTTCCTCAGTATTTCCCACAGTCTTCAAAAGCTAAAATACCAGTTTCGTGATAAATTACCATTTACTGCTTGAGTCTTTATTTTCCAATTCTAACCTCCACGGAATGGAAATAGTGGAGTAAAGACTCTCAGTGCCCCTGCCACTGGGGCTAAAGTTTTTGGTTTAAACTCCACCTGCCCAGTTAATGTGTCATAGCAGGAATATGGAGTTACAAGGATATCAATCACCTTAATAAATTATGGACAGGCTTAGGGGGCAAAGGACTTACTCCTATCCCTAAATTATATTTATAAAATCCTTCAATTATTAGTTGTCAGCTTTGGTCACCTTGAAGTCACCTCTCAGATGGAAAATTATATTACTTCTATTTGCGCCATCATCAATTCACCTATCTTGCTATGAATTCTACGTGTTCAAATAGAATGCATTCCCTTTTGTCTTTTTAAAGATCATTCCTTAGTTTGACTCCATTTTATGTTGACGTTAGTTTCCACTGTTTTACAATTTTATTTTCAACTTTTCTGCTTCTCATAACCAGGCTTATTATTGTTCTTGCTGAAGTCCCGCCCATGCTCCTAACAAGGTGGGTGACAACCATGAAAGAGTTCTACATTGTGAGCTTTCTTCACTATGATAAAATGAAAAAAAAAAAAATCTACTTGAAAGAAGCCTGGCAGCTTAAAGTTTAAATCGGAAGATGTTCACGTACTCACAAAAAGAGATGCGATTTCCAATTCTGATCCAGAATGTTGACTCTGTTTCTCCTAACGGATGTTGTGTAACCCACTGATATTTTCCAGCATTTTTTTTGTTCTTATTTCAGACTTTAAACCGGCTCCAAATACTCTTTGACAATTGACTCACAATGTGATTGCTCCAATTGCTACAACCATTGTTTTGGACTTGGAATTGTGAATAACTGAATTAATCGTACACAAAGAATACAATGCTGTAGCATTCTAATCATGCTACACCTTCAGACCCGAATGTGTTAACTCTTGCTGTGGTACTGTTTCACTGGAGCCAGCTAACCCATGTACAGTATCCTTACATTTTGTGGAAACCTTGGTTGGGGAGGAGCTTTCCTAAACCCAAACAGCCCATTTTGAATCTAGCTTATAAGACCATAAGATATAGGGGCAGAATTAGGCCATTCAGCCCATTGGGTCTGCTCTGCCATTCGATCATGGCTGGTGTTTCTCAACACCATTCTCCTGCCTTCTACCTGTAACCCTTGATTCCCTTACTAATCCTCTTATATTTAGACATTGAGTTGTATGACTGGAAAGGGCTGCTCTTTGGATTTGGTGAAACATGAAGATCGATGTGAACAGGGAACTTGAGATAAGCAAATAGAGAACCTGGAATTAAACTTTATATTGAGCCCCTGAGACTCTAAAGAATATGTATATTTGGTCCACACAGCAATAAATTTTAGATAGCAAAGAACACTGATCATTTTATTAAAATTATGGGAAAACATTAAAAACATTCCAGTAAATCACTCCAAAAAAAAAAAAAATCTGGAGAGCCGTGCTTACAAAAAGATATTTCAGTGTCTATGAGTGCTTCTCTATGAAAGGCACTTAATAAAATCAGATCCATTGCTTAGAAAGAATCTCTCATATCTTTGCAAGGGAGCAACAGCAGTGTAGTGATTATCTTGCTAGATCAGCAATCTAGATGCCGGGGATTATGATCCAGAGACACAAGTTCAGCTTCCACAGGAAATTCAAATTAAATTAAATTTATTTGAAATTAAAAAATGAGTAACAGCTACGGTGACCATGAACCAGTTGAACTGTCAGAAGAACTCATCTGGTTCATTCGTCTCCTTCAGGGAAGGAAAACTGGCATCACTACTCTTAACTGCTCTCTGGAATGGTTTACCACTACTTCCATGGACAAATTAGGGCAATGTAATAAATGCTGGTTTTGCTGGTGGGAACCACATCCCGCAAACTAGTAATTAAAATATTCCTGCAACAACAAACTGTGCTGTAACATAACCCAACTCTAAAGGTCTCCTGTCAGAGAGACCAGAGGGAGCACAAGAACATTCACAACAGACAGTTCTCCCTCAGAACCAGTTACAGCCTTTAAAATCTGCTTAACATTACACAAACTTTGTGACAAACCACATCATGAGAGCACTGCAATTCATAAAGAAAGTAAGTTAAATAGTTTTTAACCTATCCAGCTACATTGAAGCTCCTCAAAATCACCAGACAACCAGAATTGATACTCACCTTGCATCATCTAATTAAACTGGATTCTTACATTGTTTTCCCCAAATATATTTGGGACCTTACAATCAATCATTAATCTTATAAATGTACTTACCTCACAATCGAGTTAGACACAGAGCACTTTAGTAAAATTATGCGACAATTACATTTATTTGGAAATGGGTACTACTTTTAGGGCAGCATCATGGCTCAGTAGTTAGCACTGCTGCCTCACAGTGCCAGGAACCCAGGTTTGATTCCAGCCTTGGGTGACTGCGTATGGAGTTTACATGTTCTCACCATGCCTGCATGGGTTTCCTCTGGGCACTCTGATTTCCTCTCATAGTCCAAAGATGCACGTGTTAGGTGGATTGGCCATGTTTTAAAAAAAGAGAGGTTACAGGAAGAGTGGGGGTCGTCTGGGTGTGATGCTCTTCGAAGGGTCGATGTGGACTCAATGGGCTGATTGGCCTCTTTCCACACTGTAGGGATTCTATAATACTCCAGTGCGGAGGCTGGGATTTGTGCAGACACTCAGGTAATGCTTAATGATAATGCAGAACAACCTTTTGGTTTCTTATTGCATCTTTAGTGGATGGCAGGGCAAGTTTATCACTTCAACAAGGAGGGATAAGTCTACTACTGCCTCAAATGAAAATCAGGTAACCCAGGTGTTGTCTTGGAGCATGCTGCGTGACGTCCTAATGATACACTTAAACTGGGAACAAAATTAAATACTGATAACACAGCCTATTTAAATACAGCAAATGAGAAAGCTTCCCCAAGTGTTAAAGCGCACATGGAAGTCTAACTAAATCTTTTGGACCTTGCTCACCCAGTTGGTCAGGAACTATCTGCAGAACCAGAAACAGCCAGCTTTTCGAGGCAATAACCCTTCATTAAAACTCTGCACACACATTTTATTTCCTTCCTAAGTAAACACTGGTTAAAGTCTTTTGGGAAGACTGAGCAATAAACAGGTAGACATATTGATGGCTGTAATCAACACAAAAGCTGGTCTCAAGTGGTTGTTCCAAATATAGAAAGAGTTGGAGGAATGAAATGGAATACTAATGGGCAATTAAATTTCTAATAACTTTACACACTAATAACTGTAGTTCAGCAAATAATGGTCAACTCTACTTTCAAACTGCAAAGTACAGCATGCTCAAATTGTCATGAAGTTTACTCATCATAAACTTTCCGTCTGGACTTAGTTTCAATGCAGAACACAATTCAGCAACAGCTCACAGCTATTCGCAACTACGAAGAAATTCTTCAGTTCAAAGCCCCTTTAGAGAACTGAAAGTTCAGCCATCTCTCAACATGGAATCAAAAGCAAGAGGTTACGATCCGCATGCTTTTTAAGTTTCAAGGGTTTAATTGAATTTCTGAATGGCATTTGCAAGATTTTGATTCCCAAATCAACCTGAACTGCATTGTAAGTCAGTTGGAATCAGAGACATACAAAGGTAGATGGTTTAATTAGTATTCGCAGATGAGAGTGGAAGGAACTGACATGAAGGCCTTGTCTCAGTGCAACACACTTGCCCCCAAGCTTGATCGTATTGGATTTAAATCCCCTCCCTTTTGGGAGCACATCTGGACTGTCACTCTAGTGTAACAGATCGCATAGTGCAAAGGTGTCAACTTCAGTTGAGATGTTGAACCAAAGTATTCCTGCCCATTTAGCTGGATGTACAAGGTCCCATGCAACTGTTTGTTGAAAACGGGAAAAGATTGCCACTTTTCAACACTTACCACTCAACCAACATCATCATAAAACAGATTATCGAGACATTTTTTTCCACTGTCTGTGGAGTCTTGTATGCAAGTTGGCTGTGAATTCTGATTCCTCGTCTTTGTTGACTTTTCTGCAAGGTTACTTTTAGCTGCTAACATTCTGCTGCCTTCAGAACATAGAATTCTAAATTCCACTGCATACTTCCTGTTTGTAAGCTGTTTTGCAAATGTACCTGAGTTTTTAGATATCACACTTCTTTAGGTTATGCCAGAGACATTTCCATTGAACCATTGAGGCCATTTCGCCAGTCATCAGCTAGAAGAAGAATATGGTGCTTGGAAGCTGCTCATCTGGCATGTAGCTGGCTCATTAAGCCTGACCTGGACAACCATGACTCCGACGTAATTGGCTTTACCTACACAAGTTTGAGGTTGTGCTTACCTTTCATAAAATCTTTCTAGTAATTCCATATGCCCAAGGGAAATGGATTTATCAGCGGTATGATAAATCTTTTCAGTTATTTCAGCGGCAGGAGTCCAGGAGAAAGCGCGAGGGCAGCCTGGGAAGGTAAACTTTCACCCAATAAATTTGGGAATTAGCTAATACCCGAGACACTACACGCGTAGTGTCTCCCCCCCTATCTTCCACCTCCTCTAACCTAATAATAACGACTAAGTGTGGTGAGCAGGTAAGCTATTTGCTTTTTTTTTGTCATCTGTTATCTTTCGGGGTGGTCACCCAGATGCCAAATCCTCTGGAAGCAGGTTGGAAGGCAAAGCTGGAGTCTGTTTGAGTATAAAACGGAGTAAACTTACTGGTGCAGAGAACACTGCAAAACTTAAAAAAACATTTAATTTTAAATAATTAACTAAGTAGAGATGGCAGGCCAGGTGATGTGTTGTAGCTGTATGATGTGGGAGCTAGCTGATCCCATTGAGAACAGCAGTGACCACATCTGCAGCAACCGTTGGCTGCTTGAGGAGCTCTGGTTCAAAACTGATGAGCTGGAATCCGAACTCCAAACACTGCGACACATCCAGGAGGGGGAGAAATACCTGGATGCTGTGTTCCAGGAGGCAGTCACACCTGGTAGATTAACTAGTGTTAAATCGATCGGCGGGCAGGGACAGCAGTGCGTGACTGCGAGTGAGGCAGGTAGAGGGACCCTGCAGACGGGAACACAGCCGCAGCCCTTGACATTGTCCCACAGGTATGAGGCACTTGCTCCCTGTGTGGATGAGGAACAGGGCTGCAGGAAGGAGGAGTCAACTGACCATGGCGCCATGGTCCAGGAGGCCATTCAAGAGAGGGGAGCAAAAAGACGGATTGTAGTTGTAGGGGATTCCATCATCAGGGGGATAGACCGTATCCTTTGTGAACAGGATAGGGAATCCCACATGATGTGTTGCCTGCCTGGAGCAAGGGTGCGAGACATCTCTGACCGGCTTGAGAGGATACTAGAGGGGGAGGGGGAGGATCCAGTTGTTGTGGTCCACGTAGGTACCAACAACATTGGCAGGACTAGGAAAAAAAGGCCTGTTTTGGGATTATGAAAAGCTAGGAACAAAATTAAAAAACAGGTCTTCAAGGGTCATAATCTCTGGATTGCTGCCCTAGCCACGTGCAAATCGGTATAGGGAGGCGAGGATCAGGGAAGTAAACACATGGCTAAAAGAGTGGTGTGGGAAAGAGGGTTTCCTTTTCATGGGGCACTGGCATCAGTTCTGGGACAGGAGGGATCTATACCGCTGGGATGGACTCCATCTGAACAGGGCTGGGTCCAGTGTTCTGGCGAAAAGGGTAAATAGGGTGGTTAATAGGACTTTAAACGAGTAAGTAGGGGGGAAGGGAGAAGTGAGCGTAGAGGGAGAATAACAATTAATGTAAGGCAAAGCAGCAGGTTAGCAGGTGACAAGGAAGCTTCAAGTCCATTGAAAATTAGGAAAAAAGGTAAAGGGAAGGAGAACTCAAGAGCTGTTAGTAATGGAGGTAATAGGACCCAAAAAGAAGGTGCAAAAACTGGCATAAGGGCACTTTATTCTGAATGCTCGGAGCATTCGAAACAAGGTGGATGAGTTGACGGTGCAAATCATGGCAAATGGGTATGATTTAGTGGCCATTACAGAGACATGGTTACAGGATGGTCATGACTGGGCGTTAAATATCCAGGGGTATCAAACTGTTTGGAAGGACAGACAGGAAGGTAAGGGAGGTGGCGTTGCTCTGGTTTTTAAGGATGATATCAGGGTGGTAGTGAGAGATGATATAGGTTCTACTGAACAAAACGTTGAAGCCATTTGGGTGGAAATTAGGAATAGCAGGGAGAAGAAGTCACTGACAGGTGTGGTCTATAGGCCACAAAATAATGACATCGTGGTGGAGCGGGCAATAAACATAGAAATAGCTAATGCATGTAAAGATAGTACAGCATTTCTCATGGGGGATTTTAATCTACATATCGATTGGTCAAACCAGGTCGGTCATGGCAGCCTTGAGGAAGGGCTCATAGAATGCATCCACGATAATTTCCTTGAACGATATGTAATGGAACCTTCGAGGGAGCAAGCTATCCTAGATCTAGTCCTGTGTAATGAGACAGGAATAATTAATGATCTCACAGTTAGGGATCCTCATGGAAGGAGCGATCACAGTATGCTCGAATTTAAAATACAGATGGAGCGTGAGAAGGTTAAATCCAGTACCTATGTCCTGTGCTTAAAGGAGACTATGAAGGAATGAGGGAGGAGTTAGCTAAGGTAGAATGGGAGCAAAAACTTTATGGTGGATCAATTGAGGAACAGTGGAGGACTTTCAAAACAATTTTTCACAATGTTCCGCAGAAGTATATTCCAGTGATAAGGAAGAACTGTAGGAAAAGAGAGCGCCAGCCATGGATGTCTAAGGAAATAAAGGAAAGTATCAGATTGAAAAAAAATACAATAAAGCAAAGAGTATGGGAAACTAGTAGACTGGGAAATCTTTAAAGGCCAACAGAAAGCCACAAAAAAAGTTATAAAGAAAAGTAAGATAGATTATCAGAGCAAACTAGCTCAGAATATAAAAACAGACAGCAAAAGTTTCTCTAAATATGTAAATCGTAAAAGAGTGGCGAAGGTAAACATTGGTCCCTTAGAGGATGAGAAGGCCAATTTAAAAACTGGGAATGTGGAAATAGCTAAGACATTAAACAGTTATTTCGTGTCAGTCTTCACTGTGGAAGACACAAATAACATGCCGAAAACTAACGGCAAGAAGGTTATATAGCAGGTGAGGACCTAGAAACTATCATTATCACTAAGGAGGCAGTGCTGGGCAAGCTAATGGGGCTAAAGGGAGACAAGTCTCCTGGCCCTGATGAAATGCATCCCAGGGTACTAAAAG
Organism: Ginglymostoma cirratum; assembly: GCA_024137785.1. Taxonomy (NCBI): domain Eukaryota; kingdom Metazoa; phylum Chordata; class Chondrichthyes; order Orectolobiformes; family Ginglymostomatidae; genus Ginglymostoma; species Ginglymostoma cirratum. The sequence goes on along the minus strand of JAHRHZ010000145.1, from coordinate 86,548,831 downwards.
AGGTGATGGGGGAAATAGCAAATGGATGAGTAATTATTTACCAAAATTCACTGGACTCTGGGGTGGTTCCCGTAGATTGGAAAACAGCCAACGTGATGCCAATGTTTAAAAAAGGAAGTAGACAAAAAGCAGGTAACTATGGGCCAGTTAGCTTAACTTCGGTAGTGGAGAAAATGCCTGAATCTATCATTAAGGAAGAAATAGCAAGACATCTGGATATAAATTGTCCCAGTGGGAACACCCAGGATGGGTTCATGAAGGGTAGGTCACGTTTAACTAATTTGGTGGAATTCTTTGAGGACATTACTTGCATGGTGGACAACGGGGAACCTGTGGATGTGGTGTATCTGGATTTCCAGAAGGCATTTGACAAGGTGCCACACCAATGGCTGCTACATAAGATAAAGTTGCACGGTATTACAGGTAAGGTATTGGCATGGATAGAGGATTGGTTGACCAGTAGAAAGCAAAGAGTAGGGGTAAATGGGTGTTTTTCTGGTTGATGGTCAGTGACTAGTGGTGTGCCTCAGGGATCAGTGTTGGGACCTCAATTGTTTACAATTTACATAGTTGATTTGGAGCTGGGGACTAAGTGTGGTGTGTCAAAATTTGCAGATGACACTAAGATGGGTGGTAGAGCAAAGTGTGCAGAAGACACTGAAAGTCTGCAGAGGGATATAGATAATCTAAGTGAGTGGGCAAAGGTCTGGCAGATGGAGTACAATGTTGATAAGTGTGAGGTCATCCATTTTGGTAGGAATAACAGCAAAATGGACTATGTTTTAATTGGTGAAAAATTGCAGCATGCTGCTGTGCAGAGGGACTTGGGTGTCCTTGTGCATGAATCGCTAAAAGTAGGATTGCAGACGCAGCAGGTAATTAAAAAGGCAAATGGAATTTTGTCTGCCATTGTTACAGGGATGGAGTTTAAAAACAGGGAGGCTGCAGCTGTATAGGGTCCTGGTGAGGCCACACCTGGAGTACTGTGTGCAGTTTTGGTCTCCTTACTTGAGAAGAGAGATACTAGCACTGGAGGGGGTGCAGAGGAGATTCACTCGGTTGATTCCAGAGTTGAGAGGGGTGGATTATGAGGAGAGACTGAGTAGACTGGGACTATACTCATTGGAATTCAGAAGAATGAGGGGAGATCTTATAGAAACACATAAGATTAAGAAGGGAATAGATAAGGAGGAGGCAGGGAGGTTGTTTCCGCTAGCAGGTGAAACTAGGACTCGAGGGCATCGCCTCAAAATAAAGGGAAGCAGATGTAGGACTGAGGTCAGGAGGAACTTCTTCACCCAAAGGGTTGTGAATCTGTGGAATTCCCTGCCCAGTGAAGCGGTTGAAGCTACCTCGCTGAATGTTTTTAAGGCAAGGCTAGGTAAATTTTTGAACAGTAAAGGAATTAAGGGTTATAGTGAGTGGGTGGGTAAGTGGAGCTGAGTCTCAAAAAGATCAGCTATGATCTAATTACATGGCGGGGCAGGCTCGAGGGGCCAGATGGCCTACTCCTGCTCCTCGTTCTTCTGAATGTGGAGAATACAACTGTACATCCACAACAATAACCGATTGACAGCATAGTTAGCTGTAGGCTGCACTGGCCACTGATGCAGACTGTAATTGCATAGTTCCCAAAGTGGCTACTTGCAAATGGAAGGAAGTTTATGGACAAGTATGCTACATTGCTGACCATTTATAATTTCTTCCGTACACACAAGGTTTCAGTCAATATTTCACAACCTTCATGGGAAGGAATAGTATTTAAGTACATGCAAGTGTTAGTACATAAGAATTCTTCAATGGCTTCAGCAAGGTGACAGAAAACCTGAAATATTATATGCACGCTTAATGCAAAAACAAATAAATAACTTATTTGCTAGTAACTCTAAATTCCTCATGTCAACAATTCTCTTAAAAGTGGCAAAATCTTAAGTGACAAAAAATTAATATGCATTTAGTCATAGCACACAGCACAGTTTAATGTCTAAAAAACATCAATATGTTTGCAAATAAATTATCCATCAAATGAAAAGTTTTCAAATTACCTGCATGATAAAATGCCAGGAACATTAATAATAATCCCATGAAGACATTACTCAAGAAGGTCACAAATCCACAGGTTATCCCCTCAGGCACTGGGTACACAGTCTCCACCAGCAGTTCAAAGAAGAAGGGAACACTGCTGGTTATGAATACGCCGACTAATATGCAGGATGTATATAATGTTGCTGCAATGACAAATAAAGCCATTTTTAGAAGTCCAGCAGGCTGCACTTATTATAGAGTGATCTGAACATGCTATCACAGAGGAAGACAGGTAGGTTAGTGAGAAGGAAGTGTGGTGTCACTAAGGATTTCTCTTCCTCTCCATTACTGTAAATGAACAGTTGTGATGCAAGTTGGAAGGGGATGAGAACGGAAAGAAAGACAGCCTAAACATGTTTGAAGGAAGTCAGTTCAATACAGGAAAGGAAACAGAGAAAATGAGGGAAAAAAAGAACAAAGAACTGTGGATGCTGGAAATCAGAAATAACAACAGCGTTGGAAAAACTCAGGAGGTCTGGGAGCATCTGGAGAGAGAAAGCAGAGTTAACATTGCACGTCCCATCACCCTTCTTCAGAACTGATTGCAGCTAGGAAAAGGTTGGTATATATGTTGAAGATGGGAAGGAAGGCGGGATGTAAAAGGTATATGATGGTTGGAGTTGGAGGCCAGAGATAGAAAAGCAGTTGGGCAGACAAATGAATGGGTAATGGTCAGCCTGGGAGAATCAACAGCTGTTCATGGGGACCATTAAAGGATGACAATGAGTTGTTTATGCTAATAGCCCACGCCATGTGGGGCTTGGGGTAAGGACATGGGAGAAGGTGCTCAGGCACTAAAACTATTGAAATTGATATGGAGTCCAGAAGGCCACAGGGTCCCCAAGCACAAACTGAGGTGCTGTTCTTCCAGCTTGCACTGAGCTTCGCTAGTGCACTGCAGCAAGCCTGTGACAGAGACGTTGGCCAGTGAACACAGTGCTGTGTCGAAATAACAGGCAACAGGAAGTTCAGGGTCATTTTTGTGGACGGAATGCAGTTTTTCTGCAAAGCAGTTACCCAGTCTGCATTTCATCTCCCCAGTGTAGAGGAGACGACATTGTGAAGAGTAAATACAGTAGGTACGGTGGCTCAGTGGTTAGCACAAGGATTAATTCCACCCTCGAATGCTGTCTGTGTGAAGTTTGCACTTTCTCCCTGTGTCTCCGTGGGTTTCCTCTGGGTGCTCCAGTTTCCTGCCACAGTCCCAAGATGTGCAGGTTAGGTGGATTAGTCATACTAAATTGCCTGTAGCGTTCAGGGTGTGCCAGCTGGGTAGACTAGCCACAGGGAATACAGGGTTACAGGGATAATGTGGGTCTGTGTGGGATGCTCTTTGGAGGGTTGATGTGGACTCAATGGGCAAATGTGGCCTGTTCCCACACTGTAAGGATTTTATCAGTAGACTAGATTGAGTGAAGTGTAGGTAAATCATTGCTTCACTGGAAGGTGTATCTGGAGCCTTGCAAAGTGAGGAGGAATGTGCTGCCCGTTCTGCGACTGCAGGGGAAAACAGAAACACCTACCATTACTACCACATTAAGGCAGTGTAGGATAATATACAGTGGAGGATTTTCTGTGGATGATACTTATTGTGTGCCTTTCTCTATGACCCAGTGAGGGAAATTACTAACAAACAAGCTGAAACCATGATCAATGCACTTGACAAACTTAATATGACTTGGATAGGATAAAAGAACAAACATAAACCCGTTTAATTTAAAGTAGGCAAGATTAAAATCTGGAAAAAGTGAGGCACAGTTCAGACAAGCTAATAAAAGGAAGTTTGAAATTTACAAGAATGCAAATTGGAATTTATTAAGTACCTGGCGTTATAGGCAGGTGAGTGACACTGTTAAAGCAGGTGAGGGCAACCCACGCAGATGACAAAGTGGCTCCGGAGAACAGCAAGAGCAGGATGAGTTTTAGCACTCCCCTGAAGAAGTCTGCAAACCTGTAATATCAAACAAATGATGAGACTCTCTAGGATTAACTGAATTAAACTATGCACAAGGGAAATGTTAAAAAGCAATACTTGTGTTTAGTGAAGAACTTGCTAGAGACAAACAGATGAATTATCAGATATAGTTATTATGAGTTTGGAATGCTGGCCACAACATGGAAGAATTCCAGATATGCAAAGTGAAGCAAACCGTGACAGGAAAAGGGGAAATGAACATCCAGAAAAAAAAAATCACACAAGGTTGGAATTCTGTGCAAAGTCAGAAATGTTTCATCCCTGTCTTAATTAAGTTTTTTTTGACTTTTCAATGACTGTTGGCCTTTTTGAAAAAGTTCAGAAATATTCCCGGCTTTGAAGAGTCATCGATAAATTCCATGACCCGATTCACTCCTCTTCTGCGAATTAGCATGGAAACTGAGAGGTATTGATTGAACGTTTCTTGGAAAGAACAGGACTTCAACAATTTAAAATACTCTTAGTATTGCATCAGAACTTTGTACCGAGATCTGTCTTGGGGAAAAGCCACAGCCTCTGGATCAGCACTGACAGCTCCATTGAGTGAGCCGAATCTTCAACAATCCAAAAATATTCATAGAAACATGGAAAATAGGCACTGGAATAGGGCATTCAGCCCTTTGGGCCTACTCCAGCATTCGATATGCTCACCGTACTCAGCACTCTGTTCCCACTTCTGCCCCATACCCTTTGATTTAATTAGCTCTAAGAACTATATCTAACTCCTTCTTGAAAACATTGTGTTGTGGCCTCAGCTGCTTTTTGTGGCAGAAATTCCCACAGGCTCACCACTCTCTGGGTGAAGAAATTCTTCACCTGATCCTTTCTCTCCTCCCTGTATAGAAAAATCTCAGAACTTTCTTAGAGTTGAAGCATATCAAAGTGCTGGGTTAGAAAATAGGTTTTTAAGAAAGGATGACTAGCATGTGCCAGAGACTACTGGTGATGAAGACTATTCATTTACTTCACAGAACCACAGCGCAGGAGGAAGCCCATCAGCCAAATGACCCACGCTGGCTTTGAAACAGCTGTCCAAATTAGTCGCTTGGCCTCTTTCCAAATAGGTCTGCAAATGCTTTTACTGCACGTATTATTCAATAACTTAAGAGTTAAAATTTGTCAATAATAGGCATTCAGGCACTTCCTGACCAGTAGGCGATACAATCTCTATGCTGTCCACCCACCTCTTCAGCCTAGCAATGAACTCTGTGGGGAGATGCTTTGGGGAAAAAAAAAAAAATCTTTCTTCTGGCTCACCCAAGCCAATTAAGCAAGCTCCAAGTGACTGCGGCAGCCTACAACTCATTGCAAATTTAATTGGTGCATTTTCAAAGACTGGATATGTCTGAGCAAATTACTACAGATGCTAAAATCGGAACGGAAAACAAACAATACAGAGAATCACAGCAGGTCAGGTAGCATCCACGGAGAGAAAGCAAGCTAACGTTGAGTTTAGATGAAGGGTCATCTAGACACGAAATGTTAGCTTGCTTTCTCTCCATAGATGCTGCCTGACCTGCTGTGATCTCTAGCACTTTTTGTTTTCAGTAGAAATGTCCTCTTCATTTAAGATCCCATGATTATACAATACAGTATTCAGCCCATTGTGCTTGTGCTGTCTCTTTGACAGAGAGATCCAATTAAAACCATTTTCTCATGCTCCTCAACCAAAATTCTAAAAATCTTTTCCTCTTCAAGTGTAGGCCCATTTTTGCTCCTTTGGACAGTCTTCTGTGTTCCAACACTGTTTGCGATTAGCATTTCTAATTATTTGGAGAGAAATAAATGAGTTGAATGAATATTTCTACATTTGCATCACAGCTACGGTGTCGTCACTAATTCTTTTGATGTTGTCAGAGTACTTCGATCTGATATTATGGCCTAACCTGATTTGGAGTGAAAGCAGAGTGAGACACTCTAGAGCAGGAAACATCAATCTGCCATGTTTAAGACTCAGATTGAATATTAATAACCAATTCATATTATGTACAAATGTCAGTGGGACTTTTGTGGGAAACTGCTCTCCAAATGGGAATGGGGAGCAAACAGCAAATGGGATGTTATTGTGCACATGTGGAGAAAAAGATTGATCAGTCATCAATGGGGAAAGTGACTTTTTCCTGTGTCATTCAATGATAGTAAAACAGAATTCAGAAATTCATACTTCTACAAGCAGTACAAGTGCTGCTTATTACCTAAGTACTTAGTACTTAGGTAATAACAGAATTAAGAATGTTGACCGAAACATGAAAAGCCAAAGTGTCAGGTGATTCATTTTGGATGGACAAACTTGAAAGCAGAATACAGGGTCAAAGGAAAGATTCTTGGCAGTGTGGAGGAGCAGAGGGATCTTGGGGTTCATGTTCACAGTTCCCTGAGAGCTGCCACCCAGGTGGATAGAGTTGTTAAGAAGGCATACGGTATGTTAGCTTTCATTAATAGAGGGATTGAGTTCAAGAACCATGAAGTTATGCTCCAGCTATACAAAAGCCTGGTTCGGCCACATCTGGAGTATTGCGTCCAGTTCTGGTCACCTCACTACAGGAAGGATGTGGAAGGGTCGGAAAAGGTGCAGAGGAGATTTACCAGGAAATGGAGGGAAGGTCTTACGAGGAAATTTTGAGAGAGTTAGGGCTTTTCTCTTTAGAACGATGAAGGATGAGAGGTGACTTGATAGAGGTGTACAAAATGATCAGAGGTATAGATAGAGTAGACAGCCAGAGACTTTTTCCTGGGGTGGAGGTAGCTTTTACGAGGGGACATAGTTTTAAAGCGAGTGGAGGTAGATTCTTTACTCAGAGTGGTTGGGGCGTGGAATGCATTGCCGGAGAGGGTAGTGGAGTCGGCCTCATGAGGGGCATTTAAGTGGCTATTAGATATGGATGATAGTCTAAGGTAGGGGTGGAGGTTAGATAGACCTTAGGTTTAGGGTAAAAGTCCGGCACAACATCGTGGGCCGAAGGGCCTGTACTGTTCTATGTTCTAAACCAGATTAAAATCAGAATTGTAAGGCTTTTGGAAGATTGGAAGTAGCAAGGGAACAAAATTTAGGATTGGACGTAACTGGAAACGTGCTGCTTGTAAATTATATCTACCTAACTTGGGTTAAAGATTAAAAGCATCCAGCAAAACTGAAAGCTGAGCCAGGGATATTACGACAGTTCAATATTAGTCAAAGCACAAAGTAAACAAACTTTAAGAGCCTACAGCGAAGAGCAATAAGATTGATCCCAAGTGTAATAAGGATAAGTTATGGGGACAATTAAGAGAAACTTGAGTTTTACAGTCAGGACAGTAAAAGACCTCATCAAAATATTAAGTACCACAGATAAATTACACACAATATTTGTTCAAAGGCAGAAAACTGGGGCCTCAGAACATAAATGGAAATTAATTTCTGATGTCTGGTAATGGACAAATGAAGATATTTCGTTGATAATCTTCATATTGCATATTCAAGATGATAACTATCAATAATAACAGCCTTGCCAAAAAATGTGTCAATGTGGTTCTCCCAAAAGTACAATGCAATTTAAATATACATTAACAAACACTTGACAATACAATTAATTTCTTTCTCTAGGTGATGAAATAATTTAATACAAATATACCAATTGAAGCAAAAAAAATTTGAATTAGATTTTCTGCTTTTGAAAATTGGGTTATTCATCAAACTCACAAATTGTGGTCAGACTTCACCTTTCTCCTTCACTGATCCACATGCCAATAGGTCATCTACCAAGTTCCAGATACAGTCAGTGACATACAGCACAGAAACAGACCCTTTGGTCCAACTAGTCAATGCTGACCATAGTCCCAAACTAAACGAGTCGTACCTGCCTGCACTTGGCCTATATCCCACCAAACACTTCCTATTCATGTTCTTATCTAAATGTCTTTTAAATGTTGTAACTATAGACACATCCACTGCTTCCTCTGGAAGTTCATTCCACATGCGAACCTCTGTGTAAAAAAAGTTGCCTCTCGTGCCTTTTTAAAATCTTTCTCCTCTCTCACCATAAAAATATGCTCCCCCTTGCCTTGAAATCGTCCACCTTAGGGAAAAGGCACCTGCCATTCACCTTTTCTTTACCCCCTTGATTTTATTAACCTTTATACGGTCACCTCTCAACCTCCTATGCTCCAGTGAAAAAAATCCCTACCTATCCAGCCTCTCCTCATAACTCAAACCCTCCACTGCCGACAACATCCTGGTAAATCTCTTCTGAACCCTGTCCAGCTTAATAAAATCCTTACTTTGTAACAGGGAGACGAGAACTGGATACAGTACTCCAGAAAAGGCCTCAACAACATTCTGTACAATCTCAACAAAGTGCTAACTCTTATACTCAAAGGTCTGAGCAATAAAGGCAAACAAGCTAAATCCATTCTTAACCACCTTATCTGTATGTGATGCAAACTTCAAAGAATTATGTACCAAAACCCCTAGGTCTCTGCTCTTCAACACTGCCCAACACCCCTACTTTTAATTATGCAAGTCCTGTCTTTGTTTTACCAAAATGCAACACCTCACATTTGTCCAAATTAAGTTCCATTTGCCACTCTTCAATCCATTGACTCAACTGACCATGAACTCTTTGTAATCTTAGACAACCTTCTTCACTTTCCACTATACCACCAATTTTGGTGTCATCCACAAACCAACTAAACATGCTTTCTATATTCTCATTTCGATCATTTATATAAATGACAAACAAAAGTGGACCCAGCACCGATTCATGCGGAACACCACTGGTGACAGGTCTCCAATCCGAAAAACAATCCTCCACCATCATTGTTTCCTGTCATTAAGCCAATTTTGAATCTAATTGGCAAGCTCATACTGAATCCCATGTGATTTAACTTTGCGAATTAGTCTACCATGTGGAACTTTGTCGAAATCTTTATTGACGTCCTAGTAAACAATGTCTACTGCTCTGCCCTCGACAATCTTTTTGATTACTTTCTCAAAAACTCAAGTTTGAGACACACAATTCTCCTTGCACAAACCCATGTTGACGATCCCTAATCATTCCTCGTCTCTCCAAATGCATATAAATCCTATCTTTCAGAATCACCCTCAACAATTTACCCACCAAAGTCAGACTCACAGGTCTATAGTTCCCAGACCTCTGCTTACATCCCTTCTTAAATAAAAGCAACATTAGCCACTCTCCAATCATTCAGAACCTCATCTGCATTTCGAGATGAACATTTCTGCAAGAGGCCCCATAATTTCTTCGCCTGTTAGAAATCTGAAGATTAACTAAGTATGTGTGAAATCACTTGGCTAAGGGGTAGGCAGGAATTCCTCTAAAGAAGTGGTCTCCAATTGTCGCTCGTAATAAAGAAGTGGGATAGCTTTCCTACATCAGAACAATGATGGCACCTCAAACATACTTCATAAGCTGTAAGTAACTTTGGGACATCTGAGAACATGAAAGTCGCTACGCAATTATAAGTAAAAACAGCAAGTGCTGGAATCAGTTAGCAGATGAGGCAGAATTGGGGAAGGAGGGAAAAAAAAATTAACCTGTCAGGACAGTCATATTTCAGCAGAACTTTCCACATGCAAGACTGGACCAAAAGATAAGAGCCCCGTGGGATCAGAGGCAACTCGGCAAACTGGATCCAAAGTTGGCTTATAAACAGGACATAAAGAGCGATAATGGACAGTTGTTTTTGTAATTAGAAGCTTGTGACCAATATTGCACCATAGGGACAAAAACAGAAGTTGCTGGAAAGTTCAGCAGGTCTGGCAGTATCCGTGCAGAGAAATCAGAGTTAACGTTTCGGGTCCAGTGACCCTTTCTCAGAACAGATGCTGCCAGACCTGCTGAGCTTTTCCAGCAACCTCTTTCTTATTGGTTTACAGCATCCACATTCATTTGGTTTTTAATTAGTGTACCATAGGGTTGGGTACTGGGACCCCCACTGTTTATTATGGGCAATAACGACTTGGATGTGACTGTAGAAGGTATAATTAATAAACTTGCAGATGACACAAAAATTGGTGGTGTCGTTGATAGTGAGGATGATCATCTCAGGCTACAGTCCAATATTGAACAGCTGGTAAACTGGGCACAGCAATATCAAATGGAATTTAATCCTGATAATGTGAAGTAATGCATTTTGGGAGGTTTAATAAGGGAAGGTTATACACATTGTATTGTAGGTCCTTAGGGCATACTGAGGAACAAGGGACCTTGGTGTACAAGTCTGGAGATGCATGAAGCTGTCAGCACAGGTAGACAAGGTGAAGGCAGCATAAGTGCATTCCTAGCTGGGGCATAGAACATAGAAGCAAGGAAGTCTTGTTCTAACTTCAGAAAACATTGGTTAGGCTACAGATGAAACACTGCGTGCAGTTCTGGTTGCCACACTATTGGAAGGATGTGACCGCACTGGACAAGGTGCGATGGAGAATCCGAGATAACAAGGTGTGGAGCTGGATGAACACAGCAGGCCAAGCAGCATCATAGGAGCAGGAAAGCTTGACGTTTCGGGCCTAGACCCTTCATCAGAAACGGGGGAGGGGAAGAGGGTTCTGAAATAAATAGGGAGAGAGGGGGAGGCAGATAAGATCCCCTGAGGTTTGTCTGGAGGGTGTTATCTCGATGGAGATTCACCTGGATGTTATCTGGGATGAAAAAAAGTCTCAGTTATGAGGTCAGACAGGATGGATTTGTTTTCTTTGGAGCAGAGGAGGCTGAATGGGGGATCTGATGGAGTTATACAAAATGATGAGGGGCATGAACAGGACTGCTCCTGAGGATCTCTTTCCCATGCTGACGTCTCTAAGACAAGACAGCTCAAGTTTAAGGTGAGTAAAATGGTTTAGAAGAGCTCAGAGGGAGCTTCTTCCTATGCTGTGTGACGCTATGATTCTGTCACCATTCAAACCTGTGATTTCTAGTCCCTGGAACCCTTTCTTTGACGGGACAAACAGTGTATCTTGACCATACAGATTACAGGGTTCAAGAGTGCAGTTCACCACCAACTTCTCAAGGACAATTAGACAAAACCATTTATTGCCAATTCCTATGAAATCCACATCCCCTGAACAATTTTTTTTTAGAAAATGTCAAGACTCAAAAGGGATTGGATCTGAAGAATAAAACATTATAGCCTAGCTAACCCATTCATCTGAAAGACTAATCAAATCACTTTTGTAACCAAAATTCATTCCTTGTTAAATTTGCATTACATCCTATGTCTAAAGGGCTTTACTGGCCTCAGAGCGACAAAGGGATCTTGTTACCAGAAAAATTTCAGGAACATGCATCCAATACTGAATACTTCAACAGTAGTACATTAATTGTTATCTTCCTTTGCACTGTGAAACATTCGAAAAATACAATTAAACACGTTGTCCTTCCAAATTACAGCATCCTTGTAAATAATGCTCACACCAACCATTGATTACATAGTTTGAGAGTGAAACTTGGCAGAAAATCTATGCTTGGATGTATGGCTAAAATATGCACATCAAAAGGTAAAACTCTTGGATGGATAAACAATAATCAGACTGACCTTGCAATCAATATTCCAACAGTACAGCCACCAATTGTTGACCAAAAACCAATCCAACCAGCATCAACCTAAACGGAATTTGAAACATTAATAATGCTTTCTACCAACTTTTCAAATAAAAAGTTATACATATATCTCAAACTTTTTTTAAGGGTGTCAACAAGTTTTAGGTTCAACAATTAAATATCGTGGTCTTGTTGAAAAGGTACCTGCTGCTAAAGTATAAAATCATAAAATTATAGAGCATAGAGATCATTCAGTCGCACACATGTATACCACTTTAGAAGATCTATTCAACTAGACTCTGCTGAATTTCTTTCCCCATCGTGAATTTACCTGAAACATTAAATACAAATCTATCTTTAGACTTTCCTGAAACTCTGGACCTAAGAGACTATTCGAAAAGAACACAGCATGTCACTCTGGTTTCTGGAAGTATAGTTTTTAAGTCAATTCACTTTGGGTGACTGACCACCATATTTGATCCTGCTCCCTTGGTGTTCTATAAGCCTATAAAAGGTTACAGCCCACAGCACTAGAGATTTTCTTTAAAGAAGCATTCTCCTATTTACTGACCTATTTGGGATTTGAAGGTCTGCAAAGAGAGAAAGTCCTTAAATTCAGATGCCAAAATGGAGAGAGAGAACAATGGAGGCAATCCTGAAGTAATATTCTAGCTCGGTCTGCAAGCTGACCTGCGCACATCGGGTTAAAGAGTGGTACCTATGCTTTGTAGGAATTGGTTACGCTGGAACGGTTTTAGACAACGAACTTTGGATCAAAGGACAAAACAAAACTCTCTTACCTGGCTCACCTTCAGTGGTGTTAGAATTACGTCTAAGACTCCTGACCAGCCTGCTAATATCCCCAGAGGCACAGCAAAAGCCAACGCAATCATCAAAAACCTGAAATTGCTACGGTGACAAAAAAGAACATTTACAACATTACTTTCAAGCCAGGCTCGAGGCACTGAATCAACTTGTATACAACAACCACCTCATATTGCACAAGGTCAGTTGGGCTTTTATCTGCTGTATGACATTTTAGCAGCCGAGTAAACAAAATGTAATCAGAGGGTCACCACAAACCATTTACACAGCATCTTACGTGACTATAAAATACAGATATGATTCTAGAGAAAGCTACAGACCCAGTGGCTCAATGTGTCAACACACTGCCTAGTACATTACTGAGCCATTCAGACTAAGACATCTCTAGGTTTAATGGCCAGCCTGTGCTCCATTAGCCGACCTCCACCATGGCAGCAGATGGGATGAGGAGGTGGGGAGAGCGCCACGGTTGGAAATTTTGCTTGAATGGGAGCCAGTATTGGTCAGTGAACACAGAGATGGATAGGAAATGGGACTTGGTATGAGTAAGAACACAGGCAGAGTTTTGGGTGGCTTAAAAGTTAAGGACTATACAACATGGGAGACAACCCAGGGCAGCAATGCAATTGTGGAGTCATGCGATAGTGAGCAGAGTTTATAGCAGGGACCAAAGAAACTGAAGAAAACTTCTGCTCATATAATACTGGACGTCAGACAGGTAGGCTGATAAATTTAGCAACAGGTAAGGAATCACTGGGTGTCATCAGCACGAAAAAATAAATGTTAAGCTTTCTGGTGCCACCAAGAGGCGGCATGTAGATCACAAACAGGAAGGGGCCTGTCCTAGTCTTCCCATGTAGACGCGATAGTCAAGAAGGCACAACAATGCCTCTTCTTCCTCACACAGCTCAGGAAATTCACCACATCCATAAGATCCCTCACCAACTTTTACAGATGCACCATAGAAAGCATATTATCTGGGTGCATAACAGCCTGGTACAGCAACTGTCCTGCCCAGGAGCTTAAGAAAATACCAGACCATCACGGAAGCCAACCTTTCATTCATGGACTCTATTTACATCTCTCATTGCCACGGAAAGACGGCCAAAATCATCAAAGATCCATCCCACACTGGTAATGCCCTCCTAAAACCTAGTCTGTCAGGCAGAAGATACAGAAGCCTGAACATGCACCAAAAGGTTCAAGAACAGCTTCATTCCTGCTTTTATTAGACTGATGAATGGACTCTACAACACCAATGTCTCCACCAGACTGATGTCAAAACTGCATGAGCTTGATCTCGGCTCTGCCCTCTGCAGCTGGATCCTCAGTTTTCTGACCCACAGGGCGCAATCAGTGAAGATAGTTAACTGCACCTCTTTCATAATAACACTGAAAACTGGAGCCCCCCCCCCCCCCCCAAGTATATGTCCTCAGCCCCTACTGTACTACCTGTACACGAACAACTGTGTTGTCAAATTCTGACTGAACACCATCTACAAGTTCGTTGATGACACCACTGTAGTGGAACCGATATCTAACAACGTTGAGTCAAAATACAGAAGGGAGATAGAGGGCTTGGTGATGTGGTGCAATGAAAACAATCTGTGTCTCATTGTCAGCAAAACTAAAGAACTGATCATCAACTTCACAAAGAAAGGAGGAGAACACGCCCATTTACATCAACGGAACTGAGGTTGAGAGAGTGAAGAGCATCAAGTTCCTCAGAGTGACAATAACCAACTACTCCGGACTTCCACATAATTGCGACAGCCAATAAGGCACAAAAGCGCCTCTTTTCCTCAGGCGGCTCAGGAAATTTGGCATGGCCATAAGGTCCCTCACCAACTTCTATGAATGCCCCATCGAAAGCATACTGGTCCGGGTACATAACGGTCTCGTATGGCAACTGCTCTGCCCAAGACTGTAAGAAACTACAGAAGGGGGTGTGCACAGCCAGACCATCACAGAAGCCAACCTTCCATCCACGGACTCCATTTACACGGCTCGCTGCCGCGGAAAGGCGGCCAATATCATCAAAGACCCATTGCACCCTGGTAATGATCTCCTTCAACCTCTTCCGTCAGGCAGACGATACAGAAGGTTCAAGAACAGCTTCTTACCAGCCATTATCAGACTGTTGAACGGACTCTAGCCTCAAATAATGTAACCTGCAATGTAACCTGTATGCCTCTAAGTCTTTTTGATCGGTACATCCGTTGCTTGTTGTGATCTGCCTGTACCGCTTGTAAACAAAGCTTTTCACTGTATTTCAGTACACATGATAATAAAATCAAAACCAAATAACATTGATCTTGTTAACGTTGATCTTGTTTCATGCACGTCCCTGTCCAAGTATTTTTCACCCTATGATCTGTATGTCCTTGCTTGCTATGATCTGCCTGTACAGCTCGCAAACAAAGCTTTTTACAGTACTTAGGCTCACGTGACAATAAATCAAACCAAATCAAGGTGCAAGAACAGAAGCAGGCCATTGGCCCATTGAGTTTGCTCCACCATTCAATGAGATCATGATTTTTCTGATAATCCTCTACTCCACTTTCCTACCTTATCCTCAACTCTCGATTCCCTCATGAACTAAATATATGCCTTTCTCACCCTTGAACATACTTAATGACCCAGCCTTGACGGCCCTCTGAGGTAAAGAATTCCACAGGGTGATCCCTAACTTTGAGATTATGCCCTCTGGTCATAGGGTAGATGCTTAATAAGTAGTAGTCTGAAAGACCTCAAAACTCAAAATGACAGACTTGCTTTAATTTAGTGCCTTATTCTAGCTCATTTCATACACAAAGAGTTACTCTGAAATGCTATAATTAATAGCTGGCCCACAGAACAACTATTCTTGACTAAGATACAAGATCGCACAAAGTGAAGAGTCGGGCTTTATTAAAAAATTTTGTACGATCGATCAGGAATCAATCGAATTTGCAGAACATTATTCTCATGGTACCCTGAATAATGCCATTGGATCCTAAGCTTTTACTTAAAATGCCAGAAAAAGCAGAAAAGCACATGTCATCTGAAAATCAGCAATATTCACTAAGAATTATACTTGGGGTTATCCTATGAGGAAAGGTTAAGCAGGTTGGGTCTTGACTGAGTAGAGGCCAATGATGTGAAATAATCTTACTGAAAGATGGAAAGATTTTGAAAGGACTTTATGGGATAGATGCCAAGAGGATGCTTAATCTTATGTGGGTAAGTCTAGAACTATGAGGCACAACTTAAAAGATTAACGTTTCTCATTTTAGATGGGGTTATGGAGGACTTTCTTCTCTAAGAATGTTGTTAGTCTCTGGAACACTTTTCAACAGGAATCAGAGGTACAGACTGGATTATTGAATACATTCAAAGTTAAATCAGGTCGATGACTTAGAAGGATGTTAAGGGTTCTGGGGACAGGCGAGACTGGAAGAATGGCTTAATCCCTATTTCTTAAATCTTCTATTAGATTGAATGATGCAATCAAGCTGTGAAGTCACGTTTGAACCTATGATCCTCTAAGAGAAAGGAACTCTCATTACTGGTAATCACAAGAGATTACACCAGTAAAGAAATAAAATGTTGCAAAACCAACAAGAACATTTACCACCTTCTAGGATTGCATTTAATACATTGAGTTCCATTCATAAGTTTAGTCCTTATAGCGTCAATCAACAGGAACAGGAAACATTGGTATTATTGATGATATCTGGTGCTGTACACGATAAACACAACGTTTATATAGACTGAAGAACAAAAGGGAAATTGCAAAGAAACTCATAACCAACTTCAACCCAGCGATCCTGGATTCAGCAACAAAGTAAGTTTCAGTGTCAATTTTATTACTCAACAACAATCTTCAAGACCGATTAATAGTGTAGTCCTAGTAGCAAGTTCAGAAAATATCTGACATGGGATACTTTAGCGATGCTCACAGGTTCCCGAAAAGTAACAATTTTGTTCAGCCATTGGTAATGGTTTGTGAATAAAGTTACTCAACATTTCTATTATGGCACAAAGCCGTCATCAGAAATCACTCTGTACTACAAAAGCTTTGATGAGCAACAAGATGTTCACAAGATCGAGTAACTATTTTTTTGCAGACAGACCTCTATGCCAGAACATACTCACCCAAGGAGTCTGTAGATACTGCTTCTGTAATTGAGCCTCTGGCTTGCAGCAGCTATACTGGGTGGAAGAGGAGGGTGCGATGGGAAGTAGGCTATCACAACAATCAACAGCAAAGCAGTCACACCAAATTCTGAAAGAGATTAAGTAAAAAAAAGGTCAACGTGACAAGACATACACTGGCTGCAGAAATTCATTCTCCCAGAATCCAAATTAGACCAGGAATTTTAGCATCATGTTGGCCACACTGTTAGCATTCCACTGCTTTAGGAAGTATCCCCTTCTTCCTTTTTTGTTAAAATCGATCCTTGGTACTTAAGCTGTAGTAGTAACTACTGTTTAGTCATGAACTACATTAACTGAAATCATAAAATTGATGACCAAAATACTTTAAATAGGCTGATTTATCCAATCACACTGCACTAAATTGGCAGGCAAGATACCCTTGTGGATTTATTTTCTCAAGAATACAAACTTGTCGACACACCCTCCATAAATAACTTCTGTCTCCTCTTGCAGCAAGCTGTTACTTGAGAATCAAGTTTTCTCCATCTCTTTAGAACACAGCAGAGGCGTCTTCTCGAATGGTAGGAGATTATTTGCCGACAAAGATGAATGTTGTTACAACTTACTGGCGATAACATTTTTACAAAATAAAGCTGTTTTAAAGGAATATCCCTCTCATTAAAGACAAAAGTTTGAACTAGTTGTAAAATCATTACCCCTCATCCTCCCACTAATTTAATTTGATTATCTTAAGTGTCAGACATAAGCACAAGGGTAGGTATGGTGAGGAATCTATTGCAATAGAAACCAAGCCTCAACAATCATCTATTTTCAGCAGAACTCATTGCATGGGGTTGCAGAAGCAATTAGTCTTCGCAACAAATGTCATCTTCTGCACTTGCCCCTCAAGCATCGGAGTTAGAGTTAGGAATGTGAAGGAGAAAGGCAATCTTTCTGGAATTGTATCAGAGATAATAGGTACTGCAGATGCTGGAGAATTCGAGATAACAAGGTGTGGAGCTGGAGGAACACAGCAGGCCAAGCAGCATCATTGGAGCAGGAAAGCTTGACGTTTCGGGCCTAGACCCTTCATCAGAAGTGGGGGAGGGGAAGAGGGTTCTGAAATAAATAGGGAGAGAGGGGGAAGCGGATAGAAGATGGATACAGGAGAGGATAGGTGGAGAGGAGGCAGGGATGGAGCCAGTAAAGGTGAGTGTAGGTGGGGGGGGGGGGGGGGCGGGGGGGCGGTAGGGAGGAGATAGGTCAGTCCAGGGAGGACAGACAGGTCAAGGGGGTGGGATGAGGTCAGTAGAAGGAGATGGGGGTGGGGCTTGAGGTGGGAGGAGGGGATAGGTGAGAGGAAGAACAGGTTAGTGAGGCGGGCATGAGCTGGGCTGGTTTTGGGATGCGGTTGGGGGAGGGGAGATTTTGAAGCTTGTGAAATCCACATTGATACCATTGGGCTGCAGGGTTCCCAGGCTGAATATGATTTGCTGTTCCTGTGTAATTGCTGACTAGAAAGACTTAGTTTAAGTGAATAACATTTCGGCTGTGATTCTCCATCTGCAAAAGTGGACAGTTAAAACTGGCATGTTAATCACTTGCTTAAATTTCCCCCCAGTAGAATTTTAGGAGTGCAATTTTTGCCAT
This sequence comes from Ginglymostoma cirratum, assembly GCA_024137785.1. Taxonomy (NCBI): domain Eukaryota; kingdom Metazoa; phylum Chordata; class Chondrichthyes; order Orectolobiformes; family Ginglymostomatidae; genus Ginglymostoma; species Ginglymostoma cirratum. Next base: position 86,530,618 of record JAHRHZ010000145.1, on the reverse strand, counting down.
CACGTAAAAGTGTAGCAATGAACTATTGCATCGCTTTCAAAAATGTGACAGCTTTATAGAAGCTGCAACATTGTAAAAGACAACACAAAGAACATTTTAACATTTGAAAACAGCATGATGAAATCGGTGCATACCACAATTGATTCAAAGGGAAAAGATGTGGTTGCCAAGCTAAATTCAACAGCCTGTCCACTAAAGCAGCACATTCATATTAACTAAATTATACAAATTTGTACAGAATAACTACTCTGAAGATGACTGAAGTAAAAATGGGCTTTGTAAGGGAAAGTTTGGTCACAGGGCATGGATTAACAAAATCCATTACAAGATTACAAAAGATAGAAGTGAGGGGAGACTGAAGTAAATTGTAGTAGGAATATATAATAGAGAAACTGAATGTTTCACGAAAAAGGCTGTTTTGTAGCCCGTGAGTCAGTAATTGGCAGCAGCAAGCAGCTGCTTGAAACTGCCTCTGTGAACAATGTGATATAATTGAGGTGTTTAAAATTATAGAAGGCTCAGACTCAAGTACAAAGAAGAAGAGCTGTAAGTTTTGGGAGCAATCACACAACTGAATGTTAACTAAATGTTCTGACTTATACTTAAATTATTTGAAGATTAGGCAGTGACTTTGCACTTTATTTGTGCACAACTGTATATTGGTTTATATTTATTCTTGGAATGTGGGCTTCACTGGCTAGGCTAGCTTTATTACCCATCAATAACTGCCCTTGAGAAGATGGTACTGAGCTGCTTTCTTGAACTGCTGCAGTCTAAGGGGTCTAGGGACGTCCACAGTGCTGTTTGGAAGCGAGTTCCAGATTTTGACATCCCAACAGTGATGGAGCAATGATACGGTTCCAAGTCAAAACTGTGACTGAGTTGGAGGGGAACACGCAAGTGATGGTGGATCTCAGACAGGCTGCTGTCCTTGTCCTTCCAGCAGGTAAGGTTTCCAGCATCAGAAAGCACTGTCGAAGCAACCTGTGAGTAGCTGCAATGAATCTTGTAGTTGGTACGCAGTGTTGCCACAGTGTACCACTGGTGAAGAGGGTGAATGTTGAAGGTGGATGGATAGGGTGCCAATTGAGAAGACAGTGGCAGGCTTGAGTGCTTCAAGGTTCTTGTGAAGATTCGTAGCCCCAGTTGTGGATGAGATTGTTAGCTTGGTCACTGAGCTGGCTGGTTATCGTACAGACGTTTCGTCACCATAGGTATCTCAGTGTACTTGGATAATGAAGGCCATCAATTTAACTGGGACAATGTGACCATCCTAGCTCAAGCCAACCACAGACACACACAAGAGTTCCTAAAAGCCTGGCTTTCAACCCATATCGTAAATCAACAAACATGTTGAATTAGACCCCATATACAAACCCATGCAGAACAGAACTGGAAAATGACAGAACCCAACTTAACAGACCAGATCATATAAATGAAACATCCGTACAATAACCAGCCAGCTTGACGAGCAAGCCAACAACTTCAGGCTTGAGTACCTCTGGAGCTGCATCCATCCAGCTAAGCAGAAAGTATTCCATCAAACTACTTAATTGTGCCTTGTAGATGATAGACAGGCATTGAAAAGACAGAAAATGAATCATGCTGCAGAATTTCTAGTCTATAACCTGCTCTTGCAGCCACTAAAATCTCTGTACAACTGATTCAGTTCAGTTTCTAGTCAACAGTAATCCCAGAATGTTGATAGTGGGGAATTCAGGAATGGTAATGCCCTTGAATGCCAAGTGGAGATGGGTAGGTTCTCCTGTTGGAGATGGCCTTTGCCTGGAATTGGAGTGTTGCAAATTTTACCACCGGTGAACCCTATCCTAAAAGATGTCCAAGTTTTGCTGCTTTGAACATGGATGTTTCTGTGTCTATGAAGTGGCAAGTGATGTTGACCATGGTGCTATCATCACCAAACACGCTCACTTCTGATTTTATGATACAAGAAGAGCATTGATGAAGCAACTGAAAGAGGTTTGGCCTAGGAATCTCGTCCTGTGGAACACCTGCAGTGATATCCTTGAACTGAGATGACTGACTGCCAACAACCATAACCATTTTCCTTTCCACTAGATACGATCCAATCAACAGATTTTTGCGAGGATTCCTTGATGTCATAATCAATTCTGCCCTCACGTTGACGGCACCCACTCTCACTTCACCACTGGAATTCAGTCTGTTTGGATCAAGATCAGGAGCAGAGTGGCCTTGGCAGAGCCCAAAGTGAGTGTGAGCAGGTTCTTGCTAACCAAATGCTGCTTGATAGCACTGTTGATAACTCTTCCATCACTTTGCTGATGATTGAGAGTAGGCTGATGGGGCAAAAAAAATTGGCCACATTAGATTTGTCCTACTTTTTGTTTACAGCACATACCTAGGCAATTTTCCATATTCTCAGGTAGATGCCAGTGTTTCAGCTGCTCTGGACCAGCTTGGCTAGGGGTGCGGGAGGTCCCGAAGCACAAATCTTCACTACTATTGCCCAAAATGTTGTCAGGACCCATAGTCTCTGCAGTATCCAGTGCCTCCAACTGTTTCTTGATATCACGTGGAGTGAATCGAGTTGGCTAAACACTGGTGTCTGTAATACTGGGGACTTCTGGAGGAGGCCAACATGGACCATTCATTCAGTACTTCTGGATGATTGTTGCAAACGTTTCGGTCTAATGTTTTGCACAGATTTCTTCTGCCTTTTGCAGGCAGCATACATCTGATCAATTTTTTCTTATTGCTGGGTAGATGGCAGTGTTATAGGTGCGCTGGATCAACTTGGCTAGGGGTGCAGCTAGGTCTGAAGCATGTGTCTTTAGTACTATCGCTAAAATGTTATGAAAACCATACTTCTGCACTTTCTAGTCCCTTCAAATCTATTTAATATTGACTGGAGTGAATTGAGAGAATTGTTAACTGTGATGTCAGCCACCACGTGAGAAGATCAACATGAATCACTCAACCCTGCACTTCTGGGTGAAGATTGTTGCAAATGCTTCAGCTTTGTTTCTGCACTGACGTGCGGTGCTCCCCATTACTGAGGATGGGGATAGTTGTAGAGTGTTCTCCTGCAGTGAGTTGTTAATTCTTCACCTGCAATCAGGATTGCAGAGTTTAGATCTGATCTGTATCACTACATAACTACAGCTAACAAAATCTGAAGTTTTATCCATTAAGTGACACATCTTGTGATCCAGAAATGTATTCAGTCAGTCCAGCGTATAAACTAATCAACAAGAAACCCACTAATAGAACAGCATGAGCCTATTAGACAGGCAATTAATTTGTTTAAAAAATCCTTGGTGTGCCAGAGGACCTGAGCACCTGTATTTATTTGTACACTTGTACAAGTACAAGTATTAGTATATGAGCTAAGAGAAGGCAATAACTTACAAAATACGAGAATATCTTATAGGAGGAGGCAGAAAAAAAATTGAGGTCAAAAACAACAACATAAGAAACAGGAGGTTAAGCACATGCTCCACAATTTAGTCAGATTATGGCTCATCTTCTACATTTAGAGACTTAGTGCAGAGAGATGGGATGAATGGTTTCCTCCTGTATTTTAATAATTCTACAATCAACTTCAGTTGACTAGTATATTCCCACTTCCCTTAAACGAATCAGTTTCCACCAGACTCGCAGGCAGCATGCTCCAGGTTCCGACAACTCCATGTGGAAAAGCTGTCCCTTGTGTCACCACTGGATCTTTTGCTAAGCGTCCCCTTGGTCTCAACTCTTCCACTCATGAGGTACATTTTCTCACTATCTACCTATCTTTCTGAACTTTCACTCGCAGAACAACTATACCTTCTTGAATTTGTCCACAGAATTGAATAACTACACGCTATTTCTTAGTTCAAACTTGTGCACTTGGATTAACTCTTAAGGAGCTCTTCAGCATAACTTCTCTCGACAATTAAAATACAAACAAAAGAGGAATTTAGGATAACAACTACTGGAAAACTTAACCAAATAATAGATACAGTACCTATTACTAATTAACTGTTCCATTATAGTAACATCCCATAAGCACACACCTTGGCAAAAGGCAAATTCACGAGCAGTTCTCCAATCCAGGAGGGAAAAATATCAAGAGAAAATTCTGAGAAAGCAGCAGCTAGGAATCATTCACTGAAGCTTCCAACTCTTTTGACACCCCAAAAGGCTTCTAATGTTACTGAAGAAACCAAAACCCAGAAATCTGGATCTGAGAGATCTGGCCACACTCATTGAGGCTGTAAACATAAAACCCAAAGTCTCACAAAGTGTTTACTTTCTTACAGACAGCTTCAAACTTCTGCCTTACAACCTCTCTTCAAACAAAAAAAAAGGACAAAATAATCTTAAGGTGACAGCATTGTCGAAATATACTGCATACATCCCTACGTATTTAGGCAATGAAAGACGAACAAGGCAAGAGACTTTCAAAAAAAAGTTTATATTATTCACCTGCATATAAGAGAGTTTGAATACGATCCTTTATAAAATCAGTACGATGGCTGGAGGCAGTAAAAAGTGACGTTGTACCGTTGGGTGCTGGAACTATCAAAGGGCCTACCAAAAATGCACATGCTGCACCAAAGTAATTGAACAAGGATGCAACAGCGGTGGCTGTGGCCCTCTGGTCTGGAGGGAACCAGGTCGTTGAGAGAAATGGAGGAGCGTTCATAACAACAGGACCAGCAAATCCATTGAGCAGCTGTCCAATATGGATCAACCTAAAAGAATAAAATTAAAATTACAGCAGTGAATAGATGCAAATATTTATCCATGCATTCAATGTCAATGAAAATTATTCAGAAGAGCTTACAAGAATCAGATTTTCAATAAATTAAAATGAAAGACACGTGAAATTAGAACAAAGGCTATTCCAATTGAATGAACTCATCTATGGAGCAAACCTTGAAATCAGGAGAAGTGATGAATAACTCGCAGACTAAAGCCCAAAGGTGTTCCAATCTAGTTGAGTCAGGATGAGCTATTCATCAGACAGTTTGGGTGTCTTACGCAGTGTGTTCATGCTTGCAACAGTGAAGGGAATCATTGGTAAAAGACAAGAAGACACGGTGCACTGAATTAAGAAAGCCCATTTGCTGAAGCTGCCTTTGCCAAGTCAAACAGTTAATAGTGTCTTTCTGGAAACATTTCACGTTGCACAGTGCCAAGAACACTTTCAAAAGGCTTCACGGACGTCCCTAGTCTGCCAGGACAATTGCAGCTTTGTCAGCCCGAACAAAATACTAACTCAATAATGCTTTAAATTCACTGACAAAACTTTGACAAATCAGTACATTACTTCAGTAGTGATCAAAAAAAAGCTGACAGAACACAGTACACTACAGTATGGCATTGCTGAGGAACACAATGCCAGGTACCACTGACATTTCATTTTAAGCTATTCAAAGAGAAAAGGAACCCTGTTCTTGCAATTAGAACATCTCAATAGATTCATTAACCAATGACATATTATTGCCCCTGAAGAGAGGTAAAATTCTTAGCTTTTTGTTTGCAGTGCAATTTGTAATCCAAAATGGAATCATCACAAGGACTGAAAACAGAACGCAAGAGGCGACCATTCAGTCCTTCAGGCCTACGGTCTCAAAGAACTACCAATTAGTTTGAGCACCTTTGCTGTTTCACTACAGCTGTGCAAATGCTTCTCTTAAGTACTGTTCCCAGTCTTCTTTGGAAGTTACCGGTGAATCAACTTCAACCATCTTTTCAGACAGTACATTCCAGACTATAACTCAGTAGAGGACACAAACTACATGCTCTGCCAACAGAAACAGGTCTCCATGACCAACCCTGATCAGCTGCATCCCTCTCCCTGGTAACTGTCTTGTCCTGGCTTACACAATTTGCAATCTTAGTGTCATATCTGACCTAGAAATGATTCAAATTCAATGAAGTAGTCACATCAAGTACAAAGATGACTTATTTTCATTTCAATATCATTGCTCAACTCCGTACTTAACTCATTTGCTGCTGAAACCCATATTCATGAATGTTACGCCTAGACTTGACTATTCTGATGCTAATTTCTCATACAATCCTTCATAAATTTGACTTTATCCAGCACTTTACTGCTTATATCCTAACTCACCAAGTCCTGTTCATCCACTATCCACTTTGCTTGTTGACCTACATTGGATTGCGGCTAAATACTTTAATTTTAAAACTCCAAACCTTGTTTGCAATCTCCTTGCAGCCTCACTCATTTTGCTTCGGTAATCTCCTCGCATCTACAATACTCCTAGGTAGACTTATTCCAATTCAAGACTCTTAAGCACTCCAATTTTAATCACTCCATCAGTAGCAGCCATGCCTGCAGCAGCCTAGGCCATTAACATTTGGATTTCCCTCCCTACATCTGTTGCTTCTGAAGTGTTCCTTTGAAATCTTCTGAATCTCAAAAATCTCAAGATTTTGATCATCTGCCCTAATATTTGGACTTGGTGTCAACTTCTCACTTTGTAACACTACTGTGACGCAGCTTAAGGTGTTTTATCATATTAAGCATGCTATACAAGCACATGGTTGTAGTACTTTTACCAAAGTTTGAACACTAAATCTAATTGCTCTCCCTCAAATTTCCATTCAGAGAATAAACCCAGTTTTTCCCATGCCTTCACATGATGAAGTCTCTTATCCCAGACGCCACCCTAGCATGCAACAATCATTTCACAATGTCAAGTACCAAGTTTATGGAATTCCTCAGGAAAGTAGTAAATGTAATAGTAGTGTCATCAAACCTTGCCAGTATAAATTTGCAGAATGGTATTAATTCCTTCATACGTTTGAAAAATCTGATTCACATGTCACAGTTGCCAAGAGGATTAGAATACCACCATGGGTTCAGACAGCAGTTCACAATTGAAAGAACAGTTTCTGTGATTGTCAGGTGCCATGTGAACTTCTAGACTTACCCAGCTGCAAGGTAATTGCTGACCCTGCCCTTGCAGCAGCAAAAATGCTGACGTTCAAGCAAATTTGCGCAATAAAAGACCACTTGCCACAGCAAATTCTTTCCCCTAATAATAAAGTCAGATGGTAAGTAAGTTAGGTAGAGGAGGGGTGGGGGGTGAAAGGGAGGGAGCTCGAGAGGAGACCGACAGGGCGACCACAGAGATGGAGACAGAGAGGAGTGATTACAATCAGGAATTCAAGTCTCTAGAATTATAGGAATGAGAGAACTGACAGCTGCAGAACTGAGGAGAAGTTGAGTACATTAAATGCTGGTAAAATTGTGGATGTAGTGAATTTCAGAGTAAAGGGAAATCCAATTTTGGGAGTGTACCTTCTCATTCAGTCTCATGCTAATGAAGAAAATATTAGCCGTAAAAGAATTTTGGTAGACCTCAGTGTCCATTCCTTGTGATAGAGGCTTATTTGGAAACTTAGCTGCTTAAGTGCAGGAAGAATGGATTTCACTTTCCAATTGTAAAGATGTAACTTTTTGTTTAGATGAAAGGGTCAGAAAGTACCCAAGAAAGGAAGCTTTAACAACCGCATTTCCAAAAAACCATGAGATTTTAGCTAAATGACTAGCAAAATACTTGGAGCGATAATTGGAGTGTTTGTTGATTTGAGTTAAACAACTTGGAAACAGGTTTATTCAAGGTTTATTCAGAGGGGAGAGGTCTCTCACACAGAAGCTGTTAGCAGTAGGTTCTAAAACTGAGTGTGGACGGGGCTAGGGAGAAGTCCTGAGCTGTTTAGAAGAATACTTCAGAAGCAAAAGGCTTTGGTGAGATCAAAGTATACTGGTGGGAGGAGAATAACCAGGGAAAGTGTAGGGCCTATTAGGGATCAAAGTAGAACGTTATCAGAGCCAGAAGACAGCTGACTTTTTTAAAAATGTGTATTTTGCATCTGCATTCACTGTAGAGAAGGACAATGTCAGTGTAGAAATCAGGGACGGAACAGTGATATACTTGAACAGATGAGAAGAGGAGGTATCAACAGACTAAGAACTGGATGAATCCCAGGCCCTCATGATAGCATGCCAGGTAAGGGAGGAGGCAATGGAAGAGATGGGAGGAGGAAATGGAAGAGACTGCAGGGTCTCTGTTATTAATTTTTAAATCCTCTCTGGCCACAGGAGGGGTGCCAGAGAATTGAAGGTCAGCTGATATGGTACCATTATTCAAGAAGGACATCAAGGATAAACCAGGAAACTACAGGCAAGAGAGTCTAACATCTGTGGTAGGGAAACTACGAGAAGAAATTATTAGCAACAGAATTAAACTCCACTTGCAGAAGCAAGGATTAATCAAGGGCAGCAGCTAGGTGTTTCCATGGCTACAGACAGGGCTCCAAAATGGTGTGTCCTGGTGCTCAGGTCAAGGATGACTGAGTGGGTACAGGATATACTTAAAGGTGGAAGGTGGTCCATGTTGGAACTAACAATATTGGCAAGAAAGAAGAGAAGGTTCTGCAAAAGGAATTTAGGGAGTTAGGCAGTAAGTAAAAAGTACCACCTCTAGAGGTGTACTTTGGAATTACTCCCCGTGCTTGTGCGGTTAGAAAGAGGAAGACAGGATAGCAGAAAATGTGACTAAGGGGGTGGGTGGAGGAAAGAGGCTTCAGATATCTGGATCATTGGGATCTCGTCCAGGACAGGTGGGGCCTGTACAAAAACAGCAGGCTGCACCTAAACTGGAAGGATACAAACATTCTTGTGGGAAGTTTGCTCGTGCCAAGGTTTAAAACAGTGTGGCAGGGGAGTGGGACCTGGAGCAGAAGATCAGAATGTGAGAAGAAGATAGATGTTAAGGATGAGCAAGCAGGGCCAGTTTAATGAACAAGGCAGGACTATAAAAAGTGTACTAAGTAAGCAGGGAGGGAGAAATAATAAAAATTGCTGAAAGACAGGACAGTGTGTACAAACAAAATTATAGTTTTTTTTTATACAAATGCACAGAGTGTAAGGAACAAATTAAATGAGCTGCAGGTACAGATTCAAATCGGAAACCATGATATAGTAGCCATTATGTAGACATGATTGCTGGATGATCAGGACTGAGAAATAAAGATTCCGCATTATAAAGTTGCCAGGAGGGACAGAGAAGGTGGGAGAGGGGATGAAGTAGCATTACTGATGAGAAACAGAATCTCTTCAATGGAGATGGAGAATGTAATAAAAGCAAAGGACCCAATGGAGACCTTATGGGTGGAACTGAAAAACTGTAAAGAAACAAAAACCACAATAAGTGTCAATATATTGACCACTTGGTAGCAGCTCAGAAGTGCTAGATTGCATAACTGTTAAAATTAGGCAACTACGTAGCAAAGACAATAGTATTAATCTTAATTTTAATTTTAATTTTAATCTTAATCTTAACACAGACTGGAAGAGATAAACAAGTACCTGCCAGAGGGGTTGGGAATTTCTAGTGTGTCTTGGATGTGCCAAGGGGACAAGCAATATTAGATCTAATAATGAGTAATGAGTCTGATTTAATTAGTGACCTAGTTGTTTGTGAGCATTTGTCAAGTTGTGATCATAAGACCAGGTTTTGAGTTACGTTTGTAAGAGACTGAGCCATGGTTGTCATATTAGGTGTTGGCGTTTACCAGATACAGTAGAATTTTGGATTGAAGTAAGGCAGGCTTTAAAGTGATGAGGCAGAAATTGCCCCCTTAATATGGGAACCTCTGAGATAAGCAATTTTTTCAGCCAAATGGTGATAAATCTGTGAAACTAACTGCTGCAGAAGGCTCTGGAGGACAAGTCATCGAATGTACTTAAGATAGAGATGGATAGGTTCTTGATTACTAAGGGGATCAAATGTTATGGGGAGAAGGTAGGAAAATGGGTTTGAAAAACATATCAGACATGATTGAATGGTGGAGTGGACTCAATCCACTAAATGGCCTAATTCTGCTCCACACCTTATGGTTTCTGCTAATAGGTAAAACAGTGGAGAGTGTTTAAAGAAACTTTTAATGCTATTTTGAAGCAGTCTGCGCCCATCAGAAGGCAAAGCTCCTCCTCACAAAAAAAAGGGCATGGACTTCTGAGGTGGTAAGGGGCAGCATAAAATTAAAAGAAAGGGCTTATAAAAATTCAAACAACAGTACAGATTCCAGAGTGGGACAAATGCAAAGACCACCAAAGGGCCACAAAGCAGCCTATAAAAGTGGCTAAAAAGGGTAATGAAAAGAAACTTACAAGGGACATATAAGATATTTTATAGTTATGTAGAGGGAAAGTGGCTGTTTAAGAGTGCAATGGTCCACTGGGATAATGTCAAAGACCACGGGGAAATGGAAGCCACAACGAATGAGTACTTTGCTTCAATATTCACAGCAGATAAGGAGGATAGCTTGCTGCAAGCCTCAAAGAAATTAACTGAGGATCAGGGACAGGGCTTAAATAAAATTTGCTTAAATAAATCTTCAATAATAGGGAAATTAATGGAACTGAAGAGTGACAAATCACCAGGACCTAATGGCTTCCAACCTCAGGTGACAATGCCCTGAACATAACCTTTCAGAGTTCCCTGAATTGTGGGTATGTACCTCTGGATTGGAAATTTGCTCTTGCTACTCTGCTCTTTATGAAGGATAACAGAGGAAAACCAGGGAATTACAGACCAGTTAGCCTGACATCTGTGATAGGAAAATTGTTGTTACAATCAAGGATAGGGTAAATGATCATGTTGAAAATTTTCCGTTAACCAAAGAGAGTCAGCATGGATTCACAAAGGGTAGACCATGCCTGACAAAGCTGTCTTTGAAAAAGCTACAGAGGTGGTGGATATAGGTAAGTTAATGGATGTTTGTATGGAGTTCCAAAAGGCTTTTGAAAGTCCCACGCAAGAGATTGTCATCTAAGGTAGAAGCCCACGGAACTGAAGGCAAATTACTGACATGGACAAGAAATTGGTTCAATGGCAGGAAACATCACTGGAATGATGGGTAAGTATTCAAATTGGCAGGCTGTGACTAGTGGTGCCCTGCAGGAATCTGTCGCGGGGCCTCAATTATTCTCAATATTCACTAACAATCTGGATAATGGAATAGATTGCACAGAAATTTGCTGAACAAGATGATTTATTGAGGGATAGGGATGACCATTCATTGGAGTTGGGGTGTCAGTAAGGTCATTTTGTGGTAACAGCTGAATTTTGCTGATAACCATTATGAGTTTGTTTTTAGAGATAACAAGGTGTGGAGCTGGATGAACACGGCAGGCCAAGCA
>JAHRHZ010000145.1:86481742-86514412 GCA_024137785.1 Ginglymostoma cirratum | reverse complement strand
CTGCTTGACCTGCTGTGTTCATCCAGCCCCATGCTTGTTATCTCAGATTCTCCAGCATCTGCAGTACCTTTTATCTCTGATACTCAGACAGGGGTTGATTAAAACAAAACAATTTTTGAAGAAGTGAAGTATTACAAAATAAGGCTTTCACAAGTCCAATGAAAGTCGTGTGAATATTTTGTCATTACAAAATTATGCGTAAAGCTTGCAGAGATTGGCACACTACTCCTAATTCCTTGGGCATTCTGTCAGCTTTCCTTTATGTGCCCTCATGGCTTACTTGTATGGTTAACTGTTTTCAAACAGGGAGAGAAACACAATTACATAGTCTCACAGTTACGAAGTCAAGGAAAGACAAGAATGGATATTTGAAGGAAGTATATGATTTTTAGTATGAGAGTTGAGCTATTGCAAACAAAAATTTCTAGCATGCAATTTCAAGAAACAATCACAGAAGTTGAATAAATTTGTTACTGAAAATGAAATAATTTTATGAAAACATAACTCTAAATTTTCAAAGAAAAATTCCAAGAATCAAGACCAGAAAATATCTACAAGTCCTTGCCCCAAACCCAAATAAAATTTAGATTTTGAAAGTTCAATTTATATTTTTAAGAACAGGAGCTCCTTTAATGAACAATCCCATAATCAGCGCAAGATACAGTAGAGCATACACACCACAGCAAGGTAACACTTGGAGACTAATGGTGAAGCACTTTTTTTTTTAAAAAATTCTTCTTAACCCATCTTGATTAGGGTGCTTGTGACACAGTCAGGGGGAAATCTCATTGAAGCATACAAAATTCTAAACAAGACTTGACAGGGTAGATGCACAAAGGTGTTCCACATGCAGAAGGGTCCATATTAAAAAATAGTGGAACAAGAGTAGCTTAGATCTTGCATGAATCTGCATGACGTCATAATCAGGGGTCACAGTCTAAGGACACAGGATAAACTATTTTGGACTGGGTAAAGAAATTTCTCATCTCAAAGAATGGTGAGCCTCTAGAATTCACTACCATAGCAAGCAGGTCAGACCAAAACACTGTCCCATTTCAAGAAGGGCGCTCGAGTTGGATATTGCATTTCAGGCTAAAGGGATCAAAGGATACAGGGGAAAAGTGGGGTCTGGTTACTGAGTGGGACGATCAGCTATGATCACAACAAATGGTGAAGCGGGCTTGAAAAGCCGAATGGCCTACTCATGCTCCTATCTTCTATGTCTTGATGCAATATTCTTACCTCTGAGCCAGGGGGCACGTGTTCAAATCCACCTGCTCTAGAGGTGTGTGTGAACATCTCTGAACAGGGTGGTTACGAATATATTTAACTCATCCTCAAATCCATCTCCTCCAACCAATAAAGACTACCGGGAAAATACTGTTAATGAGTTTTATAGAGTCGGTATGAATTAAAAAACCCTGAAATGTCCCAGTGTCGAACACAGAGCAATTAATGCAAAGAAGTACCGAGACAGACTTTTTATAGTCTTGAACAGCAAACTGAAGGGTCAGCAACCTCTTATCAGTACTGTCATTAAATGTCTTCCTGCTATCACAAGTCCCTGACTTACTGACCTTGCTCAAACAGCAGCTAGTTGAACTTTAAGACCAGAAGCTGAGAATGTGCTTTACTAGGGCTTCAAAACGAACATGCATCTCAAAATATGGATTGAACAACATAAATGCTGGAAAATTCAAACTGTATTATAAAGCACCCAATAAGAAAGAAAGCTAGGTTGAGCATTTTGGCAGTCAGTTTTAAGAAAAGGCTCACAGACAAAATGCCAACTTAACTTGGTCTTCACATTGTTTGTTGGCCTGATACATATTGCCAGCATTTGCTCCATCTGAATCTATTTCAGAATTACTTTTACCATCAGACCAGGCTATACCGGGCAACATATTTAACCATGCAACTCCAAAGTGCTACATCACTGTCCCTCTCAGATATATGTGATACCAGTAAAAGATTTTCCTTCGTCCTTGTAAATCGAGGATGTGATACGATACGTATCACAGGACACAAACCTTCTACTCCTTAGGAAACTACAAGATTATTAGCTGCAAAGGCAGGATGTACACAGTGGCATTAGCTGTCTATAAAAACCCACAGCTGCTACTGTGGCTCCATAATGAAAGATCCATAGCCAGAGTCGGAATCTACAAATATTGTCACACAGCCTGTTAAGAACCAGAAATGCAGTTAATTGAACTCCACAAGATCTCTAATTTGACTGACAGAATCTGAATTCCACCGGTAAAATAATGGTGATTCAAGCAATATCTTTGACAGTCACGTGGTTATTTGCCCCAATTGCAGTACTCCCAACAAAATCCAACTCTAGAACGTAAATGATTAATTTAGGCCAAGATATGTGAACTAACGAACCAGCTCAGTGAGCGAATCAACCACAGCATCCACAACCCGAGCTACAGATCTACTCAAGAATCTTATAGGCCAACATATGCGAATCGCAGAAGCATGACTACAGTACTGGATCTGTAGTGTTTAACATGGTGCAAAACCAAGGACTTGCCTAGAAAGTGGCTGTCACTATTGCCTATTACAAACCATACTTATAGAGTCATAGGGTCATACAGCACAGAAAGAGACCCTTCAGTCAAACTAGTCCATACCAACCATAATCGCAAGCTAAAGAACTAGTCCCACCTGCCTGCGCCTGGCCCATGTCCCTCCAAACATTTCTGATTCATGTGCGTATCCAAATGTCTTTTAAATGTTGTAACTGTACCCGCATCCACCACTTCCTCAGAAGTTCATACCGTATACGAACCACGCTGTGTTAAAAAAAAAGTTGCCCCCATGTCTTTTTAAAATCTTTCTTCTCTCACCTTGGAAATATACCTCCTGGCCTCAAAATCCCCCACCCTAGAGAACAGACACCTGCCATCCATCTTATCTACATCTCTCATGATTTTATAAACCTCTACAAGGTCACCCCTCAACCTCCTATGCTCCAGGGAAAAAAGTCCCAGCCTATCCAGCTTCTCATTTTAAGTCAATCCCTCTATTCCTGGCAACATCCTGGTAAATCTCTTCCGAACCCTCTCCAGTTTAATAATATCCTTTCTATAACAGGGTGACCAACTGATTGCCGCTTATTAATGTCATGAGAATACTACCACTTTTCCTAGTTTCCCATCAGTGAGTTTATCATCACTGGTCACTATCCTAAAATTGAAACTGACCATTACTATCAAAACCTCCAGTGGTTCAAGAAGCTTGGTGAAACGTATCGAGTTTTTGGCCAAACAAGCTGGCAGTGTAAAGCCTATGTGTATAATTATATGAACTTCCAAAAGATACTTGATGAAATCCCTCATAAGCCACCGTTGGCTGAAGTTGAAACTAACTACCTTGTTAGTAAGCTGGCTGAGTGACAAGAGCTAAAGTAAGGATACAGTCATCACCATTTCTTGCATAATTCCAAGAATGACCCTTTAAAGAAAACATGTAATTGAGCAATTCCAATGTAGATTTACTAGAATGACAGAAACCAAAGGTTAAGTTACAACCGGAGATACAGAAACTTGGGTTCATTTCTCGGAAGGTTAAAGGGTTATTCAGAAGAACTAGGAGCAGCAGTAAATAATTCAGCCCATCGAGCCGACTCCACCATTTCATATGATCATGGCTGATCTCAACTCGGCCTCAACTCCACTTTCCTGCCAGCACTCGTGTTAATACTTCCGTCGTGGGCCCACAGCGATGTTCCAGTGAAGCATAAAGCAAGCTCGAGAAACAAAATCATATTTTTGCTTAGGCACTTTACAAACTCGAAGTCTCAATGCTGAATTCTCTAACTTTAGAAGCTGACTGCATTAAATCTGTTCTCTATTTTTCTTAGATTTTCTCCCTTCTGTTTCCCCTCAACTCCCAGCTTTGTTCTTCGTAGTTTTGAGTCCAGTGACCATTATTTGGACTGTTGTTAACTAAATGTTAACTCTGCTTTCTCTCCACAGATATTGCCAGACCTGCTGAGTTTCATCAGCAATGTCTGTTTTTACTTCAGATTTCCAGCATCTGCAGTTCTTTGTTTCATGCTAGAAAAACGTACCATTCCGCTCCCTTAAATCTCAGGCAGTGTTTTCTCCCCCCACTTAGAGCACTCAATGATAAAAACAAAGGGATGCAAGAGTCTCATGTCCAAGCATTATTTGTTCAATTAAAAGGGCAAGAAAATCTAGTTCTCACACACAAGCAACGAGCAGTAATCTGGAGCCAGATTATGTACCAGCCCTCATGTCACTTGGAAGGAAAAAAAATTAAGATAAAAGCCTTGAAATCAATTTGAGAAGTTATTGCCAGAATGCTTAATGTAATTTCCTATAACCAAATCAAATTATTCTCTGCTATTTTAACAGCGATGGCAAGCAGTTTAAAATAAACATTGTAAAATAGTTGAGATAGAAAATTTGCTAAGAGTTTAAGGGATGCCATGGATCAGTGCCAAGGTCAAGACTTCAAGATTCTCACTGTTAATTGCAGGTCTTTGTTTCAGATATAATGGCTATGCATCAGAAAGTGGTGCTAGGTTGCACAACTGTTTTGAAACCAGCAGCAGCAGAGAACTGGATGCTGCAAAACAGGAGACAACAACCTTCCCTCAGTTTGGTTGAAGTGTCAATGTGGTTAGTTCATTTGGTCAGACACTGACATTGAACTGAGAAGGTTCCGCATGCTGCGCTGGGTGAGTGTTGCATTGTTGGATGTACACTGTTTCAGATCAAATGTTGAGTTTAACTTCTTTCCAGGCAGATACAATCGATCACATGGCACCTTCAACAGTAACTTGTACTACTGAGGGTTCCTTTAAAATACTAAAATATCACAATGAGCTTCATAAGAGCATCAAAAGCACAAGAGTACAGGAGCAAAGATATCTTCCTGCAATTATCTAGATCCTTGGTGAGGCTACGTATGGCATTACTGGGTGTGATTTTGGTTTCTTTGTACACTAATATATTACTTGCCACTGAGGGAGTGCAACAAAGGTTCACCAAACCAATTCCTGGGATGTCTTGAGGAAAGATTAAATTCTCTGGAGTTTAGAAGAGTGAGAAATGATCTTATTCAAAGAGAAATTTCTTACAAGGATCAACAGGGTAGATGCAGGATGGAGGTTTCTGCTGGCTGGGGGTAGCTTAAACCAGGAGACAAAGTGTTAGATTAAGGAGGCCTTTTACGACTGAATTAGGAGGTATTTCTTCAACCAAGAGTGGTGAAGCTTTGGGATTCTCTACACCAAAGGACCACAAAGACTGTGTTCAACACTGAAATTGATAGATTTTCTACATGTTAAAAACATCAAGCGATACAAAGATAGTGCAAGAAAAGACGTTGAAACAGAAGATCAGCCAATGATGGTGGAAAAGCTCAGCAGGTCTGGCAGCATCTGTGAAGAACAATCAGTTAACATTTCAGGTCCGGTGACTCTTCGTCAGAACAGTTCCGAGGATGTGTCACGGACTTTTCCAGCAACTTTTCTTTATATTCCTGATTTACTGCATCTGCAGCCCTTTTGGGGTTTTTTTTAAAAAATCAGCTAGTGCTGGATCGGGCTTCAAGGGCTGAATGACTTACGCCTATTTCATATGTGCTAATGTATCTGAAGGCTTGGTCAAAGTGTTAAGTTTTAAGGATTGTGTTAGGGGAGGAGGCAGAGGTCAAGAGGCAGAGAGATTTAGGGAGGAAATGACAGTACTTTAGACATAAGAAGCAGAATTGCAGCCACAATCGGTAGAGTAAATGATGAAAATTAGGTAAAAAGAGGAGGCCAAAACTGGAACAGCACCGAAGTCAGAGCACTTCAGGACTGCTGAAATTTACAGAGACAGGAAGACATGGTCCCTTCGTGCCTTAGTGAACATCCCTTCAAGATATACTTGCTAATCATTCAAATCAGTGCCATTTTTTTCAATTTGGAATGCAACACAGGTGTCAAGTGCTGAGTGCTGTCATTAGAAAAGCCACTGTCTTTAAACTAATGTACTTTTTTTTAAAACCACATAATTCATGTGCAGGCACCATGCAATAAAAGCAGGTTTGATTGATTGGAGTCTTAAAAAGTATGAACACAGTGATGTACAGATGCCAACTCCATTTGACCACTGATGTTTTGTTTTGTTTTGTTTTAGAAGTGGTTTGAACTCTCAAATGCGTCCATCTATTTTCTCATTAGCAATTAGAGATTGGCATGTGTCAATCTCACCCTGTCACTTGGTGTCAAAACTTTTTACGATAATCGCTCCCAAGAGCCTTGGGACATTTTACTAGGCTCAAGGTGCTATATAATGGCCGGCTTTTGTTACATTTATGACAGTGGAAACACAATCCACAAGTAAAAGCCAGCTGTTTAACAGGAGTTTACCGGCTTCAAAAATAGTCTGCAGCTCAGCTCAACAGCACATTATAACCACAGTCTCTGGAGCTTGTCAAATGAAACCAAGCTTCCTAACATGATAACGTGTGACTACAAACAAACAACTGTGGGCTGTCTAATCACGTTGTAATGAGTCATACATTGATCTGCTGTGCAGTAATTTTTAACGAATATAAAGTTTGTCCTCCAGTTCCTATCCAAACAATGCATTTTCTTTTTACTTTGCTGTGCATTAACATATTTTGGGGTAAGTAAAGCAGAGGTTATTTAAACTACTCCAAAATGAAGCACAGCCCTGCAAAGCATCAAAATAATAAGCAGCACTTTGTTGTAGTGTGGGCAAATGTTTGCTGGAAGATTTACACAAAGTGTACATTCACTGCTACGTTCCATTTCAAATAGATTTGTTTAAAAGAGGACTGTTTGTAAAGCTACAAGCCTAGATGTCAAAAGATTTCACTTTCTACAGAGATGCTCCAAACAAACATGCTTTATTACAGAGAAAATTCTCAGCATCGCTGGAGAGGAGCAAAGTTAATGCTTCGGGTCAAGAATCTTTCATCAAAACCAGAAAAGTTAAGGGATATAATGAAGTTTTAAGCAATTACACAGCTAGATGAAGGCTGGGGAGGGGGGGGGGGGGGGGGGGAAAAAGAGCAGCCCCCGAAGAACAAGGAAGATGCGGCTGATAGGATGTAAGCAGGATTGATTAAATGACAAAAGAAATAATTGTGTAATGTAAAAGGTGGTGGTAATAGGCCAAACTAAATTAACAAAATATGGATGCAGAACAGGTGCAAAAGCTAAACAAAGAATAATCAAGTACCAACTGAATCTCAACCCAGGGTTTTACTCCGGTGAGCGCGATGTCTCCGCTAATTTCTCATATCTGCATTCTCACCTTTTACCCACTCCTCCTAAATTACAACAAAATTCTCTTTGCAATGAGTATTATGCTGCAGATCAGTGCTGGAACCTCAATTTTTTTTTTAACTATGTACACAAACGACTTGGATGAAAAAACTAAAGATAAGGTTGTTAAATTTGATGACAGAAAGACAGGTAGAAAAGTAAGTCATTAAAAGGACATATGGAGGCTGCAAAGGGCTATTGATAGGTTAATCAAAGATCTTCCAAACAGTGCATAATGTGGAGAAAATGAGAAACTGTCTATTTTGGCAGAAAGAATAGAAAATACAACTATTTGCTACATGGAGAGTGTACAGGACTCAGATCCAGGAGGATCCGAGTGTCCTATTTCATTGGTCACAAAGGTATAGCAAGAATTTAAGAAAGCTAATAGAATTATTTAAAGCGAGGGGAAATAAAAACAAAAACAGAGAGGCTAAGCTTCAGTTTTGCAAGGTACTGGTGAGACCACATCTTGAAAACTGTACAGTATTGGTCAATGTATTGAAGAGAGGATGTAAATGCATTAGCAGCAGTTCCAGGAAGGTTTACCAGACCAATACCTGGAACGAGAGGGTTGTGTTATGAGAGAAAGTTGGACAGGCTAGACCATTGGCATTTAGAAGAGTAAGAATGACTTAATTGAAACAGAGGTCCTAAAAGTGCTTGACAGGGTAAATGTGAAAAGGATGCTTGCTTTTGTGGGGAAAATCTATAATTAGGGAGTCACTGCTTAAAAATAAGGGATTACCCTCTTAAGATAGAGGCGAGGAGAATTTCTTCCCCCCACGGAGGGTTCAGTATGTTTGGAACCCTCTTCCTCAAGAGGCACTTGGAGCAGAATCTCTCATTTAAAGGCAGAGAAACATAGAAAACAGGAGTAGGCTGTTCAAGTCTGCTTCACAATCAACTCAGAAACAAGCTTTCTGCCCATACCCTTTGATGCCTTAAGCCTCAAGAATCACATTTAATTCCTTCTTGAAAACATTCAACGTTTTGTCCTCAACTTCTTTCTGTGGCAGAGAATTCCCAGGCTTACCATTCTCTGGGTGAAGGCATTTCTCTTTATCTCAGTCCTATTTGGCTTTACCCATATGCTTAGACAGAGTCCTGATTCTGGGCTCTCTGGTCAATTGGAACATCCTTCTTGTGTTGACCCTGTATAATCAGGTTATAATTTTGTAGCTTTCGAAGAAAACCCTTCTCATTCTTCTAAGCTCCAGTGAATATAATCTTAACTGATCCAGTCTCATTGCCATCCCAGGAATCAGTCTGGTAAACGTTTGTTGCATTCCCTCCACTGCCAGAACCTTATTCAGATAAGGAAACGGAACCTCTGCACAATACTCCAAGGTGTGGTCTCACCAAAGATATGGACAATTGTAACAAGCTGCTACTGTACTTGAATTTTCTTGCTACAAAGGCCAACATACCATGTAAGAGACAGTAAGAACCTCCAATGCTTGACTCCAACATACCACATACCTTTTTCACTGCCTGCTGCACTTCTATGCTTACTTTCAGTGACTGGGGTACAAGGACACTCAGGTCACATTGCACTTCCCCCTTTCCAAATCTATTATCATGTAGATAACAATCCACCTTCCAGTTTTTGCTACCAAAGTAGAGAGGCAAATAGACTCTTGGTAAGGGGGTGAAATGTTATCAGTGAAGTAATCGGATCAGCTTTGATCTAATTGAATGGCAGAGAAGCTAGAGGCGCCAAGTGGCTTACTCCTGCTCCCTAACATCCATGTGTCATCCACAGCTTCTACAGCAGAACTTCTTATCAGCACAGCACTGATCTTCCCCCCCCCCCCCAACCAATTCTTAGAAATTGATGCTCTGCTTTCCTTTCCAGTTTAACAGCAACTCCTCCTGTTTGTACAGATTGTACCATCTCATACTCACAGTAGTGTCTGCAACGACATCAGCCAGGTGGACCTCAGAATTTGAGTTCCCTGATTGGGGTTGTTAATCTGGTCCAATCAGGGAGTCCGAGCTGACCGATATAAACAGGAGTGTCAGAGGTTCTGTTCACTCAGAGCTGGTTCGGAAGCTGGATGAACATGGACTCTCCACGAGTAAATAAAGGGTGACTTGCTGACAGGATACCAGCCTCTGTGGAGTTACTTCACTTACGATGACATGCAAGATAGGATTGACATGTGACCCATTCCATTCGACTGCTTTACAAAAGTAGCAACAATGTGCATTCATTTTAGTGCAATGAAGTCGGGAAAGCATGCCGAGCTGTGTTACAGGGCTTTTAAAAACCTGACATTAAGCCACATAACAGGATATTGAGACAGATGACGAAAAGATCGGTCAAACTGATATGCTTTAAGAATCATCTTGTAGACAGATGAGTGGTTTTGGCGTGCAATTCCTGAGATTAAGACCAAAGCAGCTAAAAATCAAAGGAACCAGCGAGCAATTCAAAATAGCAAGAGACCAGATTTGGAGCAGTACATACCTGAGCAAGGGTCCTCATCCAAAACATAAACTTTCCTGGTCCTCTGGTGCTACCTGACCTGTGTTCCTCCAGCTCTACACTGTGTTGTCTCTGACTCCAGCATCTGCAGTTCTTGCTATTTCTGAGTGAGCTACACCCGAGCGTTGCTGTGCTTGAGCAGAATACAGAGATTGGGAGGGAGAAAGAATCTAAGAAGAATAAGAATCACAATACAAGGTATTGATGGAAGGGGATCCAATGCAAGTTAGAAAGCCCAGGGTGATGGGCAGCGAGGCCTTGTTGCAAGCCAACATAGGAAGCAGAGTTTTGGGATAAGCTCATGTTTACATAGGATGAAAGTGTTTGCACACCCGTTAAAGACTCATTCTAAACATACTACACACACATCAGCTGCACGACAACTCCAAGGAGTCACACAACTCTTTTCACTCAACACTACATATAAACTGACAACGCCTGCTGCTTGATCTGCAACGCTCCCTCTCTTAACATTCTGCAAGACAACTTTGCCAGAAGTAAGGACGCAGCAACCCAGCCTATTGTACAGAAATCACTAACAAAGCTAACCTTTGTTTTGTTATCTTATTAAGCTCAAAACCCATGAATGCAGTTCGCAGATTTTTTGAGGGCCATTTGGAATTGATTTTCACAATTAATCCACACATTACAAATGCAGCAACTTCCTCTATTGTGAAAATATTAATTTCTATAGCACCTATCGTGGCCCGGGACCTCTCAAACCTTACAGGCAATAAAGCACTTTTGAAGTATTGTCCCTGCTATGCAACAGGCAAGACAACAGTCAATGTGCATACAATAAACTTGTACAAAAAGCAATGTGGTAAAATGTCTAGATGATCTGTTATAAGTGATGCTGGTTGAGGAAGAAATATTAATCAGAAATCTGGGGAGGCAATTATATCCTTCAAATCCATCCAGATGTAACACTCACCCTCTGCTCCTTGCCACCTGCTCTCACACTCCATCCATCCATCTGACTATTAATCAGAATTTCCTGCACACACGTCTCTCCTGACTGATCATATCTAACTCCACCAACCCTCCCTTTGCCTCCCTCAAATTAAGATTCCTTCCTCACCCCTATACAGGCCCGTTGTGCAAACCCCTCTCATTCCCACCCCACATCTCCCCTCCCTCCCTGACCTTACTCTGCCATTTTCTCCCCCATTAACTAGATTCCTCATCACCCTGCCCAACTCCTCCCTCATCCCATCCTCTCTTCCCAACCCCAGCCCTTTTCTCCTTCTGAGAGGGGCAACATAGTGTCTCTGTGGTTAGCATTGCTGCCTCACAGCGCCAGGGACCCAGGTTCGATTCCAGCCAGTTGTCTGTGTGGACTTTGCCAAGTTTCCCCACGTCTGCATGGATTTCCACTGGGTGCTTTTGCCTCCCCATAGTCTAAAGATAAAAAGGTTAGATGGAACTGCCAATGTTGGAGAATCTAAGATAACAAGGGGTACAGATGGATGAACACAGCAGGCTAAGCTGCATCCAAGGAGCAGTAAAGCTGACGTTTCGGGTCTAGACCCTTCTTCATTTTCTGAAACGTCTGCTTTCCTGTTCCTCTGATGCTGCGTGGCCTGCTGTGCTCATCCAGCTCTACACCTTGTTACCTACAGGTTAGATGAATTGGACATGCTTAAATTGCCCATAGTGTCCAGAGATGTGCAGGCTAGATCGATTAGCAATGGGAAATGTTGGATTACAGGGATAGGGTAAGTATGCTGGGTCTGAGTGGGACGTCAGTAAAGACATGATGGGCCGAACGGTCTCCTCCATACTGTAGGGTTTCCAATGATTCTATTATTCTCTTCACCCAACACTCCTCATTCGCCTCCCCACCTCCTTCTCATTCTTTCACCATTGTTTCCCCATCCCCATCTCCCTCATTCCCCCATCTCTCCCACTCCCCAACCCCTGCCCCCATCTCTCTACACCACCTCATCTTATTCCCTGCCCTGCCCCTTCCTCCCACATATTTCTATTCCCCCTCCGTGCAGCCCCCTACCCCTCTCTCCCCCCTCATCCCCCTCCCTCCCGATGTCCCCCTATTTGTATACCCCCCCGCACTCTCTGCACCCCCCCCCAAACCTCACCTTTCTTGTCCATCAGCCACATGAAGATGAAGCAGGGCAGGAAGCCGATGGGGCCCCACAGCACCAGCAGCGTGATGTCCAGGGTGGTGAAACCTAGGGCCTGCTTGGCCGAGTTCTGGATGGGTCCCCACGAGTTCCACAGGAGGCCCTGCACGAATCCGAGCAGCGAGAAGGCGGCCAGGATCAGCCAACGGCGCCGGTACAGCCTGCTGCCGACCGGAGCCGGGCCCAGCAGCGGCTGGCCCTCTTCGTGCTGGGCGCCCCACATCTCTTGGCCTCCCGGCCAGCACCCAAGGCCCCCGGTTAGCTGACCGTTTGCAGCCGGATTATGTTCGCCACCAGCCCCTGTCCCAAATCAAAACAAGGAACCGGCACCGACCGATCACCCGCTGCTCCCCGCCCCCCACCTCCGACGTCGTGACGTAATTCGTGCCAGTCTGCGACGTATGTACATCATCCACACCCCGAGCCCGACGTCACGATACAATCCGCGCTCAAACACGACGCAAATGGCGTCCTCAGCACACGTGCCCCGCTCCCTGACGTCACCCACGCCCGATCTCTCATGTGATCGCCGCACCTGCTCGGTGTGGGAAGGCGCGGAACAATGCGCACGCGCGCTGCCCTCTTGCCACGCCCCTCTTACCTGGGACATGTGCGCCTGTGGGCGGTGCCAAACTCAGAGGCCTGGGTTCAAATCCCAACCCCGACGTTGGACGATTTAAATATCAACTCATTAAATTTGGCACCAATGTACAATCATAGGAGTGTTTGGGAACAGAGGGCGTGGCCTTAGAATAAAGCAATGCCAATTTATGCCTAAAATGAAAAGGAATTTCTCTGTCACAGGATTGTGAGTCTTTATGGCTTGTTTGCCACAGACAGCGTGGGGACAGAGTCCTTGTGTACATGTAAGGCTGAGATAGGTTCTAAGGAAGGATCATTGGATGAGAAATGTTAACTCTGATTTTATTCTTCCCAGATGATTTATTTTTCTTTATTCATTCACAGGATGAGGGCATCGCTGACCAGGCAGCATTTAGTAACCAGCCCTAATTGCCCAGAGGGTAATTAAGAGTCGACCGCATTGCTGTGGGTGTGGAGTCACATGTAGGCCAGACCAGGTGAGGATGGTAGTTTCCTTCCCTAAAGGACGTTAGTGAACCAGATGGGTTTTTCCGCCATTTGACAATCGACAATGGATTCATGGTCATCATTAGATTCTTAATTCCAGATATTTATTGAATTTAAATTCCACCATCTGCTGTGGCGGGATTCAAACCTCAGTCCCCAGAACATTATTTGGGTTTCTGGATTAACAGTCCAGTGATAATACCACGAGGCCATCACCTCCCCCTCAAGACCTGCCAAGCTTTTCCAGCAACTTCCCTTTTTCTTCCTGATTTACAGCATCTCCAGTTCTTTCGGTTTGGATTCTTGATCAGTAAGCCAAGCAAGGATTATGGGGAAAGGACAGGAGAATGTCCAAATATCTAAAAGTAGGGAGCGTGCATTTAATGGCAGAGTTGGAAATTTCAAAGGAAATGTGAGGGGCAAGTTTTTTACACCGAGAGTGGTAGGAGTTTGGAATGCCCTGCCAGTGGTGGTGGTGGAGGAAGATACAATAGGGGTGTTGAAGGGGGCTATGGATAAGACCATAAGACATAGGAGTGGAAGTAAGGCCATTCGGCCCATCGAGTCCACTCCGCCATTGAATCATGGCTGATGGGCATTTCAACTCCACCTACCCGCACTCTCCCCGTAGCCCTTGATTCCTTGCGACATCAAGAATTTATCAATCTCTGCCTTGAAGACATTCAACGTCCCAGCCTCCACTGCACTCCGTGGCAATGAATTCCACAGGCCCACCACCCTCTGGCTGAAGAAATGTCTCCTCATTTCCATTCTAAATTGACCCCCTCTAATTCTAAGGCTGTGCCCACAGGTCCTAGTATTCCCACCTAACGGAAACAACTTCCCAGCGTCCACCCTTTCTAAGCCATGCATTATCTTGTAAGTTTCTATTAGAGCTCCCCTCAACCTTCTAAACTCTAATGAATACAATCCCAGGATCCTCAGCCGTTCACCGTATGTTAGGCCTACCATTCCAGGGATCATCCGTGTGAATCTCCGCTGGACACGCTCCAGTGCCAGTATGTCCTTCCTGAGGTGTGGGGCCCAAAATTGGACACAGTATTCTAGAGCTTTATAAAGTCTCAGAAGCACATCCTCTTGAGATAAATGACAACATTCCATTCTCTTTCTTAATCACAGACTCAACCTGCAAGTTAACCTTTAGAGAATCCTATACTAGCACTCCCAGATCCCTTTGTACTTCGGCTTTATGAATTTTCTCACCGTCCAGAAAATAGTCCATGCCTGTATTTTTTTCCAAAGTGCAAGACCTCACATTTGTTCACATTGAATTTCATCAGCCATTTCCTGGACCACTCTCCTAAACTGTCTAAATCATTCTGCAGCCTCCCCACCTCCTCCGTACTACCTGCCTGTCCACCCAACTTCGTATCATCGGCAAACTTCGCCAGAATGCCCCCAGTCCCTTCATCCAGATCATTAATATATAAGGTGAACAACTGCGTGCCCAACACTGAACCCTGCGGGACACCTCTTGTCACCGGTTGCCATTCCGAAAAAGAGCCTTTTATCCCAACTTTCTGCCTTCTGTCAGACAGCCAATCCTCAATCCATGCCAGTAATTCACCTCGAACACCATGGGCCCTCACCTAACTCAGCAGCCTCCCGTGAGGCACCTTATCAAAGGCCTTTTGGAAGTCTAGATAGATAACGTGCACTGGGTTTCCCTGGTCTAACCTACTTGTTACCTCCTCAAAGAATTCTAATAGGTTTGTCAGACACGACCTCCCCTTACTAAATCCATCCTGACTTGTTCTAATTCGACCCTGCACTTCCAAGAATTTAGAAATCTCATCCTTAAGCACATGAATATGCAAGGAATAGAGGGATATGGACCAATGAAATTAGAGATTTGGCATGACATCATGGGCCAAAGGGCCTGTTCCTGTGCTGTATTGTTCTATGTTCTAATGGACATGAGGAATGTCAGATCAGCCATGATCTTGTTGAATAGCAGTGAAGGCCCAAGGGTCTAAGTGGCCTATTTGTTATGGTCTTACAGTAGGCTTTGGCCATTGAGTCTGTACTGCAAAAAATACACTATTGTAGTCTTGACTGTTAAGAGACTACAACTGTTTATCCAAATACTTTATCAAGGTTGTGAGGTTACCTGCCTTGACTATCCTCCCAGGTAGCACATTCCAAACCCTACCAGTAAAGCTGCCATAGTCCCACACTTTCATTAAGAGAGAGGACTGGTGATTTAACCTAGATAACAAGGTGTGAAGCTGGATGAACACAGCAGGCCAAGCAGCATCATAGGAGCAGGAAAGCTTGACGTTTCGGGCCTAGACCCTTCATCAGAACTGGGGGAGGAGAAGAGGGTTCTGAAATAAATAGGGAGAGACGGGGAGGCGGATACCACCTAGAAATTGATGTCCATTTCAAGCCCACTGACTCCCACAGCTACCTGGAATACACCTCCTCCCACCCACCTTCCTGCAAAAATGCCATCCCCTATTCCCACTTCCTTCGCCTCCGCCGCATCTGCTCCCAGGATGAGACATTCCACTCCCGTACATCTCAGATGTCCTCATTCTTCAAGGACCGCAACTTCCCCCCCACAGTGGTTGAGAACGCCCTCGACCGTGTCTCCCGCATTTCCCGCAACTCATCCCTCACACCCCGTCCCCGCAATAATAACCAAAAAAGAATCCCCCTCGTCCTCACATACCACCCCACCAACCTCCGGATCCAACGCATCATCCTCCAACTCTTCTGCCATCTGCAATCCGACCCCACCACCGAAGACATTTTTCCCTCCCCACCCTTATCTGCTTTCCGGAGGGACCACTCCCTCTGCGACTCTCTTGTCCGCTCCACACTCCCCTCCAGCCCCACCACACCCGGCACTCTTCCCTGCAACCTGCCCCCACACCTCCTCCCTCACCCGAATCCCAGGCCCCAAGAAGACTTTCCACATCAGGCAGATGTTCACCTGCACATCTGCCAATGTGGTATACTGCATCCGCTGTACCCATTGTGGCTTCCTCTACATCGGGGAAACCAAGCAGAGGCTTGGGGACCGCTTTGCAGAACACCTGCGCTCAGTTCGCAACAAACAACTGCACCTCCCAGTCGTGAACCATTTCAACTCCCCCTCCCATTCCTCAGACGACATGTCCATCCTGGGCCTCCTTCAATGCCACAGTGATGCCACCCGAAGGCTGCAGGAACAGCAAATCTATTCAGCCTGGGAACCCTGCAGCCCAATGGTATCAATGTGGATTTCACAAGCTTCAAAATCTCCCCTCCCCCAACCGCATCCCAAAACCAGCCCAGCTCATCTCCGCCTCCCTAACCTGTCCTTCCTCTCACCTATCCCCTCCTCCCACCTCAAGCCCCACTCCCATCTCCTATCTACTAACCTCATCCCGCCCCCTTGACCTGTCCATCCTCCCTGGACTGACCTATCTCCTCCCTACCCCCCCACCGACACTCACCTTTACTGGCTCCATCCCCGCCTCTTCGACTTGTCTGCCTCCTCTCCACCTATCCTGTCCTCTATCCATCTTCTATCCGCCTCCCCCTCTCTCCCTATTTATTTCAGAACCCTCTTCCCCTCCTCCATTTCTGATGAAGGGTCTAGGCCCGAAATGTCAAGCTTTCCTGCTCCTATGATGTTGCTTGGCCTGCTGTGTTCATCCAGCTCCACACCTTGTTATGCTGGAAAAGCTCAGCAGGTTTGGCAGCATCTTTGGAGGTGAAAACAGAGTTAACGTTTCTGGTCTGGTGACCCTTCCTCAGAAAACCGGACCCGAAACGTTAACTCTGTTTTCTCCTCCACAGATGCTGCCAGACCTGCTGAGCTTTTCCAGCAACTTTGTTTTGTTCCTGCTACACCATATGTTGCCTATTGTTTTAAAGTCCACAAGCTTTGAGTGTTTGCATCTGAATGATGAGACAGAGAACGAAAGAAGAGGAACTAAGTCCTGAACACAGGGCACAACTATCTCGTGGGATGTCTTGCTACACGTGCCTCCAGATATGTGGTTAAAGAATCTGTCTATTCGGTCACATGACAGAGAGGACATCATCTTGAAATAGAAGCAGAGCCAATCGTGATTTCCCCATGGTGTTGTGATGTGCAATTACTTTGTAAGGGTATGATTATAACAGTACATAATAAGACACATGACGCGTCAATTAAACTCATGCTAAAATTAAATCTTTTTCACTTTTCAGACATCAATTAGAAACAATTCAATAGCAATTTGTATTAATTGGCTTAAAGTTTGAGCAAATAACAAGTACTTATTGTGAATAGCTCAAATTTCTCAGAAACAAAAGCATAGTTCCCTGATGTCTCTGTCTTCCACAAATTTACAGTGAATTCTGCCAGTCACAACAAGACATTAGTATACATAATTCATGGAGTCCAAGAATGATCACATTAGGAATAGAGGCCAGGCATAAGAGATGGTGATAATGGACTCGTCATCCAGAGCCACGGGTGGTTCTTGGGAGCATGGATTCAAAACCAAGGCAGATGGTTAAAAATCTGGAATGATTCCAGAGTTGAGAGGGTTAATTTATGAGGAGAGATTGAGTAGACTAGGATTATACCCATTTAAATTTAAAAGAATGAGGGGGGATCTTATGGAAACACATAAAATTATGAAAGGAATAAATAAGATAGAAGCAGGGAGGTTATTTTCACTGGCAGGTGAAACTAGGGGGCATAGCCTCAATATAAAGGAGGAGAAGATTTAGGACTGAGCTGAGGAGGAACTTCTTCGCTCAAAGGGTTGTCAATCTGTGGAATAACCAGCCCAGTGAAGCAGTTGAGGCTACCTCGTTGAGTGTCTTTAATGCAAAAATAATGAATTAAGGGTAATGATGAACGGGTAGGTAGTGGAGCTGAGTCCACAAAAAGATCAGCCATGATCTTATTGAATGGCAAAGCAAGCTCGAGGGGCCAAATGGCCTACTCCTGCTCCTTTTTCTTATGTTCTAAAACATTTGCTTAATGGTGACTATTGTTGTAAAAACCCATCTGGTTTGGGAAACTGCCGTCATCATCTGGTCAGGTCTAAATGTGATCCAGAGCCACAGCAATGTGGTTGACTCTTTACTGCCCTCTGGGCAATTAATATTGGCCTAGCCATTGTTCCTCTGCTGACTCTTTAATCGAGCTATTCAGCCAGTTCCACCAAAACCGCACTCGTCCCCAATCATAATTGCATTCCGAACAATCAAAATTTTCCTTTCATTTCCAAGTATTTAACCCTTCTTTTTCTTGAATGATTTCAATTACAGTGAACCTGCTTCCACCACCCTTTCACGCAGTGACTTGCAGATGGCAGGAACTTGCTGTGTATGAAAAAAATGTTTCCTTCTTTGTTTTGGACATCTCAACTACTCCTGACTTTCCCTGCGTAAAGGAGACCACATAGTATGAGTCAAAATTCATGTGACTGAAGATGATCATAGTTTAGTCGGTGGGAGCTTGTCAATACAAATTCTGCTGTGCAGTATCAGCGGTAATTTGGGTAATAGTACTCGTGTCTCTGAGTCAGAAGATAGTGATTCCCATCTTAAAATTTAAGCCTAAGAATGTAGGTTGACTTCCCCGTGCCATACTGAGAGAATATTGTATTGTCAGAGGTATTGTTTCCTTAAATGAAGGGACCAAACTGCTCATAGGTTTCAATGTGTGGCCTAGCTAGGGTCCTGTATATTGTTGTGGCAAGACTTCCCTGTTTTTATACTCTATTCCCTTCGAAACGAAGGCCAGCATTTTGTTTTCATTCCTTATGACCTGCTGAACCTGGGTGCTAACTTTTTTGTACAAAAAACCCCAAATACCCCTTTGTTTCAACTTGTGTGCTGTAGTTCTCCATTTCAACAATAATCAACTCCTCTACTCTTCCTGCCAAAGTGCATAATTTTACGTTTTCCATAATTATTGTCCATCTGCCAAGTTATTGCGCACTTACTGAACCTATGTCCCATTTGGGGACACTTTGTATCATCCTCACCGCTTGCCTTCCCACTTGTTTTTCCCATCACTTGCAAAGTTGGCAATTAATTCACTTCCCTCATTCAAGTCATTAATGAATTTATAAATAATTGTAGCCCTGATCCCCGTAGCATTATACTAGTGACACGTTGTCAGCCTGAAAAGGCCTCCTTTATCCCAACTCTATTAGTTAGCCAATCCCCTAACTATGCTATTATATTACTCCAAGACCATGGGCTCTTATTTTACCAAATAATGTTACATGTGGTGCCTTGTCAAATGCCTTCTATAAATTTGTATATATTGCATCTACTAGTTTTCTTTTGTCCACCCTGTCTGTTACCTCCTCAAAGAATTGTATTGAATTTGTCAGGAATGATTTCCCCTTTGTGAAGGGGAGATGATGGCCGAGTGGTGTTATCGCTGGACGGTTAGTGCAGAGACCCAGATAATGTTCTGGGGACTGGGTTTGGATCCCACCAGGGCAGTTGACGGAGTTTGAATTCAATAAATATCTGAAATTACGAGCCTAATGATGACTGTGAATCCATTGTTGACTGTTGGAAATACCCATCTGGTTCACTAATGTCCTTTAGGGAAGGAAACTGCCATCCTTACCTGGTCTGGCCCACGTGTGATTCCAGAACCACAGCAATATGGTTGACTCTTAACTTCCTCTGTGCAATTAGGGATGGGTAATAAATGCTGCCTAGCCAGTGATAACCTCATTCCTTGAATGAATAAAAAAAAGCCATGCTGACCCTGCTTGATTGTATTATGTACTTATGACTGCACTGTTATTACATCCTTTTTATTAGACTTTAACCTTTTCCCAATGACAGATGTTTTGCTCATGCCTATCGTCTGTTTTTTAGGCTCCCTCCCTTTTTGGATAATGGCGTTATATTGGCAGTTTTCTGAAACTTTGGGACCTTTCCAGAATCTAAGGATTCTTGGTAGATTACAACCAGTGCATTCATTATCTCTGTAGTTATTTTCTTTAATATTCTAGGATGTATCCAATCAGGCGCAGGGGATATGTTGACCTTTCACCCCGTTTGTTTCTCTTTTTTTTCTTGAATGATAGTTATTATATTTAAATCTACCCCTCCTTAGCCCCGTGATTATTTCATATTTCTAGAGTGCTATTAATAACTTGCACAGTGAAGACTGATGCAAAGCATTTTATCAACTCCTCTGTTATTTCCTGGTTGTCCATTTTTATTTTCCCAACCTCATTCTCTTCTTTTTTAGTTCAAGGTGGCTGCAGAGTGGGACGCTCCAGCTGGTGCTCCTCTGCTCACCAGTTCCTTTTCCTTTTTGTTTCTTTCTTTATTTTCCTCTTTACTGAAGTCGTTCTTCCCATCTCAATCCCCCAACTTTTAACTTCTTAAACTAGTCGACCCGCAGGGAGATGGAGAATGGAGGCGAGTCCAAGTCCAGCCCAGCACGGGAGACGAGTTGGAGACCAGCTCAGTGCGGGAGACGAGTTGGAGACCAGGCCAGCGTGAGAGACAAGTCCTGGAAGTGGGTTGCGGTTGGAACCCGGAGCAGGAGCA
Source organism: Ginglymostoma cirratum (assembly GCA_024137785.1). NCBI lineage: Eukaryota > Metazoa > Chordata > Chondrichthyes > Orectolobiformes > Ginglymostomatidae > Ginglymostoma > Ginglymostoma cirratum. Next base: position 86,493,828 of record JAHRHZ010000145.1, on the reverse strand, counting down.
GGAGCAGACCGATCCCAGGCCAACCTGGTAGGTGAGTCCTGGAAGCAAGTCACGGGCCAGAACCCAGTGTGTGGAGGCAGCGAGGCCTTATGTCCTGGAGCATGGCGAGCACGGACTCAGTGAAAAGGACCAAAAGAACTGCGGATGTCATAAGTCAGGAACGTAAACAGAAGTTGCTGGAAAAGCTCAGCAGGTCTAGCAGCATCTGTGAAGAAAAGAAATCAGGATTAATCAAGGGTTACCTGACCTGAAACGTTAAGTCTAATTTTTTTCTTCACAGATGCTGCCAGACCCGCTGAGCTTTTCCAGCAACTTCTGTTTTTGCCTCTGTGAAAAGGACTATGATTCGAGTACTTTTAAAGAGACTTTTTATTCCTATTCTGGACTTTGAGAATGTCGAGTACATTTTAAAACTTTGTATTCCTATGCTAGACTTTGTTTACTGTTTCAGTTCTGTAACAAATACTTAAAGTATCTGTACCTAGGTACCCTGTACCTACGTTGGCACCGAAGAGGCGACATTACAGACTTTTCACTGCACTCATTTGAGGGCACGTGACAATAAAGGCTATTCTATCCTATTCTAAAGGACCTATGTTCATTTGGCCTCTCTTTTCCTTTTTATATACTTAAGGTAGCTCTTATTGCCTGTTTTGTTATTACTTGCTAGTTTATCCTCAGTGTTTATTTTCTCCCAATATAAGTTTCTCAGTCCCCGTCTGATTGTTAAATTCTACCATGTATGATCATTGTTTCCTACAGGATCTTGCATTTTTGGATCATTTATAGAACATAGAACAGTACAGCACAGGAATGGGGCCTTTGGCCCAAGATGTTGTGCCAAACATTGCACCAAATTAAACTAATCCCTTCTGCCTGCCATTGGTCCATGTCTCTCCATTCCTTGCATATTTATGTGTTCATCTAAAAGTCCTTTAAACGCCCGTATTGTATCTGCCTCCACTACCACCCCTGGCAATGCATTCCATACTCCTACCACTCCCTGTGTAAAAACGTGCCCCTCACATCTCCTTTGAACTTTCCCCCTTCTCACCTTAAATGCATGCCCCCTAGTATTACACATTTTAGCCCTGGGAAAAAAGATTCTGACCATCAACCCTATCTATGCATCTCATATTTTTATAGATTTCTATCAAGTCTCCCCTCAGTCTGCCCCGCTCAAGAGAAAACAACCAGAGTTTTTCTAGCCTGTCCTTATAGTTCATACCCTCTAATCCAGGCAGCATCCTGGTAAACCTCTTCTTCACCCTCTCCAAAGCCTCCACATCCTTCCTGTGATGTGGTGACCAGAATTGAACGCAGTACTCTAAATGTGGCCTTACCGAAGTCTTGTAAAGCTGCAACATGACATCCTGACTCTTGTACTCAGTTCCCAGACCAATAAAGGCAAGCATGCTGAACGCCTTCTTTACCACCCTATCTAATTACGTGGCCACTTTCAGGGAGCTATAGACTTGAACACCAAGATCCTTCTGTACATTAATGTTGTTCAGAGTCCTGCCATTAAATGTATGCTTTTCCTTAACATTTGATCTCTGAAAGACTGGCACCTCACACTGACCCGAATTAAATAAAAACCGAAAGAACTTTGGATGCTGTACAACAGGAACAAAATGTTCTGAGGAAGGGTCACCGGACCGGAATCATTGACTCTGATTTTTTCTCTTCACAGATGCTGCCAGACTTGCTGAAACTTTTCCAGCAACTTCTGTTTTTGTACCCGAAATTAAACTTCATCTGCCATTTCTCCGCCCATATCTGCAACTGATCTATATCCTGCTGTATCCTTTGACAACTTCTACCCTACCCACAACTCCACCAATCTTTGAATCATCTGCAAACCCTTCAAGCCTACTCCATTATTCAATAAGTTAATGGCTGATCTGATTTTCACTTCATCTCTACATTCCTGCGTATTGTTGATAATCTTTCATCCCGAAGTTGTTCCAAGAAGCTGTCCCAAATGCACTCTGTGAATTGATCTTCCTGACTATCTTTGCCATTTGATTTTCATAATCTACATGAAGATTAAAGTCATCCTGATTAATGTATTGTCTTTTTACATGTCCTGATAGTCTCTTGATTTATTCTGTGTCCTACTGTGTAGCTACTGGGAGGAACTCTATTGATTATTTCCACTAGTGTCTTCCTTCTTTGTTATTCCTTACTGCCACCAATATGGATTCTACATCTTCTGATGCAAGATCATTTCTTGCATTCATACTTATGCTTTCTTGAACTAACAGAGCTAATCCATCAACCTCCCCTTGTGTGTTCTTACAAAATGTCAAATACTCCTGACTATTTAGCTTAGATTTCCTTGTAACCATGTTTCTGTAATGTCTATAACATGCCACGACAAAGCCTTGAGGAGTTGGCCTTATCCCTGACACCAGGCAGACAACAAAGCCTTTGGGATTCATTCTACAGCTGCAGAAATAGTATCTGTCCCCCTAACTATACTGTCTGGTATTGCGTCTATTTCCCTAACCCTGTTTGAATGGCACTTCGTACCATGGAGCTGTGGTCAATTTGCTCACCATCCCTGCAGCCCCCACTCTTGTTGACAAAGCTTGCAAGAACCTCGTAACTTTTTGACAGTTATTGGACAGCATCGATAACCCATGGTCTCATCAATGTAGTGCATATCAAATTGTGGCTTTGTACAGTATCTTGCACACCTTAGCCAGCGTAAGAGTGCAAGAGGAATCCTTCATGAAGTGAAACTGATGATAAAACTTAAGACTATTTACTGCATGACACAAAAGATGTCACAAAACAAAGAAATGCAAACTACAACAATGAAAGTAACTCAATGAAGTTGTTTGCCAAACTGCAGAACACCTATTCACAAAGATAAAGAGATTTCTTTTACTCCCAGAGGGTCATCAAAAGTTTGAATCCCTCTTCCTCAAAGTACAGGTTGGGTTCTTGAGTATTTTTATGGGAGAGGTGCACAGATTCTTGATGAGTAAATGGGTGAAAGGTAATTGGGGGCAGGTGGGAATGTTGAGTAACCAGATCAGCTGTGACCCTACTGAATGACAGATAAAACTTGAGGGGCTGAAGTGGCCTACTCCTACTTTTAATGTGTGTTCATAACCTCAAAAATACAGCAAGAACCAGCTGAACCTCAATGTTTCAAAGTGTCAAATGAACAGAAAAGTTTAAGCCTTGAAAAAAAGATCAGACCTTCAGAGCTGGGCAAAGATGAAGGATTTTAACATGGATGGAACAGGAGGAAATATTAAACCAAGCAGCAGGATTAGGTCATTCAACCCCTTGAGCCTGCTCTGCCATTCGTTATGATCATGTCTGATCATTAAGCTCAATGCCTTCATCCTGCCCTCCCCCATATCCCTTGATCCATTTGGCGACTGGAGCTATATCTATCTCCTTCTTGAAAACACATTGTTTTCGTCTCAATCACTTTCTGTGGTAGTGAATTCCAGAAGCTCACCACTCTCTGGGTGAAGAAATTACTTCTTGTCTCAATCCTGGAAGTTTAACCCTTGTCCTTAAACTGTGACTCATGGTTCTGGACTCTCAACCATCGGGAACATCCTTCCTGTATCTATCCTGTCTAGTCCTGTTAGAGTTTTATAGGTTTCTATGAGATTCCAAACACCTCCCCCTTTGCTCCCCACAACCATCTGCCACTCCATTCTTCTAAACTCTAGTCAATACAATCCTAACTGACTCAATCCTTCTTTAAATTCATTTTTGGGATGTGAGCGTCACTGGCGGGCCAGCATTTATTGCTCGTCCCTAGTTGCCCTTGAGAAGGTGGTGGTGAGCTGCCTTCTTGAACCGCTGCATTCCTCCTGCTGTAGGTTGACCCACAATGCCATTAGGGAGGGAATTCCAGGATTTTGACCCAGCGACAATGAAGAAACGGTGATATATTTCCAAGTCAGGATGATGAGTGGTTTGGAGGGGAACTTGAAGATGATGGTTTTCCCATATGTCTGCTGCCCTTGTCCTTCAAGATGGAAGTGGTCGTTGGTTTGGAAGGTGCTGTCTGAGGTTCTTTGGTCAATTTCTGCAGTGCATCTTATAGGTAGTACACACTGCTGCTACTGAGCGTTGGTGGTCGAGGGAGTGGATGCTGTCTACTCATACGCCAGTCCTGCCAGCCCAGTAATCGACTTGGTAAACCTCTGCTGCACTTTCTCTATAGAAAGAACATCCTTCCTCAGATAAGGAGACCAAAACTAAACAAGAATCTGATGTGGCCTCACCAATGCCATGTATAATTGCAGCATGATATTCTTGTTCCATGCTCAAATCCTCTCACTTTAAAGGTCAACATACACTTTACCTCCTTTACTGCCTGCTGTACCTGAGCAGTTAGTTTCAGCGACTGGTGCATGAGGACACCCAGGTCTCATTGAACATTCCCCCCTTTCAAATTACAGCCATTCAAATAGTGATCTGCCTTCCTTTTGTTGCTACTAAATTGGATAACCCCGCATTTATCCAGATTGTACTGCATTTACAGTGCATTGACCCATTCACTCAGCCTGTCTAAATCTCTGCATCCTTCTGACAGCTCACCCTTTCACTCGGCTTGGTGCATCTGTGATGGTGTCATGGATATGTCATGGTATTAGCTAATTCACTGACCACCACCCCCCCGCAACCCCGCCACCGACAAAATGTTCTGAGGAATGTTTGTGATATACATAAATGATGAGGAGGAAGGTATAGGTGGTATAGGAAGGTATAGATGGTCTGATTAGCAAGTTTGCAGATGACACTAAGGTTGGTGGAGTAGCAGATTGTGAAGCGGACTGTCGGAGAATGCAGCAGAATATAGATAGATTGGAGAGTTGGGTGGAGAAATGGCAGACGGAGTTCAATCCAGGCAAATGCGAGGTGATGCATTTTAGAAGATCCAATTCAAGAGCGAACTGTACGGTAAATGGAAAAGCCCTGGGGAAAATTGATGCACAGAGAGATCTGGGTATTCAGGTCCATTGTACCCTGAAGGTGGCAATGCAGGTGGTTAGAGTGGTCAAGAAGGCATACAGCATGCTTTCATTCTTCGGACGGGGTATTGAGTACAAGAGTTGGCGGGTCATGTTACAGTTGTATAGGACTTTGGTTCGACCACATTTGGAATACAGCGTACAGTTCTGGTCGCCACATTACCAAAAGGATGTGGATGCTTTGGAGAGGGTGCAGAGGAGGTTCACCAGGATGTTGACTGGTATGGAGGGCACTAGCTATGAAGAGAGGTTGAGTAGATTAGGATTATTTACATTAGCAAGACAGCGGTTGAGGGGGGACCTGATTGAGGTCTACAAAATCATGAGAGGTAAAGACAGGGTGGATAGAAAGAAGCTTTTTCCCAGAGTGAAGGACTCAATTACTAGGGGTCACGATTTCAAGGTGAGAGGGGAAAAGTTTAAAGGAGATATGTGTGGAAAGTTCTTTACACAGAGGGTGGTGGGTGCCTGGAACGCGTTGCCAGCAGAAGTGGTAGAGGCGGGCACAATAGTGTCATTTAAGATGTATCTAGACAGATACATAAATGGGCAGGGAGCAGAGGGATACAGATCCTTGGAAAATAGGTGACAGGTTGAGATAGAGGATCTGGATCAGCACAGGCTTGGAGGGCCGAAGGGCCTGTTCCTGTGCTGTAATTTTCTTTGTTCTTTGAATGTGGGTTCAAATCCCACCATGGCAGGTTATGCCATTTCAATTCAATAAATAACTAGCCTTAATACAATGATCAGTGATTGTTACAAATACCAGCATTTATTGCCAATCTATAAGACCATAAGACATAGGAGCAGAAATTAGGCCATTCGGCGCATCGGGTCTGCTCCGCCATTCAATCATGGCTGATAAGTTCCTCAACCCCATTCTCCTGCTTTCTCCCCATAACCCTTGATCCCCTTGATAATCAAGAACCTATCTATCTCAGTCTTAAGTGTACTCAATGACCTGGCCTCCACAGCCTTCTGTGGCAGTGAATTCCATAGAGTTCTTAATTGTCCAGATGATAGGTAAGAGCCTATTGCATTGTTATGGGTCTGGATTCACATGTGGGCTAGGTCATAGATTTCTTTCCCTAAGTATTGATCCAGTGGGTTTTTGACAGCAGTCACATTAACTTGGTTAGTTATTTTTATTAAATTCAAATCTCACCATTTGCCATGATAGCATTAAAACCCATATTCCCATGACATTAATCTGCATTATCAGTCCAGTAACATTACCACTACCTTACCATCTGCCCTTAAATGACTATTGTGGCCCCTAAGAAACCGCAACACACAATTTGCACATTCATATCTTCAAAATAATTTTTTCATCATCTTTGCTTTGATGACTTCGGAGATTCCTCTTTATTTTTGTGGGACTCTCGCCCTTTTAGTGTGATTTAGAACTTTGAGTGTTGAATTTCACTTTCCCACTAGAGTCTCATTTCATGCATTTCGAAAGCTGCCTTCACTTGCTAATGTGAGTAAAGTCATATTACCCATGGGAAATGTCGTCCAACTGTGACTAACGCTTGAAATTAAAAATAGTGCGAGATTAAAAGGTGAGGCTTATAATGTCAGAAAGAGTAGTGTTGGGAATGGGAGGTTCTCAGAATTCAACAAAAAGATGATCATGAAATTTATTAATGAAGAAATCGGAGAATAAGAGTAAACAGGCAAGTAACAAAAAACATTGCAACATTTTCTACCATACTTATGAAGGAGGAGATTAGCAAACCCATGTCCTTTACAGACATAGAAATGAAATTTATAATTGGCAATAAGGAAATAGCAAACATATTAAGCAAATATTTGTACCTGCCTTCATGGTAGAAAACTCAAAGGAAAAGCCCAGAAACAAAGATGAGCCAAGGGGATAGTAGAAATGGGGCACTTGGGGATACTAACTGGAAAAATGTGGCTTGTAGTTAATAAATCCATTGGCTCGTATCTTAGGGGTTTAAACGCAAGAGCTGCAGAGAAAGTGAATGCTTTGGTTTTGTTCCTTTAACATTTCTCAGATTCTGAAACAGTCTCTAACCTTTGGAAGATAGAAAACACAATGCTGCTATCCACGAAAGAAAAGGGAGAGGGAAAGGAGAATGTTACAGAAGAGTTAGCCTGAAATCTAGGGCAATATTAAAATCCGATATGTGATAAGCAGTAACTTGGAAAGCTATAACATAATAAGGCAAATTTGATTCATGTTTATCGATGGAGATGAATGTTTAACAACCCTGTTCAGAGTTTTTGAGGCCATAGCTATGACAGGAAACCCAATGAATGGACTGTGATATTCTCTCAAAAGGGATTCAATTAAGTGCCGCATAAGAGGTTAATTCTAAAGATTAGGGCTCTTGGCTTTGAGGGTAAAATATTGCCATGAATTGAGGATTTAGTAACTCCCTGTAACTCCCTGAACTAAATCTCAAAGAAATAAGACTTAATATCCAGGTCCTCCTCAAAATCTATCATATCAATGTTAATTGCAAGTCATAGCATATGGAAACAGACCCTTCGGTCCAATTTGTCCATGCCTACCAGATTTCCCAAACTAAACTAATCCCATTTGCCTGCATTTGTCCCTTATCCTTCTAAACCTTTCCTATCAATCTACCTGCCCAAATGTTTTTTAAATGTTTGTAACCGTACCTGCATGTACCACTTCCTCTGGTAGTTCAATCCATGTACGCATCACCCTCCATGTGAAAAAGTTGTCCCTCAGGTCTCTTTTAAATCTTTACCCTCTTGCCTTAAAACTAACAAACAGGGAGTGGGAATAAATGACTTGTTTTCGGATTGACGAGCTGTAATAATTGGAGTCCTGCAAATATCCGGGCTTGTGGCTCTGTTTTTCCTTGTTGGATCTTTGAAATGAAGATTGTTATATGCACCATCTGAAGTGTTTAGTGATATTCTGATGAATATATATGTGACTGCTCAGGCTGATTTTCACCCACGTGTTTCTGCTGCTAGCTCCATCAGCAACCATATCAAATCCATGCTGCTCATGGCCATTGTATATGGGCATGCTAGCTCACTACGCTGTAATAGCTCCTGCTCATAGTGAAGGCTTGTGTCACCAGTGAGGGCAACCACTAACTCGTCTATTTGGAAGAGTCTCTTGGTAACTAACAGGATTCAGTTTACTGCATGTCTGCAATGACTTACCGAGGACAGGGGAATTCAAAACCCGAGGGCAGAGTTTTAGAGGGAGAGGGGAAAGATTTAAAAGACACCTGAGAGACAATGTTTTCCAAGCTTTCCTGCTCCTATGATGCTGCTTGGCCTGCTGCGTTCATCCAGCTCTACACCTTGTTATCTCCACACAGGGGGTGATGTGTTTATGGTTTGAACTGCCAGATGAAGTGCTAGATGCAGGTACAGTTACAATATTTAAAAGACAGGCATATGGAAAGGAAAGGTTTAGAGGGATATGGGCCAAATGCAGGCAAATGGGATTAGTTTAGTTCGGGAAACCTGGTCAGCCTGAACAAGTTGGACTGAAGAATCTGTTTCTGTACTCTATGATTCTATAACTTGCAGTAAACATTGATATGATTGATGTTGAGGAGGACCTGGGTATTAAGTCTCACTCCTTTTAGATCTTGTTCAGCATCTAAGTCTGTATGACATAATTATAGTGGGTGGTCCAATTGTCACTCCCATCCAAAAGCAGTGAAGTCACTGAGCAGGGGAAAGCAAGCAGTTGGGACGGGACCTCCAACATCAGGTGGCGACAGTAAGGGATGGCAGCTGGAGCAGTTATATCATCTGTCAGAAAAACAAACATCTTTGGAGGAGGGCCACCTCATGGAAAAGGGAGTAGACAGACTAAGGAGTCCTCAACCCATTGTAGACCACAAACCTCATTCCATGTAAAATACTATATTTGTTTTATTGCTTGGCCTTAATTTCCCTTCATGTTTGTAACAACCTGATGTCAGTATGAATAACATATCCTTGATTCATGGTCTTTGGGCTGTCTGTTCAAATCTCATGTTACATCAGTGTAACGTTTTCAGAGAGTGGTAGGAATAATAACCACTTAATAACCTAACTTCGACAGCCCTCTGTGGTAAAGAATTCCACAGATTCATGACCCTCAGAGAGAAAAAATTCCTCCTCATCTCCATTGTAACTGTGAGACCCCTCATTCTGAGATTACATCCTCCGCTGCTGGACTCTCTTACAAGGAGGAACAACCTCTCAACATTGTACCCTTAGTCATGTTTCAACATGATTGCCTTTCATTCTTCTAAACTCCAATGCATACAGACACAACCTACTCAAACACTCCTCATAAGAAAATCTCTCCATATCCAGGATCAACCTACTGAACTTTCTCTGGATTGCATCAAGTATCAGAATATGTTACTTTAGATAAGGGTCCAAACCACAATCTAACTAGTGCCTTGTATAGTTTTAGCAAGACCTCCCTATTTTTATACTTCATTCCTTTGAAATAAAGGCTAACATTCCATTTGCCTTCTCTATAACATGCTGAACTTGGATGCTAGCATTTTGTGATTTAACGACAACTCCCAAATTGCTCTTTGGTGCTGTTTTCTAAAACCAGTTCTCCCACACGTGTAGAGTGGGCAGGTTACTGCTCTGTAGACTTTCAGTTTGGTAGGCAAACTTATTCCTCTTCGTTCTCAGATGGATGTTTCAAATCTGCCAGAGGTTACATTTGCTTTGGGAAATTTGTTCACATATCTTTCCAACAGAGACAGTCGATAGTTTGAGAGAGTTTACTCTTGAGATGAATGAACTTATCCATTGCTGAAAGCAGTCATGGACTGTATCTTTGGGCTTGACGCTTACGATCTATATCAATAGCTCAGGTGAGGAGACTAAACATATTGGACCCCAGTTTGCAGATGTTACAAAGCTATGTGGAACAGTAAGCTGTGAGATAGGCACAAAGAGGTTACAAAGGGGTCGAGAGCTTGGGTAAGTGTGTGAGAATGTGGCAGATGGAATATAATGTGGGAGGGGTCAAGTTATCCTCTTTGAAAGGGAAAATAGAAACGCAAAATATTTCTTAAGTAGTGAGAGAGTGGGGAAGACTAGCATTCAGAGGGATCTGAGTGTTTTTTGTGCACAAATGAAGGAATGCCAACTTGCAGCTAACAATTACAAAGCAAAGTTTGGTCTGTTAAACATACATATATCCATGTTGAATTAAGCAGCAAACAACTTTCAGAGATTATTGAGAGTTTTACTGTCAATCTGTAGTTAAACATAACCAATTTCCACCTTTCCCTATGGATATATCCCTCCCTGCCTGGGAGCCCCCACTGATAAAGAACCCAGCTCTACTTATTACAGGAAGTAAACCACATCCAGTAGCCACTTTCTATTGACTATGGATCTTTTCTGGTTAACGTTCCCATGGCTGGTTAGTTCAGTTGGCTACAGCATGGCTGTTATAACGCCAAGGTCGTTGATTCAATCTCCATAACTGGCCAAACCAGCTGGTTCCTAACCAAGGCTTTAATACTTGCCATTTTCTTTAATTAAGTTAAGAGCATGGGTGCAGTGGCAGTGTCCCACTGCTTCACCAAGAGGTTATGGTTCAAGTCCTACCTGCTCCAAAGGTGTGCGATAACATTTCTGAACAGGTTCATTAGAAAACTAGGTTTTAGCCGACCTTAGCTCTCTTGTGGTGCAGTTTGTAGTCCCAAGAGCGCCAAAGGTTTGTAATAACATCTGTGAGCAGGCTGGACTGAAAATATCCCAACTTAAGGAAATCTGCCATCCTTGCCCTGTCTGACTTACATGGAACTCCACATTTACAGCAATGTGGTTGACTCTCAAATTGCCCTCTGAAATGACCGACTCAGTTCCATGGTAATGAAGGACGGGCAGCAAATCATGACCCTGCCAGCAATTCCCCCATTCCACTGAAGAGTAACGGAGATATGGGATTTCCTATCTCAAGAAGTTGACAGTATCTGGACAATTAAAATGCTCGGGTTCTGAGAGCTTAACCCTCATGGATTAAAGATATGAAAACACCATGGGAGAACAGGCAATTAAATGACAAACGAAAAACTGCAGGTGCTGGGATTCTGAAGTTAAAAACAAATAATTCGGAAGCATTCAGTAGGCAGAGCAGCAGCTACGGAGAAAAAAAAACACATTTAATATTTCAGGTCAATTAACTTGCTTCAGCACTGGAAAAATTTAGCAATATAATAGGTTTCGACCATTAGAAAGAGGATTAAGGTGTTGAAAAAGAAAACAAAAGGGTTAACTGGAGTTAAGGTGCAGACCAACCATGATCTATTGCTGGGTAGAATAGGCTTGAAGGGCTCATTGATCTGCTCTCCTGCTCAAATGTTTCCAAATCCTTGAACTGTTTAGGCCACTCAGAAGGAGTTCGTTCATTCAGTTGGCAACTGTGTTAATTAGAATTATACTGGCTCTATTGATTTGATTCTTCTTCTGGTTAGGGTGGAAGGTAATGATAAACTGTCTCTGACACAGTCTGTCAAAAAAAAGATTGAGAACGTGTGGTGCTGGGTCTCACAGCTATCATGAGGAGTGCTCATGCTGTCATCACTGTATCATAGTGTGTGACCCGAGCATAAAAAGTCATAGACATACAGCATTGAAGTAGATCCTTCAGTCCAGCTCATCCATGCTGACCAAGTTTCTCAAACTAAACTAGTCCCACTTCCCTGTATTTGGCCTATATCTCTCTAAACCTTTTCTATTCATGTACGTGTCCAAACGTCTTTTAAATGTTGTAACCGTACCTGCATCTACCATTTCCTCTGGCAGTCCATTCCACATATGAATATTCCACATATTCCACACTGTGTGAAAAAGTTGCCTCTCAAGTCCCTTTTAAAACTGTCGCCTCTCACTTCAATTTTGTATCCAATTGACAAGCTGTCCCTGAATCTCATATGATCTAACTTTATGAATTAGCCTACCATGCAAAACATTGTCAAAGGCTTTGCTAAAGTCTGTGTAGGCAACTCTCCCCTTATCAAGGATAACAAGGTGTAGAGCTGGATGAACACAGCAGGCCAAGCAGCATCAGAGGAGCAGGAAAGCTGA
>JAHRHZ010000145.1:86450451-86473984 GCA_024137785.1 Ginglymostoma cirratum | reverse complement strand
GCGGAGCGAGCGCGGGCCGGGTCCCGGAGTAGGGGAGCGGAGCGGTCACTGGCCAGGTCCCGGAGTAGGGGAGCGGAATGAGCACGGGCCGGGTCCTGGAGCGGGGAGAGGAGTGAGCGTGGGCTGAGCTGGGACAGAGAGGAAGCCTCATGTTCTGAAACCTAGTGGGCATGGACTCAGTAGAAAAGGACTATAACTTGAGAAGTTGAAAGAAATATTTTATTCTCATTCTGGACTTTTAAACGCTTTATTCCCATGCTAGTCTTTTTTTCTCTACTATTTCAACTCTGCACCAACACTTAAAGTATCTGTACCTGGGCACCCTCTACCTAAGATGGTGCCAACAGGTGACATTACAAACTTTTCACTGCACTTATTTGAATACACATGACAATAACTGCTATTCTAAATTTCAATTAGACTATCTATAAAATGCACTAACTGCTTATTGACTGATTTATTATTGTCACATGTACCAAGATACGGTGAAGCTTGTTATTTTGTGTGCTATAGAGGCAGATTGTACCATACAAAGTACTTCAGGATAGCAGAACAGAGTGCAGAATACAGTGGTGCAGCTGCAGAGAGAGAGAGATCACAATTCTGAGGAAGAGTCACTGGACCTAAAATGTTAACTCTGATTTATTCTTCACAGATGTTGCCAGACCTACGGAGCTTTGCCAGCAATTTCTGCTCAGAATTAACATTTGAGAGGTCCATTCAAAGTCCGATAACAGTGGGGAAGAAGCTGTTCTTGAATCTATTCATATGTGTTATGAAGCTTTTATATCTTCTGCCCAATGGAAGAGGGTGGCAGAACGTATAACTGAGTTGGGAGGCATCTTTGATTATGTTGGTTGCTTTCCCAAGGCAGCGGGATGTATAGATGGAGTCAATGGATCGAAAGCTGGTTTGCATGATGGACTGGGCTGTGCTTGCGACTCTCCGTAGTTTCTTGTGGTCTTGATATAAAAATGTTGTTGCCAAGCCAAACACGACAACCAATTTGTGTGCAGCAAACTTCCACAGAACAGCAGTGAGATCAATACACACTAATCTGTTTCAAAGGATAATTGGTCCAAGGATAACTGTTGACTAGGATACTGATAGAATACCCATATATTAAAAAAACAAAAGAAGGGAAGGCCATTCAGCCCCTCGAGCCTGCTTGTCATTTAGTTAAATCATGGCTGACCTCACTGTAACCTCAAATCCATATCCCCAATAACCTTTCACTCTCTTGCTTAACTATTTCCGAGAATTCCAAAGCCTGACAACCCTCAGAGGGAAAAAGTCATCTTTTCTCTGTTTTAATTGGGCAACCTATTACTTTTAAACCTCGAAACTTCGCTTTTTTTTTTGTAAATTTTCTTTTACTTTTCTATCCAATTGACCCGGCAGATGGAATATTCAATTTTAACATGCCTTCTAAAAGTCTAGACCAAAATAGGATTACAAAGAAAACATACACCACAGAAGCTGGCCGTTTGGTCCAGCCAGTTCCTGACCCGAAACGTCAGCTTTCCTGCTCCTCTGATGCTGCCTGGCCTGCTGTGTTCCTCCAGCTCCACACTGTGTTATCGTGTCACCAGTAAAGCTCCACCGAAATCTCTTCCTGTCCTTCCGCCTTTAATTATATCCTCATTGTCACCTCCTTTCTTCTCCTTTATGCATTTATCTAGACTTCCCTTATCTGCATCTAGACTATGTGCCTCAACCACATCCTGTGATAAGCAAGTTCTACGTACTCAGCACTCTCCAGATAAAAGATGCGTTTTCTGATTTCCTTGTTGGATTTCTTGGTTACTAGCTTGTATCTTGACGATCTCTAGTTTTACATTCACCCTCAAGAGGAAGCATTGTCTCTGAATCCACTCTATTAAAACCCTACATCATTTTAAAGACCTCTATTACCTCAGCTGTCAGCTTTTTCTTTTCGAAAAAAAAGAGTCCCAACCTGTTTGATAAAAATACAGTTTCATCTGCAAGTAGGGTCTTAAATCTAGACAGGTGCAATTATGGAGATTTGATGAGGAGTTTGGCTATGGTAGATTGGGAAATGTATTAAACGTTTGATGGTAGCTAGGCAATGCCTACCATTTAAAGAAGAAAATTACTGTAGATGCTGGAATCAGAACTGAAAACAAAAAATGCTGGAAATGACAGCGCTTCAGGCAACATCCAAGGAGAGAGAGAGAGCAAGCTATCGTTTTTGAGTCTAGATGACTCTTCATCAGAGCTGACATGAAGTGTGGAGGGGGCAGCATTCAGGGGGGATTGTTGCAATGCAAGGGGAGAAGGGATGTTGATAGCGCAGATTAAGGGATCAGAATGTGAGAATGGCAAAACAATAGTGTATCTAACTGCCAGACTAGCAGTTGGCAGGTTGGAGTGGCAGAGATCTGGACCAGAGAGGGCTGGAGACGTGGTGCGGTGCAGAGTGATTGAGAGCTGGAGCAGAGAGGGCTGGAGGCACTCAGTGGTGAAGAGCAGTTCAGAGCTGGAGCAGTGAGGGCTGAAGACATGGAGCAGAGTGGGGACAGTTCTTGGACCGGGGTCTGGCACGGGCGGTCAGCTGCTTGCAAGGCCTGTCAAACCACACGTGGAAGCCCCCGCGCTGATCTACAGCAATGTAGTGTTAATCTGTCTGTAATATTTATCCTTTTAACTATGTCTAATTTCTAACTTTGATTATGAATCACTGTAAGGTAAGGTAACTTCTTTGCTTTTTATTCCTCTTTTTGTGTCTACAATTTATACTGAGGTACTTTGAAACTAAAATAACACTATGAGAGGTGACATTGTAAACTTTTCACTGCACTCGAGTATACATGACAGTAAAAGGATATTCTAATTCTAGTGAAGAATTATCTAGACACAAAACGTTAGCTTGCTTCCTCTCCATGGATGCTGCCTGACTGGCTGTGATCACCAGCTCTTTTTTGTTTTCAGACTATCATTTAAGGTTTGGTTAGACCACTTCTGGAATACTGCACTCAATTCTGGTCTCCCTGCTATAGGAGAGGTGTTGTGAAACATGAAAGTGTTCAAAAAAGACTTACAAGGATGTTGCCAGGTTTGAAGGATTTGAGCAAAGGCAGAGTTTGAATAGGCTGGGGCCATTGTCCCTGGAACGTGGAGGCTGAGGGGTGACCTTATAGAAGTTAATGAAATCGTGAGGGGCATAGATAGGGTGAATAGCTAAGGTCTTTTTCCCAGGGTTAGGGGAGTCCAAAACCAGGGGATGTAGGTTTAAGGTAAGAGGGGAAAGATTTAAAAGAGACCCAAGGGGTAACTTTTTCATGCAGAATGTGCATGGAATGAGCTGCCAGAGAAAGTGGTGGAGGCTGGTACAATTATCTCATTTTAAAGGCATCTGGATGGAAAAATGAATAGGAAGAGTTTAGAGGGATATGGGCCAAATGCTGGCATATGGGACTAGATTAATTTAAGATTTCTGGTGGGCATGGGTGAGTTGGACCAAAGGGTCTATTTCGATGCTGTACATCTCTATGACTCTGTAACTTTAATTAATGTTTGGTTTTCAAAAAACATATTTTTAAGGCAAAAATACTCAACCCAAAAAGCAAGAGAACCTTGGCTAACAACAGAAGTTAAAGATTGTATTCAATGAAAAGAGGAAGATGTTGCCAAAAACAAACCGTTGCAAACTGAGACTTAGGAGATTTATAGAATTCAGCAAAGGAGGACCAGGAAATAGATAAAGAAAGAGAGAATAGAGCATGAACATAGAATGGCTAGAAAGGTACAATAATTGCAAAAGCTTCAATACATATGTATAAAAAAGACAAACGATTAACAAATACAAGTATGCTTGCCTTTCTTGGTCAGTGCATTGAGTATAAGAGTTGGGAGGTCATGTTGTGGCTGTACAGGACATTGGTTCGGCCACTTTTGGAATACTGTGTTCAATTCTGGTCTACCTGCTATAGAAAAGATGTAGTGAAACTTGAAACAATTCAGAAAAGATTTACGAGGATGTTGCCAGGTTTGGAGGGTTAGAGCTAGAGGGAGAGGCTGAATAGTCTGGCTATTTTCCCTGGAGCATCGGAGGCTGAGGGGTGACCTTATAGAAGTTTATAAGGTCATGAGGGGCATGGATTGGCTATTCACCCTATGTCTTTTCCCCAGGGGAATTTGCTCATATATTGTGCTTAATCAACTGCCACGTCTCCTTGACGCATTTTAACATAACATCCTGCTCACATACCTATGTGTCTGTCCTTGGCATGCTGTAATGCTCCGGTGAATCACAGCACAAACTGGAGGAACAACATCTCATCTTCAGACTGGGCACTTTACAGCCATCTGGACTCAATGTTGAGTTCAATACCTTCAGATTGTGAACCAACTCCAATTCCTTCCCTTTCTTTTGGAATGTTACCAATGAAGTCGATAAGGGGCTTCCTGTAGAAAAGGTATGTTTGGACTTTTCAGAAGGCTTTTGATAAAGTCTCATCCAGGAAGTTAGTAAACAAAATTAAATTACATGGAATCTGGTGTAATATATTGGTGTAGTCTGAGATTTGGTTAATAGTTGGAAAGCAGGGAGTAGGAATTTATGGGCCATTCTCACGGTGGCAGGCTATGAACAGTGGGATTCTACAAAGATCAGTGTTTGCTCCCCAGCTTTTGACAATCTACATCAATAATTTGGATATGGGGACCAATTACAATATTAGCAAATTTCCAGATGATGCAAAATGTGGTGGGGAAGCGAGTTGTATAGAGGATGTGAATTAGACAGGCCGAGTGAATGGGCAACAGCATGGAATGAAATATGGATAAGTGTGAGTTTATTCACTTTGGTGAACAAAGATACAGATTATTTCTTAAATGATAAGAGATTGGAAAATGTTGATGTCCAAAGGAATCTAGGTCTCCTTGTTCATTAGTCACTGAAAACAAACATTCATATGCAGTCAGTAATTCAGAAGGCAAATGGTGTGGTAGCTTCTATCACAAGAGGATTTGAGTAGAGTCATAGAGTCAGTACAGGAGCAAAGATGTCTTGCTTCAAGTGTACGGAAGACTGCTGAAACTGCAATGGCATATTGTGTACCATTCAAGTCCACTTGCTGAATGAAGAAGATACTTGCCTTAGAGGAAATGCAGTGGAGGTTTCCAGACTGATTCCTGGGATGGTGGAAAAGTCCTATGAGGAGCGATTGAGGAGACTGGGCCAGTATTCTATGGCCTTTAAAAGAATGAGACATGACCCCACAGAAACTTGCAAAGTCCTTAAGGGGATAGAAAGAGTAGGTGAAGATAAGATGTTTCCCTGGCTGAGGGATGCTGGGCGCAGTCTCAGAATAAAAGGCCATTTAGAATTGAAATGAAGAAGAACATCCCCACTCAGAGGATAACGAATCTTTGAAATTCCCTATCCCAAAGGGCTATGGAAATGCAGCCATTAAGTACATTCAAGACAAAGATGGTAGAAGTATGGCACTGAGGTGGATAATCATCCATGATCTAGAATAGCAGAGCAGGACTGAGAGGCACAATGACCTACTCCTGTTCCAGTGTTCCTAAAGGCTTATTGCATTTTCTCCTATCACTTCTTTGTCCTTTTTACAATTATGGCCATAGGTCATAAGTCCATAAGAAATAGGAACAGAAGTAGGCTCTACAGATCCCAAACTTGTTCCACTATTCAATAGGATCATGGCTGATCTGACATTCTTCTTACCCATTTCCTGCCCTTTCCCCATATCCCATGAATCCCCTAACAATCAAGAATATATCTATCTCAGCTTTAACAATGCTCAAGGACTTTGCCACACCTCTCTTTCTGGCAAGGAGTTCCAAAGACTCACGACCTTTTGAGAGAAGCAATTCCTCCTCAACTCAGTCTCAAATTGGCGCCTCTTTATTCTGAGATTGTGCCCTCTGGTCCTAGACTCTCCCATGAGCAGAAACGCCCTCTCAGCATTCACCCTGTCAAGCCCACTAAGAAATCCAAATGGTTCGATAAATCATCTCTCATTGTTTTAAACTCCAGTCAGTAGACTCCTAAGTTGTTTAACCTTTGATCATAAAATAATCTCTCCATACCAGGGATCATGTTTGTGAACAATTCTCTGAACTGCCTCTAACGAAATAATACATTTTCCTGAATAAGTGGACAAAACTGCTCACAGTACCCCAGATGTGGTCTCACCACCATCTTGTACAGATGCAGAAAGACTTCCCTACTCTTGTCCTCCAACCCCCCTTGATATAAGGGCCAACATTCCATTAGCCTTCCTGATTACCTGCTGTACCTGTGTGCTAGCTTTCTGTGTTTTGTGCACAGGTACTCCCAAGACACGCTGTGCTGCAGATTTATAGAGTATCCCGGTGCTGTCTAACCAAGATTCAATAAATATACTTTAATTCCATATTTGTAATTCTGTGCCTATAGAAATAGACCCTAGGGTTTCTTTTGTGTTTCTGTCATAAACTTATTGAGAAGCATCACAAGTCATGGTGATTTGAGTCTTTACATTCCCTGGGGACTATTTTTTCTGCCGCTGCATTTAGATTCCTATGTACCAAATAATATTGAAATCCGCTTGTTTCTTGTGAAACTTTCATCATGAAAATTATTCCTCACATTTTAACACATTTTCATCTGTGTTGTAGTTGCGTACCCATTTTGCAATTTTATTAATGTTGTTGGAAATATCAAAATGCATGTCCAGATTTTTTGTTTTGTCGTGGCAGACGGGTGTCACTGCTTGGGTCAGTATTTGCTGCTTGTCCTTAATTGCCCCCCACTTGAATGACTTGCTTGGCCATTTAAGAGTCTACCATATTGTTATGGAATTTGAGCCACGTGGGGTGCTTGTGGTTTTCTGTATGTCACATAAAACACTGCAGGCACTCTGACGCTTGGGATATCAACGGAGGTAATTTAGGCTGGGTGTCAAGAGGAACTACTGTTAGTCATAGCTGTGCTGCCACGTTGGGCTGCTAAGGGGTAGCTGGAAGGATGATTTTGTAATTTCATCCTAAGCTGACTGTGGTTTTCAGTGAAATTTCTGGTGACAAATCACTACCCTCGAGCATAGTGCAATTCAAAATTAGAAAACAGAATTCAGCAATGATATGTATAGAAAGCAACATTTCCACGTTCCAATTCAAGTGGAGATGTGCTATTTGCTAAAACCTACTTGCTGATGCTTGTCCAGAAAACTGTTGTTATGCTGAATTAAGTCAGCTGCACAAGAAACTGGGAATGCATTAGAGATTTGAACCAAATACATCTGTGTGAGGAAGACAAACAGAGAAAGTAGACACCAGCTTTCCAAATGTGAAGTCATTAGCAATCAAATCACTGGAATTTGAATTCATTGTGGCAATTGATGGAGTTGTGAACACATTAGGATCTGAAATGTACTGCTAGCTGCTTGATGGACGACGCTTATGTTATGGTCAGCAACAAATACCTTGGCAGTTCACATTGGCACCTGATCAAAATATTTCAAAAAGAATCTGGGCGTATTTCAAGAAGACATCATGTGGATTGTTTGTATTTCAAATGGAGGGAGCCAAGGCAGTGAGCAGGCTCAAAAACCTGGGGCCCTCTTTCACTGGATCAGAGAGAGGTTGGGGTAGGATGGAGGGCAAGGCTAACCAACATTTCACAAATGAGAGGATGAATAGTGAAAGGTTCTTTAATCTGGCCGGCAAATGGGCAGCAAGGAGATGTAGATACTGAAGATAATTACTGGGAGAGTGCAAGGCCGCATTAACAGTTCATGCTAAAACCTTATGAGAAACATGGAATGTTTTCCCACAGGGAACTGCAATAGGCTATGACAGCAGCATTGTTTACAAGGGAGTTGGGAAAGCAGAACATAAAAAGGCACAAGGACAGGTGGATTCAGTCAAAGAGTTTACCTGGAATCGGCCAAATGAGCTCCTTATGTGCTACAATTTCTCAGATTCCCAGGCAACAGCAGTAACAGCCTGCATTCATGTAGTGCCTGTAAGAAAACATCCAAAGTACTGAACAAAATTCGAAAGAACTGCGGATGCTGTAAATCAGAAACAAAAACAGAAGTTTCTAGAAAAGCTCAGCAGGTCTGGCAGCATCTGTAGAAAAAAAAATCAGAGTTAACATTTCAGGTCCAGTGACTCCTCCGGAGAATCCAGTTCTGAGGTTTTTTTAGTCACTTGAGCCTGTTCTGCTTTTCCATTTGATTGTGGCGGATCTGTATCTTGGTTCTCTCACTGCTTGTTCCCTTGCCTAACAAAATATCTTTCGATCTCAATTTTGATCTCAGCTTCGACAGTTTTCTTTGGAAGAGCAAGTTCCAGATTTTTACTACTTTTTTTATGTGAAGTACCACTTCCTGATATCAGCCTTGAATGACCTGACTCTCCCATCAGAGGAAATAGATTCTCTGTATTAACAACTAGATCATTGTTAATCTTTCAAACCCAAGGAAATACAAAACTCATGCATGAAGCCTGTCCTCACAATTTAAGCCTTTTTGTTCTAGTTTCGAGGATATCTAGCACAACTAACCAAGGCTATGAAGCAAGTCAGTGAGGAAACACTGCCAGAATAAATTGGTTCCCCTGTTTGTCCTCACAGATGTGGAACAATACATCACAACGTGCTGATCTAAACTCTCAGGGCACTACAGAACGATGGCTTTTTGTGGCTGTGAGCCCACCCCGCCCAGGACTGGGATTTTTGTAAGCTGCAAGTTTTTCAGACACCAAGTGTTTTGTTTAAAATGTGGCTGTTGACTTTTGCAGCTGAGCGTACTCGGACCATCTGTGAAGAAAGGAAGTGGCCTGACTGCTGAGAGGCACCTGATTCCAGCTATGCTTCCACACACACACAGACAGACACACATGCACGGACACATGCACAGATACAGAGAGACACAGACGCACACACACAGATACAGAGAGGGACACAGAGACACACACACAAACACATTCACAAACAGAGACAGATACCCAGGCATGCACACCTGTCTTTGCTCTGTTAAAGGATAAGGCAAGCCTTGTTTAAACTACAAATAGTTTTCACGAGCGATGTTACAGGAGGAGTAGAAGCTTTGAGCCCCGGTGTTCTTGCGGACGCAGGTTTGAACTGCCAAAAGAGTGGAGCAAATGACCAAAGCAGCAGTAATTGGCCTAGGTTTGTGCGCTTGGGGAGTTACAAGGTGGGGTCATTTAGTTTGTTATTCTCACTTTCCCTGGTTGGTGGAGTTTACTCTGAATATCGGTAACCTAGGGCACTTCTATCAACTGGATGCGTGCAATGTTCTTTAATAAAACAAAGCACACACAGAAATTCCGAGATTATACCCATGTAATGCTCACAATCACAAGTGAGCCCATCTCATGGACTTGCTGAGGATCAGCACAAAACAGCTGATCAGCCTTCTCTGTCCTAAGCCTCTTATTTCTTCACAGGATAGGGGCTTCGCTAGTTGGCCTAATTGCCCAGAGGGCAATTAGGAGTCAACCACATTGTTGTGGGCCTGGAGTCACATGTAGGCCAGACTAGGTAAGGATGGTAATTTCCTTCCTTGAAGGACATTAGTGAACCAGATGGGTTTTTTCTCCAATAACTGACAATGGATTAATGGGTGTCATTGAATTCTTAATTCCAGATTTTTTTGATTTCAAATTCCACTATCTGGCATGGCAGGATTTGAACACAGGTCACCAGAACATTACCTGAGTCTCTGGATGAACAGTTCAGTAATAATGCCAGTAGGCCATTACTTCCCAATTCCCATTCCTTTGTTTGTCCAACTGTTGTTTTCTCTCCCTCTCTGGCCTCCATCTCCACCTATCTTTTATTCCAATCCCCTCCCTCTACCACATCTTTCACATCTTCTACTTCTTCTCAGCTATAATCAATTCTGAGGAAGGGTCACTGGAGCTGCAATGTCAACTCTGCCTTTTCTCCACTGATGCCACTGGACCTACTGAGTTTTTCCAGCAATGTCTGTTTTTGTTTCAGCTTTTCCAGAGTTACTGTGACAGTTCAGTTTATGACTGCTGAGCTACAGAACTTTATACAAACACACAGACACAGTAACTTATTAAAACCAGTGTCCTTTCTAATTAGTAGGTCATCACCTGGCTTCATATGTTTTCTTTCCTTCAAATCATTTCAGTTATGCTAACTCAACAAATTTTAGGTTAATAACTACTCAGAGAAGGAGTTTAAATACTCACTCTTATATAGGTGTTGTTGTGCTACCCAAAATGAACTCTAATAGTACTCCTTGCCATTTTGTACCTTGCTGGCATTTGGAGGTTGAGTGAGGAAGGTGGTGAGTTTGGAGGGTGTCACAGGATAGAAGGAGTGTTGTGGGGGATTGAGGCCCCAAAGGGAACAGAGGTTCTCTTCTGGTTCCTGTGAAGGAGTGTTTCTGCACCCTGTCACCTCTTGGAACGCAACACATCCCTCACTCAACAATACCCCAAGGAGAAGGTGCTGGGAAACTGAAGGTGGATAAATAATCTGGACCAGAGGGACTACACTTCAGGATTCTGAGGAGATAGGTGAGGAGGTTGTGGAGGCATTGGTGGTGATCTCCCAGAAATCACTGGAGTCGGGGAGGGTTCACAGGACTGGAAAATGGCAAATGTTTAAGAATGGAGAGAGGCAAAAGATAGAAAATTATCGGCCAGGTGGCCTGACCTTGATCGTTGGTAAGATTTTAGAATCCATTATTAAGGATAAGATTGTGGAGTACTTGGAAGTGAGTGGTAAAATACGGCTGAGTCAGCACAGCTTCGTCAAGGAGAGGTCATGCCAGACAAATCTGGTAGAATTCTTTGTGGGAGGGGGTAATGAACAAGTTAGACAAAGAGCAAATGAACATAATCTATGTGGGCTTCCTGAAGGCCTTTGACAAGGTGCCACACCGGTGGCTGCAAAATAAGACAAGAGCCCATGGCATTAGGGGTAAGGTCCTGGCATGGGTAAAGGTTTGGCTGACTGGCAGAAGGCAGAGAGTGGGAATAAATTAGTCTTTTTCAGGATCGTAGCCGGTGACTAGTGGAGTTCCACAGGGGTCAGTGTTGGGACCATAAATATTCACATTATACATTAATGACCCGGATGAAGGGACTGAGGGTGTTTTTACTAAGTTTGCAGATGACACAAAAGATAGGTGGAGGAACAGGTAGTGTTGAGGAAGTTGAGACCGCTGAAGGACTTGGACAGGCAAGGAGAGTGGGTAAAGGAATGGCAGATGGACGGTTATGTGGGAAAGTGTGAGGTTATGTACGTTGGTAGGAAGTATAGAGACATCAGCTACTTTCTAAATGGGGAATGGCTTTGGTAATCTGAAGCACAAAGGAACTTTGAAGTCCTAGTTTAGGATTCTTTTAAGGTTAACATGCAGGTTTAGTTGACAGTCACAAAAGCAATTGTAATGTTAGCATTCATTTCAAGGGGACTAAAATTGAAGGGTACCGATTTACTGTTGAGGCTGTATAAGACTCAGGTCAGACCGCATATAGAATACGATGAGCAGGTTTGGGCCCTGAGAATAAAAGCCTGTCATATAAGGAATGGTTGAGGACTCTGAGTTTGTACTCCCTGGATTTAGAAGGATGAGGTGGAATCTCATTAAAACTTACTAACTGCTGAGAGGCCTGGATGGAGTGAATGTGGAGAAGATGTTTCCATGAGTAGGAGAGACTAGAACCTGGGGGCACAGCCTCAGGGTGAAGGGATGACCCTTTAGAACTGAGCGGAGGAGGAATTTCTTCAGCCAGAATGTGGTGAATCTGTGGAACTCATTCCTGCAGAAGGGTATGGAGGCCAAATCTTTGAGAGTTCTTGATTAGTAAGGGGATCAAAAGTTATAAGAAGAAGGCAGGAAAATGGGGTTGAGAAACAAATCGGCCATGATCAAATGGTGGAGCAGAAACACTGAGCTGAATGACCTAATTCTGCTTCTATAGCTTATGGTCTCGTGATAGATTCTTGACAAGCAAGTGGGTGAAAGGTTATCAGCGATGGGCAAGCATATGGATTAATCAGAGCAGCCATGATCTCATTGAATGAAGGAGCAGGTTCGAGGGGCTGAGTGGTCTCAATTCATATATTTGTGTGCAGTGAGCTCTTCATTCTCACTGCTCCTTCAATAAGGAGATTCGAATTCCCTATTGGATTTCTCGGTAGCTATCTTATACTGTTGACTTCTACTTATGCACCTCCTCACAAAACGGGACATTTTGTCTCTGTCAACTCTCTCGTAGCCTTTCATAATTACAAACATCTCTCTGAATCCCCTCAGTCTTCTTTTTATGAGGGAAGAAGCTCAGGCTGACAAACATTTCTTAATGTCTATACTCATGTATCCTTGTAAATCTTCTCTGCACCCTCTCCTGTATCTCTTTCTATTTAAATCCTTTCTATAGACTATTTATATCCTTTTTGTAATATGATAACCAGACTATATGTGATGCAATATATGTAGTCTAACCTCGGCACCTTAGACACAGATTGGCCACAACCTTCCTACCAGTCAATTCTATCCCTCCAGAAATAAAGCCTGGTTCGCGGTTTGTTTGCATTTTCACGACCTTGCTTTCATTTTCCACATTGGCCATTCTCAGAACCTGCAGAAAATTCCAGGCCAATGGTCAATGAAAGTCTTTGCTCAAGATTTTAGCAGTTGGGAGGATGTGAAATACTAGAAATCCATTAGAAACATTCATTTCCTGTGATGGCATACTGCTGAGCAACAATTAACCAGGTGCTTCCTCATCACAGGTTACATTCATTTGTTTGATTTGATTTATTATCGTCACGCATACCTAGGCACAGTAAAAAGTTTTTTTTGTGTGCAGCACAGGCAGATCATACCATACAAAAATCATAGGGTGATAGAACATAATGAGGAACACAAAATTACGGCTGCAAAGAAGGTGCACAAAAAGCAAGATCAACATGAGTTTGAAATTTGAGAGGTCGATTCAGAAATCTAATAACAACGGGGAAGAAGCTGTTCTTGAACAAAAACAAAGTTGCTGGAAGAGTTCAGCAGGTCTGGCAGCACCTGTGAAGGAGAAAACAGAGTTAACCTTTCAGGTTGAGTGACCCTTCCTTCCAACAGGATCCTGCCACCAGCAAGTGGCCTCCTCATTCTGAGTGAACGACTGCACACAATGACTGTGCCAATGTCTCACTGCAGATGATGCTCTTGCTCTCAAGGGAGTGCAGTGAAGGTTTACCAGGCTGATTCCAGGGATGGCAGGTCTGACTTATGAGGAGAGATTGAGTAGGTTGGGATTGTTTTCGTCGGAATTCAGACAAATGAGGGAGGGGTGGAATTTCATAGAGACTTATAAAATTCTAACAGGACTGGACAGGATAGAGCAGGGAGGATGTTCCTGATGGTTGGTGTGTCCAGAACCAGGGGTCACAGTATGAGGATTTGGGGTAGATGATTTAGGATGGAGATAAGAAGACATTTCTTCACCCAAAGAGTGGTGAGCCTATGAAATTCATTACCACAGGACATACTTGATGCCAAAACATTGACTGTGTTCAAGAGGCAACTAGGTAGAGCACTTGGGGTGAATGGGATCAAAGGTTATGGAGAGAAAGCAGGATTAGGCTATTGAGTTGGACAATCAGCCATGATCTTGAAGAATGGCGGAGCAGGCTTGAAGGGCTGAATAGCCTCCTCCTGCTCCTATCTTCTATGTTTCTATCTTTGAATGCCCTGGGCCAAGACCACACTCTGGCAAGAGTTGGAACACAGCAGTTAAAAGACAATCAAATCCCACACTGACATTTTTCCTCTTGTCAGAAAGTACCTTGGGACCTTCAACTTTTTGGACAAGCGTGAGAGACCTGGGCATTGCACCAAAATTGTTGTTAGATTTAGGGCATTTGGGATGTCAATTACCGAATTGAGGGAGTTATCTATTTCTAGAGGTGACGGTGTAGTGGTATTATCGCTGGACTGTTAATCCAGAGACCCAGATAATGTTCAGGGGACCTGGGCTTGAATCCCACCATGGCAGATGGTGGAATTGGAATTCAATAAATATCTGGAATTAAGAATCTAATGATGACCGTGAATCCATTGTCGATTGTCAGGAAAAACCCATCTGGTTCATTAATGTCCTTTAGTGAAGGAAACTGCCACCCTTACCTTGTCTGGCCCAAGTGTGATCCCAGACTCACAGCAATGTTGTTGACTCTTAATTGCCATCTCCGCTGGCAATGCGTTCCAGGCACCCACCACCCTCTGCGTAAAGAACTTTCCACGCATATCTCCCTTAAACATTTCCCCTCTCACCTTGAAATCGTGACCCCTAGTAATTGAGTCCCTCTGGGCAATTAGGGATGGGCAATAAATGCTGCCTAGCAAGCAACACCCTCATCCTGTGAATAAATTAAGAATAAAGAAAAAAAAACTTGATAAGGTGTCACACCTGAGGTTATTGCAGAAATTAAAAACTAATCGTAAAAACCCCACAGTGTGGAAGAAGACTATTTAGCTCATCAAGTGCACACCGACCCTCTGAAGAGCATCCCACAAACACCCACTCCGCTACTCTATAACCCTGCATTTCCCATGGCTATTCCTCCTAAACGATACATCCCTGGACATTATGGGCAATTTGGATACGTATAGTCTTCAAGATGTACAGTAAGGCAACAGACCCATTGGTCTAACTTGTCCATGCTGACAAGATATCTTAAATAAATCTAGGCCCATATCCCTCTAAACCCTTTCTATCTAGCATGGGAAATCCACCTAGCCTGCACATCTTTGGACCATGGGAGGAAACCGGAGCACCTGGAGGAAACCCACACAGACACAGGGAGAATGTGCAAACTCCACACAGCCAGGTGCCCGAGGGTGGAATCGAACCCAGGTCCCTGGTGCTGTGAGGCAGCAGTGCTAACAACGGAGCACCATGCCATCCCTAATGGTATGGGGGTAAGATATTGGTATGGTTAGGAGATTGGCTCGCTAGCAGGGAACAGAGCGAGTGGGAATATGTAGGTCTTGTTCAGGCTGGCAGGATGTCACAGGTGGTGTGCTACATGGCTTAGTACTGGAGACTCAACTCTTTAGAATGGATACAAATGATTTGGATGAAGGGATCAAAGATATAGTCGCTAAATTTGCTTATGACACAAAAGGTAGATAATTAAGTTGCAAAGACGACATTACGATCCGACAAGGGGATATTGATAGTTTAGATGAGCAGAAAAATATATGCAAAATGGAGAATAATGTGGGAAAGTGTGTAATTGTTCATTGTGATACTGGGTGGTCTGGGGTGATTTGGGTGCCTAGTGTACGAATGACAGAAGGTTAGTCTGCAGGCGCAAGTTATCAGGAAAGCTAATAATAGAATGCTGCGTTTCTTGTGAGTGCAATTGAAGGCAAGAATAGGGAGATATACGCCAGTTTTACAGGGTATGGTTGAGACCACATCTGTAGTACTGCATACTGTCCAAGTTTCTGAACTTAGAAGATGTTGAAGTGGTGAAAGCTGTTGAAAGAATGTTTATTAGACTAAAACCTGGAACGGGCAGATTGTAAGGACAGACTAGGCCTGTATCCTCTGGAGTTTCAGAGTCAGAGGTGACTTAATTGAAACATGTTAAATCCTGAGGACGCTTTTCCAGGTGGATGTTGAAGGGATGTTCCCTCTTGGAGGAGACTCTGGAACAAGGGGTCATAGTTTAAAAATTAAGGGAGTGGCCATTTAAAACAGAGATAAAAAACAGGGCTGAGAGTCTCTGGAATTCCCTTCCACGAAAGGCAGACAATGCGGAATTGTTAACTATGTTTGAGGCAAGGTGAATAGATTCTTGATTAATCAAGGGGATGAAAGATTATCAGGGTTATGCAAGAATGTAGTGTTGAGAGGTTAAAAATCAGATCATTTGTGATTTCATTGAAGGGTGGAGCAGGTTCAAAGGACTGCTCTTGTTCCTTGAAAAGATGACCATTCACAGGAATTTTCAGATAGTTTTAAGTATATTTAGTTTAGACGTGATACATGAATTAATCAGGCAACTAACTTTATAGTTGAGGTTGGTTCACTGATGTCACAGGACATTCAGGCAGTGAGCACAGGGGCGTGTTGATCCTGTTTAAGTTATGGAAGCAGCATCTTGCTCTCTGTCTGAGAGAGTGTTCAGGAGCTGTCCCCTGGTTTTTCCTCCTTCTCTTCCAGCTGAAGGAGACAGCTGCCTGGCATGCGCTGGCACATAAGGACAACCCTCTACCGCTGAGCACTTGTTAGTGTGACTTAATTCAAAATTTTGGCAGTTTACACTGTATCAATCACCCACTTTAAAGTAAAGTATCGAGCCAATGGACATGGATCAAGGCTCACAGTGTCAGAATAACCATTGTTCCCTTTCATCTGAAAGGGAGTTTTATTTCTTTTTGGGAAAAGAAAGCTTAAATTTTCCGAAACACGGCATTGATAGGAGGGAACATAGAGTGTCAGGCTGTTCTTTGCAATCAGTTTATGGAACGTTGTCACCTTAGCAGTCTTTGTCACAGTTCTGTGTCCTTGTTTATGAGACATTGGTTACGTTTGGGGAGAGGAAGTTACTGCTGTAACAGTAGTTACATGGTGTCTCAGGATTCACAAGAACTACGAGAGAAGTTCAGTTTTAAAGGGATCCTAATTTCTAACAATGCAGCTCATTAACCTTGATATTTACATCAAGGTGAAAATAACTGCACATAGGCTGGTATCCCAACAGCCCTTGTGCCTGGTACTTTGGCTGTGACCAGCCAACTCAGGAGAGTCAGAATCTCCTGTTTATTTTGGTCAGCCAGGGCATTGCTGATTCGCCTTGGTTAACAACCCTAAATCAAGGATCTCATAGTCGAAAAGATCCATCTGGTTCTAGTCAGAAATCTGTTCCCCCACCCCCAAATCTGGGGATGTAGGCCTGGTCTTTCTCTTGCAATCTTTCTGCCCCAGGTCCAGTTCCTGACTCGGGCTCTGACATGGGGCAGGGGGAGTGGTAGTGTGTACCAGACTGTAGCCCATCTCTTACATCCAGAGTGTCTCAGGAGAGTTGCCTCCTCTTCTTCCGACAGGAACGGTATTGAGGCTGCATCCATCTTGGACTCAGAGGTTCCCTCGACACTAGATGGAGGGAGAGAACCTACAGTTTCTGACAGAGTTTCTGGCTGTTCCGAAGGGCCATGTACGTTTTGCTCCTGCCCTATTTAGGAGGTAACAGCTCGCAGGTGATCCAAAAGTTTGTTCAGGACTGTACCTACCTGAACTTTGCCCTCACACCAACCTTGCCTCGTAGTCTTACAGGGCCTTTCCCATGGTTCTGGCATCAAACTTCATCCCCCAGATTAGATTGTCTCATTCACTTAGAGGAGGCAGGCGGCCAGCATTGACATTCCTGCTGCTTTTTCACCCTTTCCTGGCCCCAGGTCTGGGAATATCAGGTTTAACATGGTGCAGAGTCTTCTCCTCATCAGCAGCTGTGCTGGATCTACCCTTGTAGTGCATGAGGGCTGGTCCAATAACTGAACAGGAACCAGGACTGTTGGGTATTGAGTGATGCTGTAGGCTGTTTCTTCAAGCCTGCCTTCAATGTTTGGACCACTCTTTCCACCAGACCTTCCTTCCCCATCTGGGCATGTTTGTCCTCGGCATCAGCTAAAGTCCGGGAAGCATACACTGTCAGCCATTTCTCTCCTTTGGATCACCGGTGAGCCAACACTACCCGGATACCGTATGGGGAGGGATCAGCACCACCTCTCGCTTTGGATCATAGTGGGTCAACACCTTAGGTGACGATAGCTGCTTTTTCATTTCCCTAAAGGCTGCTTCTTGGCTACATGGCCATTTCCAAGTCTGACCCTTTCTCAATAGCAGGTGCAAGGGTGCAAAGTGGGGGCCAGGTTACGTATACATTTTCCGTAACAATTCACTAACCCAAGGAACAGTCTGAGCTCCATTACAGATGTGGGAGTCGGGTGTCCTTTTGTCACCCTCATTTTATCTTCCAACAGGTGTAACCTGGTTTTGTCAACTCTGTAACCCAAGTAGGTCACTTGGGGCACCTGAAACACGCATTTTCCTGTCCAAGGCAAATGCCCATCTGGGGGAAAAGTTTAAGATTTATGTCCAACTTCTCCAAGTGCACTTTATTGGTCTTCCCCATTATTAGCACTTCATCCAGATAAATGACAGTGTGGGGTAGCCCTTGTAAAATGTTCTCCATGGTCCACTGGAAAAGGGAGCAGGTTGATGATACCCCAAATGGCAGTCTTGTATATTGGTGTAAACCCTTATGGGTATTAATTGTAGCATAATTCTGGGACTCCCCATCCAGCCACAATTGCAGGTAGGCTTGGCTCATGTTCAGCTTCATAAAGGACAGCTCCTCCACCAACTCTATGCGAGGCATCGGGTACTTATCCAGCTGCAAGAAACAGTTTACCATTTGCTCAAAATCCCCACAAAGGCAAACTGAGCCATCAGGCTTCACATCGGCGCTGTCTATTCTGCAAACTACACTGGTTTGATGTTTCCTTTGCTCTCCAGCCTCCAGATTTCCGCTTCTACTTTTGCCTACAAGGCAAAAGGCACCATGTGGGCATGGTAATATCTTGGAACTGCTTCCTGGTCAACAAGTAAAGTGGCTTTGACTCCTTCAGTAGACCGGAGTCTTTCCTCAAATACTCCAGGATATTTCACTAGGACTTCACTGAGGCAGCCATTTTCTAATTGAAAAATTGAGTCAATCTAAGTGAATCTTTCTCAACCAATTCCACCCCAATAGGCTTAGGCCTGAGCCTTTTACTACCATCAGTGGTAACTGCACCAACTGCTTCTCTCAGGAGACCGGAACTGAAGTCGTACTCTTCATGTGCAATGGTTCCCCAGTGTATGCTCTCAGCCTGGCTGAGGTCTTGAGCAAACTTAAGGGTTGGAGTCCTGAGTGAATCTTGTTAAAGACTGATTGTGACCACACATACAGCCGTGCCAGTACTGACCTCCATGGGAACTGGGTGACTATTTAACCAAACATTAATTTTTATTGGCTCTGAATTGGATGTCGCTAAGTGTTTTAATTGTTCTAACCAACATGCAGGGGGACTTTCCAGGACGTGCACTCAAGTTTTATTACTCAAGTCAGGCCTTGTAGAACTCCTCTGCTGTCTCCAGTCCTCATACCGGCAGCAACTACGATGGCTTTCCAGCTCAATTGCAAAGAATTTTTTTAGACACTTGGCCGAAGCTTGGCTTTCTTGTGGGGTTATCCTGTGGGTTGGCTTAGGGTCCCTCTGCTCAGGACATGCCCTGTGTGAGGCTCTGTGATTGCCTATGCTCAAGTGGTATCCCCCAAGCTCAGTTGGACAGGATGTCCACTTCCATTGGGATGTCCTGAAGCTCCCATGTTCCACTTGCTGCATTTTCTAATGATAAGGCCAGTTGTAGCGCCTGTTTGAAGTCCATTTGGGTTTCAGCCAGTAGGCGCTTCTGCATGGTTACAGCATTAATCCCAGACACTAAACCATCTCAGTCAGGGTTAATCTAAAATCACATGCCTCTGCAAATTGTCAACCTCAACAAAAATCCTGATGCAAGTTCCGCTGGTTCTCTAACAGGCGCATAAAACTGGTAGTGTCTCAGAATAGGAGAAAGTTTGGGGTTGTAATATTCCTTAACTAACTCTGACAACTTTTGGAAGATTTTAGTGTCTGGTGCCTCTGGGAAAGTTAAGCCCCTTATAACTGAAAATGCTTTGTGTCTGCATATATAGAACATGGAACAGTACAGTGCAGGAACAGGCCATTTGGCCCACAATACTGTGCCAAACTAAACAGATCCTTTATGCCTGCCCTTGGTCCATATCACTCCATTCCTTGCATATTCGTGTGTTTAACTAAAAGCCTCTTAAATACCATTGTCCTACCTGCCTCCACCACCACCCCTAGCAGTGTGTTCCAGACTCTTACCACTCCCTGTGTGAAAAACCTTTCCCCCTTCTCACCTTAAATGCATGCCCCTAGTATTAGACATTTCAGCTCTAGGAAAAAGGTTCTGACCATCAACCCTATCTATGCATCTCAATTTTATAGACTTCTGTCAAGTCTCCCCTTAGCCTCCGCTGCTCAAGAGAAAACAAACAGATTTTCTAGCCTCTCCTTGTAACTCATACCCTCTAATCCAGGCAGCATCCTGGTGAACCTCTTCTCCACCCTCTCTAAATCTCCACATCCTTCCTGTGATGTGGTGACCAGAATTGAACGCGATACTCTAAATGTGGCCTCACCAAAGTCTTGTAAAGCTGCAACATGACATCCTGACTCTTGTACTCAGTTCCCCGACCAATAAAGGCAAGCATGCTGAACGCCTTCTTCACCACCCTATCTACTTGCGTGGCCACTTTCAGGGAGCTATGGACTTGAACACCAACTTCCTTCTGTACATCAGAGTCCTGCCATTAAATGTATACTTTTCCTTAACATTTTATCTCCCAAAGTGCAGCACCTCACACTTACCCAGAATTAAACTCCATCTGCAATTTCTTCACCCGTACTTCCAACTGATCTATATCCCTCTATCCTTTGACAACCTTCTACGTTATCCACAACTCCCCTGATCTTTGTATTGTCTGCAAACTCACTAACTCACCCATCTATATTTTCATCCAAGTTATCTATATATATCACAAACAGCAGAGGTCCCAGTACAGATCCCTGTGAAACACCACTTGTCACAGACCTACAGCCTGAAAAACATCTTTCCACCACTACCTTCTGTCTTCCATAGACAAACAATCCTGAATCCATGTGGTCGAGTCAGTGTGGATCTCATGCATTTTAATCTTCTGGATGAGTCTACCATGATAGACCTTGTTGAAAGCCTTACTAAAATCCATGTAAACAACATCCACTGCTCTACCCTCATTGATCATCTTTGTCACTGCCTTGAAAAATTCAATCAAGCTACCAAGGCATGACCTTCCCCACACAAAGTCATGCTGAAAGTCCCTAATTAGGCTATGCTTTTCCAAATGCACATAAATCCTGTCCCTAAGAATTCTCTCCAATTGCTTCCCAACCATCAATGGGAGTCTCACTGTTCCATAGTTTCCAGGATTATTCTTATTTCCTTTCTTGAACAGAGGAACAACATTAGCTACTTGCCAGTTCTCCAGGGCATCTTCAGTGATGAATGAGGATACAAAGATCTTGGTTTAGGCCCCAGCAATTTCCTCCCTTGGTAACCTGGGGTAGGTACCATTAGGCCCTGGGGACTTATCCACCCTAATGCTCAAAGGTTACTTGTGGCTTTTCATCTGCTCCAATATCATTTGTCTGGAAAAAATATCACATTCTTTTCACATACTAGGCCCAGACTTTGATGGCAGGATCAAATGAGTCAAGCTTCCAAAATAAAGGCACAATAGCAGAAATGCTCACCCCAACTCCAGGATAACTGGTGCAATCGAATGTTCTTCAGGCACATACTGTTTTCCCCTATCACCACTGACATAACTGCACAGAGGCCATTTTTCCCATCAGCCAGTTCAGAGTCAGTCCCCTGAATTGAGGAGATGCTGAATCACCTGGTTATATTGGTCAGCCAGGGCTTTCCTAATTGGCCCAGGTTAACAACCCCAATCCAGGATCTCATAGTCAACAAGAACCAGCTGCTTCCAATCACTGTAGAGACAAGGCACTGAAGACATTTAGAGACCTCTGAGAAAAACCCAATTGGACTTGCCACATAAACACAATGGCTATAAGAGCAGGTCAGAGGCTATGAATACTGCTGCAAGTAATTCACCTCCTGACTCCCCAAAGTCGATCCATCATCTATAAGGCACAAGTCAGGACTGAGGTGGAATATTCCCCACTTGCCTAGAAGGGTGTAGCTCCAACAGCACTCAAAAAGCTTGACTTGAACCAGGACAAAGCAGTCTGCCTGATTGGCACCACATCCACAAGCATCCATTCCCTCCACCACCAATGTTCATTAGTAGCAGTGCATACTATCTACAAGATGCATGCAGAACTTCACCTAAGACCCTTAGACTGCACCTTCCAAACCAAAATCACTTCCATCTAGAAAGATACATGGGAACACCACTACCTTCCCCTGAAGCCACTCATCATCCTGAGTTGGAAATATATCAACATTCCTTCACTGTCAAGGGGTCAAAAGCCTAGAATTTCCTCCCTACCTGTATTTTGGATCAACCCACAGCACATGGACTGCAGGAGTTCAAGAAGGCATCTCACCACCACCTTCTCAAGGGCAAATAGGCACAGACAATAAATGCTAGCCAACTACTGATGCCCAAGTCCCAAGATTGAATAATAAAAAAGAAACTTTGCCAGAAGCATGCAGTGGCGAAGTCGAGGCATCAGAAAGAGAGCACCAGCCTCAGAACAACCCATCCACCTCACCCTTCAAGCACTATCTTCCCCACATACGGCAGAGTTTGTGATCATGCAGTGGACCTTTCAGCCATTTTGGAACACATTGAAGCAAGTCATCTCCAATCTCAAGGGTCCACCTGAGAAGAAGAGATTATAGCAACTAAAGAAAGAGGGATATGATGGTCCGACCTAAAAGATGGGTCAACAGGATGGCTTTAAGAGTTAATTTTGAAGATGAGTGTTTTAGATTAGAAATTCCAGAGTGTGGAGCTTATAATGCTGAAGACGCAGCTGTTGATGATGGGTTTAGGAGGAGGGCGGGACAATGCATAACAATTACAGGAACAGAGAGTCACTTTTGCTCACATCAGACCAGATGCTACAATTTCACTCACTTGCTGTGAGATTCATGATAAAAGGATCAGAAACAATTGAGGTCACTGACCAACTGCAATCTCAGTGTAATTGTGAGACCTCATAATGAAGTAGTCATGTGGATACATTGAAAAAAACTTGTACTCACCCACTTAACAATGTCATTTTAGTGTCACAGAGATAAAAGGTATTGCAGATGCTGGAGAATCCGAGATAACAAGGCGTGAGGCTGGATGAACACAGCAGGCCAAGCAGCATCATAGGAGCAGGAAAATTTGACGTTTCGGGCCTAGACCCTTCATCAGAAATGGGGGAGGGGAAGAGGGTTCTGAAATAAATAGAGAGAGAGGGGGAGGCAGATAGAGGATGGATACAGGAGAGGATAGGTGGAGAGGAGGCAGACAAGTCGAAGAGGCAGGGATGGAGCCAGTAAAGGTGAGTGTAGGTGGGGGGGTAGGGAGGAGATAGGTCAGTCCAGGGAGGACGGACAGGTCAAGGGGGCGGGATGATGTTAGTAGATAGGAGATTGGGGTGGGGCTTGAGGTGGGAGGAGGGGATAGGTGAGAGAAAAAACAGGTTAGGGAGGCGGAGATGAGCTGGGCTGGTTTTGGGATGCAGTTGGGGGAGGGGAGATTTTGAAGCTTATGAAATCCACATTGATACCATTGGGCTGCACCTCCCAGTCGCGAACCATTTCAACTCCCCCTCCCATTCCTCAGACGACATGTCCATCCTGGGCC
>JAHRHZ010000145.1:86409551-86430451 GCA_024137785.1 Ginglymostoma cirratum | reverse complement strand
GAAGGGTTTAGGCCCGAAACGTCAAGTTTTCCTGCTCCTTTGATGCTGCTTGACCTGCTGTGTTCATCCAGCCCCATGCTTGTTATCTCGGATTCTCCAGCATCTGCAGTACCTTTTATCTCATAGTCAGGAGGGTGTTGCCTTGGGAGTCCTCAACATTGACTTGTAAAATCTCATGGCTTTAGGTCACACATTGACAAGGAAACATATTGCTGATAACCATGTACAGCCTGTCTCTTGACTGACGAAACAGGGCTCCTCCTTGTTGAATTCTACATGGAGGAAAAACGGAGGGTAGCGAGAGCACTGAAAGTACCCTGGGTGGTGACTTCAATGTCCATCACCAGGAGTGTTCTGGCAGCATCATTCCTGACTGAGCAGGTCGAACCTGAAAGTACATAGCTGCTAGACTGGCCTTGCAACAGCTGGTGAGGGAGACAAGACATTCTTGACCTCATGCTCGCCAATCAAACTGTCAGATGCGTTTGTCTGTGACAGTATTGATATGAGAGACCACTGCACAGTCATTGTGGTAATGAAATTCTGCCTTCACATTAAGGATATCATATTCCCCAGTATGTGTGGCGCTACCACAGTGCAAAATCATAAAGCCGTTAAAAACAAAGACAGGAGTAGGCTGTTCAACCCATTGTCTGCTCTGCCATTTCAATATGGTCATGGCTGATTCACTTCCACCTTCCTGCCCTTTTCCTATAACCCTTGATTCGGGTCACAAATTTATCTATTTCTGCTTTAAATATACGCAACCATTCTGCCCACCCCCAAAACACACACACACACACACACACACACACACACACACACACACACACTGCTTTCCATGGCAAGGAGTTCTGAAGACACTCCACCCTCAGAAGAAATTCCTCCTCACCTCAGTCTTAAATTGGTACCCTTTATTCTGAGACCATGCCCCGGTCCTAGACTCTCCCATGAGGGGAAACATTCTCTCAGCCTTTGCCCTGTTAAACCCCATAAGAATTAAGTCTCAATGAGATTACCTCTCATTCCTCTAGTTTCCAATGAGTAGAGTCCCACCCTGTTTAGCCTGATTTTTGAATAGATCTAGTAACTCAAGACGGGACATACATGAGATGCTGAGAGCCATTAGCTGCAGTAGTGAACTTCAGAATATCTATCTTCAAGGCTCAGCATATCTTCACTCTACCGTTACTGTTAAACCAGGAGGCCAACCCTGGATCACTGAAGAGTGCGGGAGCAACACCAGGCATACCCAAAAGTTAGAAACAAAACAACCCGATAAAGCTCCAACATGTTTGAAACACAAGTAGCCCAGTGCAGCAAAAGATAGACAGTAAGCAATTTCACAAATATGAGATCAAATTTATTAAGCTCTGCAGTCCTGTCACATCCAGCTATTAATGGTGGTGGACAATTAAATAACTCACTGTAGGAGCAATCCTCATGAAAGACATGAGGGTTTGGGGAGTTGATGAAGCTGATGCCTGGTTCACAAGTCAATGAGTTTCTTACTGGTGGTGGTTTGCACTGACTGGTGTGATAACACTTGGAGGGAGGAAACTGCTGATTCTGCTAAACAACAACAACTTTAATTTTATATCTAGTATCTAACATAGTAAAGCATCCTAAGGTGTTTCACTGGAGTGCTATCTAACAAAACTTGACATTGAGCCCCACGATAGACATTAGACAGATGGCCAAAAGATGCAGCCTCTTTGGAACAAATTAGAGGAGGTGGAAGACGTGGGAGCTGCAGGGAATAAATTCCAGAGCTTAGCACTGAGGCAATTGAAATCAGAAGCCACCCATGGCGGAGTAATTACTTTTGAAGGATGCCGAAATTTGCGAAGCACAGGTGACTTCGTGGGTTGTGATAAACACAGTAACGTTTTGCAAGGGAAGGAGAAATTTTCATAAGTGCTTTTTATAAGTTTTGATGGTCCGATCAAATCTGAAGCTGCAATTGGTCTTCCGTGTGTATTCTCCTTCCTGTAGATAGTAAGCCATTTAACCCTGAGGAGGTTAGGGTTATTATGGCATCATTGCAGCAACCTGCAGTATTCCTCAATATGGTTTCTGACTGGCCAGCACTGAAGTGGAATGTGGAGCATCTTTCACATCTCCTGAATGGAAAACCATTTAAGTTCAGGATTGGAGAAAGGAAAATGACTAAAGGTAAGAGTTTGTCAATGCATCGTCTCATTTACTTATGACATGCTGAGAAAACAAAGTAAAATAAATGTATGTATTTAATGTTAGCTTTCTGTAAAATTTTTGAATGTCTAAACTATTTAACACATTACCAATATATTAAAGAAATGCTTCTATTTGCAATGCATTTATGTCTATAGTGTGGGATGTCTCTGACATGTTATATCTGGCTTCATAGTTGCTGTCTCCCCGACTACTGAGTTCACACCTATCTTACAACCTTTCTGTTTTCATTGAGACACAACTTTCTTGCATTTCTTTGAAGCCTCAACATACTGTTACTCTTGTCCTCCAGCTTTTCTGCATTCTGCTATGTTGGAATCAAATCTACCTTTCAGGATATCAAAACTATGAAACTCCTTGACCCCTCAGTTTTCCTCTGCGCCCAATTGTAACAATACTTAGGATTTTAGAGTCGTGTTTTGTCCTTTATCTTTTAAAGAGAGGTTTTGAGCCACAGGCTTGTTTCCTCCAAGCCAATAAAGTCATCAGCTTGTGAAGCCTTTTTTTTGAAAGTTGGAAAAATAGAAGCAGCATGAATATATGGAGTCAGGCTCCCAAAGAACCAGGATTTTAGTTTGTATTCAGTAGTTCTTGGGGCTCTGAAGTTGCCATACATCTCTCCGTACTACAGCAAAACACTTGAGTTCTTTCTGTCTTTGCCAGAATTTTGTCTTGATGTTCTTTCTTCCTGAACTGGAGAAACATTGCATGTGAGACAATCTATTTCATTGAATTTGCCTTTGCCAACGGTATGTTTATGGGATGTTACAATATTTGAGCGGTTGCTGTTTAGTAGTTAAATAATCTATTATTCTGTTAACTTTAACTCTATTGGAAAACTTATCTCAATTCTTCTTTGATAACAAGGTGTAGAGTTGGATGAACACAGCAGGCCAAGCAGCATCAGAGGAGCAGGAAGGCTGACGTTTCGGGCCTAGAGGAAATAATAATCAAGTCTGATTTGAGTAGAGTGACCAATCAAATTACATCTAGAATGCAGCACCTTACACTTGCCTTTAAATAAGATAAAAGTTAGGGTCTTGGCTATCTCCTTGATGTATTTGCAGGGGTGTTGTTCTGGTCCATGACAAATTGGGCGCTTTTGTCGGAATCAAGGTCTCTAATTTAAGGTTAGCTTCGGTATTATTGGATTCAAAGACAGTGAGTTTGTTGCATTCATTTGGTTTAGACAAGGCTTGCATAATAATACCTCTTTCAGTTGCTCAGAGTTTCCTGGGGGTGGAAGAAGTCACTTTGGGTGTTTTGCATAAAGAGATTAGGGCAAACAAGTTGAAGTTGGATTTCCTGTGTCTCCTGGAAAAGGGAAGATAATTGCAGCAAAGGCTTCACATTTCCAATCGCCAGAAATGCAGTCAAAATCATTGGAAATATTTAAAATTCAATTGTAAATGAAGCAGCTCGAATTGGAGGCAACAGCAAGGAAAAAAGAAATAGCCCTGGCAGTAGAAAAAGAAAGGCAAGAGAGAGTGAGACAGTGGAACAAAGAACAAAAAAATTAACAGCTTGAATATAAAAAGGAAATGAAACAGTTTGAATTACAATTAAAAGCAGAAGAAAGGGAGAAAGAGAGAGTTTTTTTATCATTGGAAGTTGTTTAAGGAGGAAAGTCGACTTAAAGGTGTAAAGAGGGAATAATGATGGGGACAGTGATGAAGAGCAAACTCATTGTAGCCAAAAGCCTTGATGTGGAGGTGCCGGTATTGGACTTGGGTGGGCGAAGTCAGAAATCACACGACACCAGGTTGTAGTCCAACAGGTTTATTTGAAATTTTTAGCTTTGAGCTCACAAAGGGGCTACACACTGAAAGCCTGTGATTTCAAATAAATCTGTTGGACTGTAACCTGGTGTCATGTGACTTCTGACTTTAGCCAAAAGCCTGGTGTGTATCAGTTTAAATGTGTCCAAGTGTTTGATGAGAAGGACATAGCCTTTTTCATTTCATTTGAGAAAGTGGCTAAACAAATGGAATGGCTGATGACCATATGGGCATTGTTGATTCAAACAAAATTGGTAGGTAGAGCTAGTGAAATATTTGCATTCCAATCAGAGGTGGTATCTGGGGAATATAATGAGGTGAAAAATGTCATCTTAAATGCACATGAACTAATCCCAGATGCCTACAGACAATGTTTTAGGAATCTAAAGTAGAACACATGAAGTTGTAGTGTTGGTGGTTTAAGAAAAGTGCTGGGAAAATTGATGTGATAAACCCCACTGCTTATCCTGTTTTATTAATGTAGTTAAGGAGATCCCAATGGAAGCTAAAGAGCTGCCAAAGGGTGTACAGCCTGGTCAAGGGCTGGTTAATAAGAAAGTACCAGATCTCTTTCAAGAATTACCTGTACGGATAAGGTTTACAGATATGTACCAGGAGGAGTAGGTTTTTTATTCATTCATTTGTGGGATGTGGGTGTCGCTGGCTGGTCAGTATTGATAAGGTGGTAGTGAGCTGCCTTGAACCGATGTAGTCCACCTGCTGTGGGTTGACCCCAATATTATTAGGGAAGGAATTCCAGGATTTTTCCCCAGCGACGGTGAAGTAATGGCGATATATTTCCAAGTCAGGATGTTAAGTGACTTGGAGGGAAACATAAAGATGGCGGTGTTCCCATGTATCTGCTGCCCTTGTCCTTCTGGATGGAGATGGTTGTGGGTTTGGAAGGTACTGTCTGATGATCCTTGATGAATTTCTGCAGTGTATCCTGTGGGCAGTGCACAATGAAGTTAAGTAAAGAAGTTAAAATTTTAAGAGATATAGGAGCAAGTCAATCTTTGATGGTGAAAGAGTGAAGAGGTATATACTTTGGACGGAGTATTGCTAGAAATGGTGGTAAAGTGTGGAAATCGCGGTGAAAAGAGTAATGTTCCATTATATAAGGTGAGGTTGGAGAGTCCGGTGAAGTGGTGGTAGGACTAATAGAGAAATTCTTTGTTCTGGAAATACAGTTTATCCTTGGAAATGATATAGCTGGACCACAGGTGGGAGTGATGCCTCCTGTGGTTGAAAAAACAGCAGAACATCAGGCGATTGAGATGTTATAGGAAATATATCCTAGGATTTTTCCTGACTCTGTGATAACAAGGTCACAAAGTCTCTGGTTGAAACCAGAGAGCAAAGACAAGGAAGTCGAAGTTCAGTCATCAGAAGCTATGCTTGATCAAATGGTTGAGAAAAAACAAGAATGGGTAGAGAACAAAGTGGATATTTTTAATTGAGAGAGGTTAGTTGAATTACAACAAAAAGATGAAAAAAATAAAGCAGTTCAACTTTCTTGCTCCTCTGTTGCCTGGGCTGCTGTGTTCCTCCAGCCCCATGCTGTGTTATCTCTGACTCCAGCATCGGCAGTTCTGACTATGTCTGAAAGAATCTGAGTTTGTTAGTATCTTTAAAAATGAAGCCTTGATGAGGAATTGGAGACTATTTCTTATTCAGCCAGATGAAAAATGGGCAGAAGTTCGTTAAGTGATATTACTGATGTGTTAGAATCATAGAATCCCAACAGTGTGGAAACATGCCATTTGGCCCATCAAGTCCACACCGACCCTCCGCAGAGCATCCCACCCAGACTCATCCCCACCCTATCTCTGCATTTCCCACTCTAGACACTGTGGCTACGCTAAACTGTCCAATCTACCTAACCCACACATCTTTGGACTATGGGTGGAAACTGTAGCCCCCGGAGGAAAACCATGCAGACGTGGGCAGAATGTGCAAACTCCATGCAGACAGTCGCCCGAGGCTGGAATCGAACCTGTGTCCCTGGCGCTGTGAGGCAGCCATGCTAACCACTGACCCACCATACTGCCCACGAAAGAAATTGTGAATTGCACTTCAGCCAGGTAGGAATCAAATGTACAATCTCCTGATCCGTAGTCAGGCACATTATCCATTGCGCCACTGGCCCCATGTATGTTATAGAAAGGAGGTTCCGGGGAGCCCAAAAGGTAACAGTAGGAAGTCATTTGGGAGTAATGAAAACATAAACCAAAATAGGAAATCATTTTTATTGGCCTAGACTGCATAGAGGTGTCGTTGAATTTTGCCAGACATGTCATACGTGTCAGGTAATAAGAAAACCTCAGGCAGTGATAAAACCAGAACCATTAATACCTATTCCAGCATTTGAGGAACTTTTTACAAGAGCCTTAATTGGTTGTGTAAGACCCCTCCCAAAAACAAAAAGTGGGAATCAGTATTTGTTGACTATAATGGATGTGTCGATTAAATTTCCAGAGGCCATTCCATTATGCAATATCACAGTTAAAAAGATTGTAGAAGTGTTCCTCAATTTTTTTTTTACTAAATAGGACTACCCACAGAGACACAGTCAGACCAAGGGTCAAATTTTACATCTAAATTATTCAAGGAAGTACGAATAGTGTAAGAATAAAACAATTCAAATCCACGGTGAAGCATCCAGAATCACAGGGAGGATTAGAGCAGTGGCATCAAACTTCAATGACCATGTTGAGGGCCTGTAGTCAAAACTGTCCAGAGGATTGGGGTAAAGGAATTCCATTTTTACTTTTTGCAATTAGGGACGCACCAAATGAATTTATCACATTCAGTCAATTTTAATTAGTTTTTTGGACATTAGGTGAGAGGACCACTGAAATTAATTAAGGAGAAATTGGTCAGTCAGAGTTCAGAGACCACATATTTAGATCGTGTAATCCTTCCCTGAAATTGATGCACAAAGTGGGTGAGTTGGCTGGACAGCATTTGAAAACAGCACATGTGATGAAACAGGAAGCAGACAACAAATCAAAAATTCGTAATTTTGCTAGACGAGATAAAGTGTTTATATTACTACCAGTGGCAGGTGAACCTTTAAAAGCAAGGTTTAATGGGCCTTATCAAATTGAAAGAAAATTGAGGTGAATTATTTGATAAGAATGCTAGATTAAAAAGTGTATCATGTGAATGTGCTCAAACGG
Source organism: Ginglymostoma cirratum (assembly GCA_024137785.1). Taxonomy (NCBI): domain Eukaryota; kingdom Metazoa; phylum Chordata; class Chondrichthyes; order Orectolobiformes; family Ginglymostomatidae; genus Ginglymostoma; species Ginglymostoma cirratum. The sequence goes on along the minus strand of JAHRHZ010000145.1, from coordinate 86,423,277 downwards.
TATTTTGATAGGGAAGGAAAGCAAAAGGAGAATGTGGTACTTGTTATAATTCGGAGTGAAGAACTAAATTGAAATAAACTGAATTTGATATTCCAAAAATTAAATTGGACAATAAGGAAGTTCTCAAAAATTAGAATAAATAATTGAGTTACCTTTCAGAAGAAAATCAAAATGACCTGAAACAGTTATTACGATCACATGGAGAGATATGTAGGAATAAGCGGGGAAGTGCTAATATGATTATGCGTGATGTAAGCGTAGGAAATGCTGTTGCAATTAAGTAACATCCTTATCGACTTACCCCTCTAAAGTGGGCGCAGGTTCAAAAAATGATTGAAAGCTTGCTCAAAGACAATATAATCAAAGTGAGTTACAACGAATGGTGTTCATCCATATTGCCAAAATCAGATAGTACCCAACTTTTATGTGTTGATTACTGCAAAGACAAGGCAGTTATGAAATCTGATTCATATCCTTTTCCACGGCTGGAAGACTGTATTCAGAATGTGGGACAAGCAACTTATATTTCAAAGCTGGACTTACTCAGAGGATGCTGACGGGTACCTTTATCAGAGAGAGCGAAGGAAATTTTGGCTTTCATGACTCTGAATGGACTTTGCCAGTTTAAAGTTATGCCATTAGGTATGAAAAATGCACCAGCTACATTTCAAAGATTAATTAAGAAAGTCATTTTGTGTGACAGTCTGGTGATTTTTAGTCACACGTGGAAGGAACGTATCGGAATATCTATCGGAATTGTTTGATTGACTTCAGAAGGCAGGCATGCTGATAAACCTGGCTAAGAAGGAGTTTGCAAAAGCCCAAGTCATGTTCCTAGGCAATATCAATGGTCATGGACAGATGGCCCCACGGGATGTGAGAATAAAACTTATAGGGGAGTTTCCCATACCATTGCTGAGGAGGGAAGTACTATGATTCTTAGGACTGAGTGGTTTTTTAAACAGAAACTTGTACCAAATTTTAGCAGTATGGTTGCTCCACTGACTGACTTGTTGAAGAAGTACAGAAAATTTCAGTGGATGGAGGAATGTCAGAAGGCATTTGAAAGCTTGAAAAGTGTATTAACCAGTGCCCCTGGTGTTAGCTACATCTAATTATACACAGCCATTCAAGTGGCACTCAATGCAAGTGACGTGGGTCTTGGTGCTGTACTTTTGCAAATTGATGACTAGAAGGTAGAAAGTCTGATTGGGTATTTTTCTAAAAGTTTGAATATTATCAACAGAAATATTCCGCAATTGAGAAGGAGACCTCAAATTTGGTATTGGTATGCAACGTTTCAACATTTATGTTGCCAGTATTGTGTCTGAGACAATTGTATATACTGATCATAACCCCTTAATATTGTTGGAAAAAATTAAGGATGAAAATGCCAGACTGTTTAGATGGAGTTTGTTGTTACAGCTATTAAATTTGAAAATTATACATGTGGTGGAACAAGAGAATGTAATTGCTGATGCCTTGTTATGACTGATGAAGGAAGGTAAAGGTGTTCAGTGGCAGAAGAAATGGCCTGAAATGGACAGTAATACTGAATGTTTGCATGCTTAGAGTCAATGTAATGCATATGTATTGTAGTGTACTTATCGTGTAAGACTAAAGGGTTTTAAAAATGAAGCTATCTTTGTATATTGATGGGTTTTTTTTATAGGGTGGTGTGATGACACTATGGAATTATATGTACATTTTCTGCTTTTTTTTCTTTTCGAAGAGGGGTTTTGAGCCATAGGTGCCAAGCTGTCTCCTCCAAGCTAATAAAGTAAACAGCTTATGAGCCCTTGGAATTTTTTAAAAGGTTGGAGCAATTGTAGTTGTTGGGGCTTAGAAGCTGCCATACATCTCTACCTGCTACAGCAAAATGCTTGAAGTTTCTCTCTTTCTGCCACAATTTTCTCTTGATGTTCTTTCTTCCTGGACTGGAGAAACATTGCATGTGGGGCAATCTATTTTATTGAATTTGCCTTTGCCAACGGTATGTTTATGGGATGTTACAATATTGGAGCAGTTTCTGTTTAACAGTTTAAAAAATCTATTATTCTGTTAAGTTTTCCAATTGAGTTAAAATTATATCACTTCTTCTTTCTTTTGTTTGTATTTTAACTGGGGTGTAAGAACAGAATCTGTCTTGTTTAAAGCCAAGTAGTGTGAATTATTGAATTATTCTAGTCCCACAGCCCACTGAGATATCTCTAATTGGAATTAGACCATAAGACATAGGAGTGGAAGTAAGGCCATTCGGCCCATCGAGTCCACTCCACCATTTAATCATGGCTGATGGGCATTTCAACTGTACTTACCCGCACTCTCCCCGTAGCCCTTGATTCCTTGCGACATCAAGAATTTATCAATCTCTGCCTTGAAGACATTCAACGTCCCGGCCTCCACTGCGCTCTGTGGCAATGAATTCCACAGGCAAATTAATGTCAAGAGCTGGGATAAGGAAGCATTTTCAGGATAGCAACCTGTAACTAGTTGAATGCCAGAGAGATCAGTGCTGGGGACACAATCACTTGCAACATAAGACTTGGTTGCCCTTTTGTGTATGTTCCTCCAGTCTTTCTCTAATTTAATAATATTCAACTTGTCTGTTCTGCCTGCCAATATGCATAATCTCACATTTTGACAACGTTATATTCTATCTCGTGTTTTTGCCCATTCGCTTAACCTGTCTGTATCCTTGTATATTCTTTATGCCATCCTCGACGCTTGCCTTACCATCTATGAGGGTGGTGCGCGTTTGGAATGAGCTGCCAGAGGAAGTGGTGGAGGCTGGTACAATTGTAACATTTAAAAGGCATCTAGTTGTGTGTATGAGTAGGAAGGGTTTGGAGGGATACAGGCCAAATTCTGATGAATGGGACTAGATTAATTTAGGATATCTGGTTGGTGTGGATGAGTTAGATTGAATGATCTGTTTCTGTGCTGTGCATCTCTATGACTCTTTTTATGTCACTGCAAGCTTGGCTATAATACATTCATTTTTCATATCTAAGTCTTAATGTGTTGTAAATAATTGTGTCCCCAGCACTGATCCCTGTTACAGGTTGCCATCCTGAAAATGCTTTCATATCCCAACTCTCTGCCTTTTATCAAACGCTTTCTGAAAATCCAAATCGATGACATCCATTGCATCCCTGTTATCCATCTTGCTTGTTATCTGCTCAAAGAATTCTAGTAAATTTGTCAGACATGAATTCCCCTCACGAACCCCTCATGCTGACTCTGCTTAATCATGTTATGCATTTCGAAATGCTCTGCCAATATGTCATTTATAGTAAACTCCACCATTTTCCCAGTAACAGGCATTAAGATAACTGACCTATAGTTATCTTTTTTTGTCTCCCCTTTTTAAATAAAGATGGCATATTAGCAGCTTTCCAATCTTCTGGGACTTCTCCAGAATCTAAGGATTCCTTGAAGATTTCTGTCAGTTCTTTCACATATCACATATAGACAAAAAAGCATTTAGCACGCTTGCCTTTATTGCTCAGTCCTTTTGAGTATAGAATTTGGGAAATCATGTTGAGGTTGTACAGGACATTGGTGAGGCCTTTTCTGGAATACTGTATCCAGTTCTGGTCGCCCTGTTATAGTAAGGATATTATTAAGCTAGAGAGGGTTCAGAAAAGATCCACCAGGATGTTGCCAGGTATAGAAGGTTTGCGTTATAATGAAAGGCTGGGTAGGCTTAGACTTCTTTTGCACTGGAGCATAGGAGGTTGACGGGTGACCTTATCGAGGCTGTTAAATCATAAGGGATATAGATAGGGTTAATAGTAGATGTCTTTCCCCGAGAATTGGGGATTTCAAGACTGGGGACATACTTATAAGGTGAGATGAGGAAGATTTAAAAAAAATGAGGGGAAGATTTTTTACACAGAGGTTGGTTCATGTATGAAGGAACTTCCCGAGGAATTAGTGGATGTGGGCACTGTTAAAGTGTTTAAAAGACACTTAGGTAAGTACAAAAATAGGAAAGATTTGGAGGGATATGGAACAAAAACAGAAATTGCTGTCATAGCTCAGCTGGTCTGGCAGCATCTGTGGAGAGAAGTCAAAGTCATGTTTTGGGTTGAATGACCCTCCCTCAGAAGGGGTATGGACCAGGGTCAGGCAGGTGGGACTAGTTTAGTTTGGGATTAAGTTTGGCATGGACTGGTTGGACGGAAAGGTCTGTTTCAGTACTGTATGACTGTAGCTACTTCCTTCAGTATCCTAAGATGCATCCCAATAGGGGAGGTGATGGTCTAGTGGTATTATCGCTGGGATGTTAATCCAGAGACCCAGATAATGTTCTGGGGATCTGGGTTCGAATCCCACTGTGGCAGATGGTGGAATTTGAATTCAACAAATATCTGGAATTAAGAATCTAATGATGACCTTGAATCCACTGTTAATTGTCGGGAAAAACCCATCTGGCTCATTAAGAGATAGCAAGAACTGCCGATGCTGGAGTCAGAGATAATACAGCGTGGAGCTGGAGGAGCACAGCAGGCCAGGCAGCATCAGAGGAGCAGGAAACCTGATGTTTCGGGTCAGGACCCTTCTCCAAAAATGGGGGAAGGGGAAGGGAGCTCAGAAATAAATAGAGAGAGGAGGGGTGAGGCTGGGGAAGGTAGGTGGATGGTGATAGGTGTGTGCAGGTAGGCAGTGGCGGGGACTGGTCAGTGAGGTGGGAGGAGCGGATAGGTGGAAGAGAAGGTGGACAGGTCGTGTTAGGTCAAGAAGGCGGGGATGAGAGGGAGGGTTGGTCATAGGATGAGGCTGGGGGTGGGAAGATTTTGAAACTGGTAAAGTCCACATTGAGACCGCTAATGTCTCTAATGCCCTTTAGAGAAGGAAACTGCCATCCTTGCCTGGTCTGGCCTACATGTGACTCCAGACTCTGAGGAATGTGGTTGATGTGTAACTGCCCCCGGGCAATTAGGGATGGGCAGTAAATGCTGCCCAGCCAGTGACGCCCTCATCCTGTGAATGAATTAAAAAAAAAAATCAGGACCAGGGAAACTATCGTTCTTTAGCCCCACTAGTTTCCCTTGTACTTCTCTATGATTGCTATTGTATTTATTTCCACTCTTCCTTTTGCCCCTTTGGTTATTTTGTAATTTTGGAATGTTGTTATTGTCTTCTACTGTGAAGACTGATTAAAAGCATTTATTGAAGCTCCTGTGCCATTTCCTGGTTTTCCATTATCATTTACCCTGCCTTGTTCTCTAAGGAACCTATGTTCACTTTGGCTTCTTTCTTCCTGTAATTCTGTTTAAAGAAGCTCTTGCTATCAGTTTTGATATTACTTGCAAGTTTACCCTCAAAGTTTATCAGCTTTCCTTTTTTTGATCATCTTTGTTGGTTTTTAAAATTTTCTCATTACTCTGGTTTACTGTTAACCTTTGCTACAACGCATGTTTTTTTCCCTTCAATTTGATGTGATCCTCAACTTCTCTGGTTAACTGTCATTTGCTTATTCCCTACCTAGAATCCTCCTTCCTCACTTGGATGTTGCTTTACTGTGAACCATGAACTATTTTCTTAGTATGTCAGAAGTTCTACCTAATTATAAGCTATTGTTAAAATTCTTCTTTATTATTGTGTTTCCAACATATTAATACACTCAATATATAACCAGTGTATGTTGTTCATTTATATGGTTGAAAGTACTGTAATTTCACGTTCTTTAACCTACAAGCAGTACTGTATAGGAAAGGCTTATGGATAATAATGTTGCCACATCTCTGATGCTATCAGCATGATTGAATTGCTCTGTACATTCCTTTGGAAGCCTGGATGTTTTTCTTCAATAGCATTTCTGCGACTACTTGTGGCTTTTGGCCACTTGGAATGTCAGTAAAACTGGTTGAAGTTAAGCTGCTTATTTTCTCTCGGCTCGAGCTCCAGCAGTAATGCTTGTAATCAGTGGGCTTTTGATTTTGCCTTAGCTTCAGACTGTCATTTTACTGGTTCTGTGAAATTAGTGAGCCCAAAGTCTGACTTGAGAGCGCAGAATATGGGGAAGTTTCATCTAGAGGTATTAAGCCTGCAATGAAAAAGCCCCTGTAAATAAATACATTGCTGGTTGAACACCTCATTTAAGAGTGGAATTGAGAATTAGAAATAATTACATACTATGCAAAATCTGTTTGTGGAAAATGTGATGACTATTTAATCTGTTTCTTGGTGTGGATGTTTCATTCCATTCACTGTCCCCCATCTCTACCAGTCCCTGCAGTTCCAGGGATGGAGAGGATGTGGAAGAATCTGTTATAAAGATTGTATGAGAATCCACAGTGGCAATTTCCACCTGCCCGACAGCTGCAAACTGGCTTCGGGACCTCATGGGTCTTATCTGCACGAAGCAGATAGATTTCTGTCTGCTGGAGCGGAGAGAAAGATGAAATAAGTATTTTAGAAATGCAGTAGCCATTTAAAAACAAATGTTGTAACTGAGATTGTGGTATATTGGGAGAATATTCTAATGAAGATTTACTGCCACATGTGTTGCTTCCCCAGTACCTGGATTGAATTGTGCATAAATGTAACCTGGGATCATTCATGCTTCAGATTGGATTAGAAGTATTTGGGAGATGGAGAATTGTGACTGGGCCATTTAGGATTGACTCTTGGATATATATATACATTTGACTGATGTGCTCTTCTCCATTCTTAGCCAGATGGCAGGAGAGAAAAAGGTGGTGATGGTGGGTTGTGTATGAGGATACGGTAGGGGAAATAAGAAGGCAGATTGTGATGCGCTGTTCCTTACATGTTATAGTCTCAATTTCCTTGTGAGCTTTTACTGGATGAAAGGGAGTGAGTACAATGATTTTGTCCTTTGGATTTTCAGAGACTATACCATTTCCACAATACTGTGAATAATAAGTAATGTTCTGTCGAATAGTCACTGATAAAATCCTTCAAAACAGCTAAAATTGTTCATGGATTCTGTTTTTGGATTTCTTAGGGTCATAGTGTGCCATTTCGCCCATCATGTTGATTTATGACATGACTGTCATCTCTTCCTGATAGTTGTAAGTGCACCTTGAGATGTGGGCAGAGGTGGATTGTCAAGGCACACGAGGGGATGTTTAAGAATGCTTATAATCAACTAAGAAGAGCTAACTACTGACGTGGGGTGCCAAAAGTGCAAATGTTTCCAGGACAATCTGATTTTCATGATCTTCAGACCAGTCAAGAAGTGCTTTGTTTTATTTCAAAAGTGCTGGAGAAGCTGTTGGAAACGGAGACCCAGATTGTGGGATAAAGGTCGATTTTGTTGGGTGAAGAATAAATATTAACATTCACACCCAGGAAAAATTCGTTCCACCCTCTTCAAAGTACTACCACAAGATCTTTTAAGCCCACCTGAGAGGCAAAGTATAATGTCTCATTCAAAAGACAGCACCTTTGACAGTGCAGCACTCCCTCACGACTGACACACAAAGCATTAACCTAGATTTTGTTCTCGGGTCTTTTGGGTGGGACCTGAATCTACAGACTTTTGACTTGGATGAGAACACTTCGTACTGAGTGACAGCTAACACCATATCTTGTTAATAAATTCAAGTGTTTTTCATTTCTGTCTCTCTTCATTGCTGGCTAGCAGCATTTATTGCCCATTCCTCGAGGGTTATAAATGCTGGCAAGCCAGTGACGCCCACATGCACAAGTGAATAAAAACAATATTGGAGTAGTCTGGGACAAAAGCAATTTTAACCAAAAATCCTAGATGTGAAAAAGAGTAGAATTAGAAAAGTGACTTTGTCAGATTGGAGGCATCCATGATAAGATGGCAGTATGAGACCATGGCGGGATTTAAAAACAATGAGGATTTTAAAATTGAAACATTGCCAGATGGGAAAAGCCAATATGGTTCAATGACCTCAGAGGTATTGGGGATGATTTTAGGAAGAGGAGGAAATCCTGTGCAAGTTGTTTTAGGAGAGAAAAGTCCCGCATCCTTCACATCTGCTTCTCCTGTTAGCTTTACACGTATTTTCTGTGACAGAGATGGACACCTTCAGTCTGCACTTCCTCCTTGAAATTTTCAGGTCAGACAGGTTAAGAGAGGTAGTCTGCATATATCCCTCAGCAGGGCCATTGGCTTCAGTGGGAGGTACAGAACTAAATCCCTTAGTCATGAAAGTTGCACTATGTGCAATAGATTGGTTTACATTTCCACTTTGGAGAGACGTAGAACAAAGCAGCCTTTATTCCTCTATCTCCAGTGGTTCGTGGTTCAGTTTTGCTGTTTTCTTTGTTAGCCTGATCCTTTGTGGATTGTTGCAGCTCTTTCCTGTTCCACTGACTAGCCGTGTTATTTCACCTGCTGTGTACATCACTCCGTTTTTTGCGAGGATTAAAATTCCCTCTGATTAAAGTTCAAGTGACTATTTTTGGCTGCCAAAATGTAAGTGGAAAATCTCCTGAACAAATGGCAAGTAATTTATTTTTAATCAATTTTGCAGCATTGTGTGGAAATTTGATTGTCTCTAGTCAGTAAGGAAAGAGAGTTTATTGACGCTATCTATGCTCCAAACCTCCTCTTAGGAAGGAAGAAAATCAAGATTGTGTTTTCTTTTTTTCTCTATGAAGGTCAATTTTAGCACTGCTGACTAGTTATCCTGCTTGGCTGTCCTGGTGCTATCATTTGAAGGGGGCATCTGAGCATGTCAAATTGGGGAGGGGGAGATGAGGTAGATGGCTTGACTGTTCCAGATCAGTTTATACCTGGCAGTCATCAGGGGTGTGACTACAGGTTGGGACTGATATCTGTGACGTCATACAGCCTTAAAGTTTTCTATATTTGCTGTTGTTTGGGTGGCCAAATACATAGAGGGGGAGACTTTACCCAAGTTCTGTAAGCCAGTGCTAAATCTAATATTTCCCACCCTCGTTAGAGAAAAGTTAAAATATTGAGCGAAGGGCTATTTTCTTGAATAAAAATGGCGAGTGGGCATAACAAAATAGTGTAGATCCTTGCACATCTATTTTCGTTTAGAAAGTAGAAACTTCTGGCCTTTTTTTGGGTCTTGATCTTTTGTTGGGCACATGTTCTGTATCCAGCAGAGTTGGCCTGGAGCACTTGTATATATTTTAGTTCACTTGCTTAGACATCTTATGACACACGTCTGAAGCTGGAGGAATCTGCACCCAGGCCTTCTGGCCTAGAGGTGAGGACACTATTATTGTGCTGCAAGTACCCTTCTGGAGCCCTTGTATGGCTGATGTCTTGCACTTGTTTGGAAGTGGCCTTGGTCTCTCTCTGGAGAATAGTTTGGGGTCAATGCTTAATGTCTTTTACCAAAGACCTAACTGAGGTTAGAAATCTCAGTGTGAGAAGTCACAATGTGGAGCTAGGATTCTGAATCTCCATTTGGATGTATTGCTCTCCCCACCAATTTACCGCAGCTCCCAACTGCACTGGTCGGCTGGTCATTAAACATACCAATCCTTAGCATGCCTCACTGTTCTATGGCCAGTTCGTGTATGAACAAGCTCTGTTACCTGATTAGATGGCCGTTAGCGGTCAGCCAAGTAGTGTTCTTATAGGTAATGAATAAAAATGTTGGAAGTAAATTTTAATGATCCTATGGCTTTTCTCCTTAGTTGACCTGTAGACCAATCTTCATTTTCTGGAAACTCTGGACATCCTGTAGAATTGGCAACCTTAATGGGAACTTGCATTATCGTTTGTTGGACTGAGGATTAACTTGGTTGAAGACTCGAGAATTAAGATGAACCGGCAGTGCAGGACGCTCCAAGTTAGAAATGAGTAGTAGGGCAGTTGAGGGTGAACTGGAGAATTGCAGTTAGTGGATATTTCTTGTGGTTTTAAAAGCTGAAGGCTTTTTGGAGGAAGAATTGATTTGACGGTGGTTAGGGATTGCGCAGTTAAGACATTTTCTAGCAACATTCTGTGCTTAACAGCCTAAAAGAACTTCTCAACTTCTTCATGCTGGTATGTAAACACTGAAGCTGTGTCCAAATGATTAATTCAACAGCATTAGGAAAGTGATAAGCCCTGTTCTGCAGCGTAATAAACTCAAACTTGTCCTGTATCTTCCCTTTAGTTTAGCTTAATTTCTGATTCCCTCTGAATATTGGGCTCCTCTTCCTGCGTGATCGTGGAGTCCGTGTTTGTCCATATTCTTTGTCTGATCAGTTGCAAAATTGAAGAAAAGAAACTTGGAATTTTTGTGTTTTTGTTTTGATCTCAAGATTACAAATCTCATTACCTAAAATGTTTGTTACAGTGTAATCGCTGTTGTCATGTAGGAAATTAAACACTCAATTTGTGCACAGCAAGATCCTACAAGCAGCAATGAGCAGATAATATATTTTAGTGATTTTGATAATGTCCACCTGGGAGAGCTCATTGTGTCTAGGTTTTACGTTTAATCAGTTAGCTGGCACTTAGCAGTGTGCAGCACCCTCTCTGGACTGCCTGCCTAGATTTTTGGGCTTGAGATTCTGGAGTGGGACTTAAACCCACAACAGTCTGACTCCGAGGCGAGGGTGCTGCCAATTGAGTATTAATAGTTTTAACTGTGTTAATTTGCTCTTCTGTAAGAAACAGTCAGTGTGTGAATCATACCCAAGCAAATTTAATGGCTTTATTGAGGCAGATTTGTTTCTCCAAATCATATTAGAAATTGTATACTGTGACCTTTTCCATGAAGTTAGTTACATCTCATCAGCAGCAGTCATTAGAACTTGGGTCATTTGTGATATTTTCATTAGCCTTTTATGCTAAATTCTGATGGAACTACTGACCCATTCAGCTTCACTTTTGGCTCAACTATCATTAAACTGTTGTCAAGGTTATGGGTTGTATTATGATACGTGTAGACCATGTAATCTAATTTAGTTCTGATTACTACGTTTAAATTTTCACGCAGATTTTTAATTTTCTAAACAGTTTGGTGAAGCAGAGCAACTCTAGTCGAAGCAATTTTCTCAGAAGTGATCAAGACTGAATTTAAAAAAAAAAGAAAACTTTCATGGGATGTCAATTTTATTGGCAAGGTCAGCATTTATTACTCTCCCCTACTCGTCTTTGGAAAGGTGGTGGTAATTTGCCGCCTTGAATCAAACTGAGTGTAGTATTAGGCTACTTCAGAGGACATATTGAATCACATTGTTGAGGCACCATTTTAAAACAAATTACTTTATGGGATGTGGAGATTGCTGGCAAGACCAGCATTTTGTCGCCTGTCTCTAATTGCCGTTGAGAAGGTGGTAAGCTAGAGAAGGGGACAGTATTCTGTTAAACTCCTGACTTGTACATTGTAAATGGAGGGCAGGCTTTGTCAAGTGAGATTGATGAGTCACTCACCTCAGAATTCCTAGTCATTGAGCAGTATATTTTGACACAGTATTTATATGGTTGGTCCAATTCAGTTTCTAGTCAATGGTAACCCCAAGAATGTTGACTGTAAGAGATTCAGAGATGATAATGGTCTTAAATGTGAAGGGGAGATGGTTGGATGCCTGGCATTTGTATGGTATGAATGTTACTTGCTACTTGTCGGGCCAACTCTGATTGTTAACCAGGTCTTGTTGCATATTGACATGCTTCAGCATCTGTAGCAGCAATGTGTACTATCTACAAGATGCACTGCAGAAATTCGCCAAAGATCCTCAGGCAGCACCTTCCAAACCCACGACCACTTCTATCTAGAAAGACAAGGGCAGCAGATATGTGGGAACACCACCACCTCCAAGTTCCCCTCCAAGTCACTCACCTTCCTGATTTGGAAATATATCGCTGTTCCTTCACTATTGCTCGGTCAGCATCCTGGAATTCCCTCCCTAATAGCGTTGTGGGTCAACCCACAGCAAGAGGAATGCAGCGGTTCAAGAAGGCAGCTCACCACCACCTTCTCAAGGGCAACTAGGGATGGGCAAGAAATGCTGGCCCACCAGCAACGCCCACGTCCCACAAATGAATAGGAAAAAAAAAACTAATGAGGTGTGAAATGTGCTGAATATTTGCAATCATTAGAGAACAGCCCCTTTTAGCTTAGGTTGCCGGGAAGTTCATCGAAGTAGCTGATGATGTTTGGGCTAAGCACATCACCCTGAGGAACAGGGTGTTCCTGCAGTGATGTTCTGGGACTGAGATGATTGGCCTCCAACAAGCAAAACCATTTTCCTTTGTGCAATGTATGATTCCAAGCAATGTTACCACTAATTTGGGGCAGCACGGTGGCCCAGTGGTTAGCACTGCAGCCTCACAGCGCCAAGGACCCAGGTTCGATTTCACCCTTGGGTGACTGTCTGTGTGGAGTTTGCACATTCTCCCCATGTCTGCGTGGGTTTCCTCTGGGTGCTCTGGTTTCCTCCCACAGTCCAAAGATGTGCAGGCTAGGTGGATTGGCCATGCTAAATTTCCCTGTAGTGTTCAGGGATGCGTTGATTAGGGGGTTTATAGGGGGATGGGTCTGGGTAGGATGCTCTGAGGGTCGGTGTGGACTTGTTGGGCAGAAATGCCTGTTTCCACTCTGAAGGGATTCTATTCTATTCTGTAATTCTTCTGTGCAGACCTCCAAAGTCTGTGTTCAGTAGGGACTTCTAGAACTGGAAGTCAATGCTGTTAACATTGTTGGTACAGCATGGTATGCGTGCAGCCTTGGAGAGACTGCGTGGTCATTGCAAAGGTAACGCTGAATCCAATCAATGGATAGCTTTTCCTGGATTCCCATCAACTTCAATTTTTCCTGGACTCCTTGACACCACACTGTTAAATACTTGGTTATGTCAGAGGCCATCACTTTCACTTCTAATTTTAGCTCTTTTGTCCACCTTTGGACCAAGGCAGGAGGGAGATTGGGGACGAGTGGCTTAAGTGAAGCCCAAACTGTACATTAGTGAGCAGGTTGTTACTGGAGTCACAAACAGTGTATGCCTTATAAGAATGGCATATTGGTTTCCCTTCAAGGCATTGGTGAAGGAGAGATTGTTAATTATGATCTGGGAGTTTCTTGACCACCATTGCAGATACTAGATTTGCTTTATTTATTTATTTAATTAATTGAATTTAAATTCCCTAGCTGCTGTGATAGGATTTGGACTTAATCTCTGGATCATTCGTGCAATCTTCTGACTACTAGTCAAATCTCATAACCATGAGCTGTATCTCGAATGAAGCAAGATGTTTTAGAACCCACACATACATACATAACAAATAGGAGCAGAAGTAGATCATTCAGCCCATTAAAGCTGCACTGCTATTCAATAAGATCATGGCTGATCTGTTTGTTTCAAATTCCTCAATCCCATTGACCGTCAGAACCCTGACTCCCTGCCTAATATTCATCGTGCGCCCCCCTCCCCCAACCTTCTGAAGTAGAGTTCCAAAGTGTCTCAATCCTGTAAGAGAAAATGTTTCTTCTGTCTCCGGCCTGATAGGATGATGCCTGATTTTAAAACAGTGCCCCCTTAATTCTAGACTCACTCAAAAGGAAGCATGCTTTCGGTGTCTACACAGAATAGGTCATACTTGATTTGGTGATTGACTAACAAATCAGAATTATTTCACAAGCTGATGGTAAACAAATAGTGAGCATATATCAGAGATAATAGGTACCGCAGATGCTGGAGAATCCGAGATAACAAGGTGTGGAGCTGGATGAACACAGCAGGCCAAGCAGCATCTTAGGAGCAGGAAAGCTTGACGTTTCGGGCCTAGACCCTTCAAGGGTCTAGG
>JAHRHZ010000145.1:86288801-86404551 GCA_024137785.1 Ginglymostoma cirratum | reverse complement strand
CAGGCTACGCTGCAGGAGTTCTTAGCCTGGCTACATGATGAATCCAAGGACTCAGCTGGACCGTTTGCTGCTTTCCCTCATTCTCTGTATTGGGCCTATGCTGACTACAAGTATATCGCCATGACCTTTGAAGAAAAGGCTGAGGTCTTCCAGGTAACCAAATGGTTCAGAGTATAAAGCAAAGGATTGTGAATACTGAAGATCTGAAGCAAAAACTGAAATTGCTGGGGAACTCAACAGATCTGACAGTGTATGTAGACAGAAATCAGAGTTAATGTTTTAAGTCCACTGACCCTTCACAACTGGCCTTGCTAGCTATCTAAAGGTTCCCGGCAAAATGATAAATCTAGAACAAAACAAGCTAGTACCTATTAGTTTTAATGTGGTATCTTTATTTTAACTGATTACCGTGGCCTGTCTCAGTTAGACATACTTTACAACTGACATCAAGAGAAAAGGGGCCCTTTCCTTGATGTTTTAACTGATACTCTTTATATCAGGCAAAACAGATTATCTGAGAAAGGGTGACTTGACCCTAAACATTAACCATTGATTGTTCTCCTCAAATGCTGCCAGACCTGCTGAGCTTTACCAGATCTTCGCCTAAACCTTCCCAGCAATTTCAGTTTTTGTTTCTGATTTACAGCATCTGCAGTTGTTTTGGTTTTTTCAAAAAACAGATTATCTGGTCATTGTCACATTGGTGCTTATGGGACCTTGCTTTTGCAGATTGGCTGCTTTGTTTTCAACATTTTAATAGTGACTTCAGGTCAGGTGCTTTAAAGTGGTTTGGGACTTCCTGAGTTTCTGAAAGGCACTTTGTAAATGCATTCAGTAAAATCTGGAATTGGAAGCTGGTCTAATGGTAACCATTCCAAAACAAAGCAACCCTGCTTGATTGACACCTGATCCACCACCTTCACCATTCATTTAATTCACTATCGAAGCACAATTGCAGCAGTGCAACTCGTAATGGTATGCGCTGCAGTAACTACCAAGGCACCTTTGCCGGCACCTTCGAAAACTGACTTCCCCCAACACCTAGAAGGATAAGGATGGCAGATACGTGGGAACACTAGCACATGCAAGTTGCCCTCCAAACCACATACCATCTTGACGTGGAATCAAAACGTTGTTCCTTCACAGTTGCTGGGTCAAAATCCAGAAATTCCCTAACAGTATTCTTAAAAGTATCCCTATATCCCAAGGGTTGCAACAGTTCAAGATGGCAGCTCACAATTGTGTTCTCCAGGGGAAGTAGGAATGGTCAATTAATGCAGTCCTGGCCCAGGATGTTGCTATCCTATGAAGAATTTAAGAAAATGTAACCAATACCTTAAAAAAACCATCTGGTTCATTAAGAGATAGTAAGGACTGCAGATGCTGGAGTCAGAAATAAATGTAGAGCTGGAGGAACACAGCAGGCCAGGCAGCATCAGAGGAGCAGGAAAGTTGACGTTTTGGGTCAGGACCCTTCTTCAGAAATGGGGAAGGGCAAGGGAGCTCAAATAAATGGAGAGAGGAGGGGTGGGATAGTGATCGGTCAGGTCAGGTGAGGTGGGCGGGGCAGATAGGTAAGAGAGAAGATGGACAGGCTGTGTCAGGTCAAGGAGGTGGGGATGAGAGGGAGGGTTGGTCATGGGATGAGGCTGGGGATGGGGAGATTTTGAAACTGGTTAAAATCCACATTTAGATCATTGGGCTGAAGGTTCCCCAGGTGGAATACGAGGTGCTGCTCCTCCAGTTTGCGGGTGGTGTTATTGTGACACTGGAGGAGGCCCAGGATGAACATGTCACCCAGGGAGTGGGAGTTGGAGTTAAAATGGTTGGTGACCGGAAGGTGTTGTCGTTTGTCGCGAATAGAGCTCATATTCCCTACAAAATGATCTCCGAGTCTCCGCTTGGTCTCACCGATCTAGTGGATGCCACATTGGGAGCAGCGGATGCAGTAGACCATGATTATGGATGTGCAGGTGAACCTCTGTCTGATATGGAAGGTTTAGAACATAGAACATAGAACATAGAACATAGAACAGTACAGGCCCTTTGGCCCATGATGTTGTGCTGAACTTTTACCCTAAACCTAAGGTCTAATTATAAAGTTTGTTTGGTGCCTTGAATGGAGGTGAGGGGGGAGGTGTAGCACCTCCTGTGGGGTTAGTGGGGAGTGTGGAGTGGACAAGAGGAGAGGCGCAGAGAGTGCGGTCCCTATAAAAGACAGATACGGGTAGGGAGGGAAATATATCTTTGGTTGTAGGGTTGGATTGTAGGTGGCAGAATTGGAGGACAATGATCCCTGTACACTTGTACCCCCCATGCAGATGGCCTAAAAGCCCACTGCTTCTTCCTCCCCCACAGGCCCAACCGGACCCCTCCACTGACACCCTCATCCGCTTAACTGAACTTAACAACTTCTCCTTTAACTTTTCCCACTTCCTACGGACTAAGTGGGTGGCCATGGGCACCCGCATGGGCCCAAGCTATGCCTGCCTCTCCGTAGGATACATGGAACAGTCCCTCTGCTGCTATACTGGCACTATCCTCCACTACGTTGACGACTGTATCAGTGCTGCCTCATGCTCCCACGAGGAGCTTGAATAATTCATCAACTTTACTAACACCTTTCACCCCAACCTCAAGTTCATCTGGACCATTCTGATACCTCTCTCTCCTTCCTGGACCTCTCTGTCTCCATCTCTGGTGACTGCCTCGAAACTGAAATCTGTTTCAAGCCCACCGACTCCCACAGCTGCCTAGACTACATCTCCTCTCACCCACCTTCGTGCAAGAATGAGATTCCCTACTCCTGATTCCTCATCCTCCGCTGTGTCTTCTCCCAAGATGGGGTGTTCCACTCCTGCACATCCCAGATGTCCTCTTATTTCAAGGACCACAATGTTCCCCCCCCTCCGGTGATGGAAAATGCCCTCGACCGAATCTCTTGCATTTCCCGCACCTCTGCCCTCCCCCCAACAAAAATAAAGACAGAATCCCCCTTGTCCTCATGTATCACCCCACCAAGCTCTGCATCCAACGTATCATTCTCCGCCACTTCCGCCACCTACAATCCGACCCCACAAGTAGAGTAGCAGATAGTAAAGGGAGACTGTCGGAGAATGCAGCAGAATATAGATAGATAGATTGGAGAGTTGGGCGGAGAAATGGCAGATGGCGTTCAATCCAGGCAAATGCGAGGTGATGCATTTTGGAAGATCCAATTCAAGAGCGAACTATACAGTAAATGGAAAAGCCCTGGGGAAAATTGATGCACAGGAGAGATCTGGGTGTTCAGGTCCATTGTACCCTGAAGGTGGCAACGCAGGTGGTTAGAGTGGTCAAGAAGGCATACGGCATGCTTTCATTCATCGGACGGGGTATTGAGTACAAGAGCTGGCAGGTCATGTTACAGTTGTATGGGACTTTGGTTCGACCACATTTGGAATACAGCGTACAGTTCTGGTCGCCACATTAGCAAAAGGATGTGGATGCTTTGGAGAGGTTGCAGAGGAGGTTCACCAGGATGTTGCCTGGTATGGAGGACGCTAGCTATGAAGAGAGGTTGAGTAGATTCGGATTATTTACATTAGAAACACGGAGGTTGAGGGGGGACCTGATTGAGGTCTATAAAATCATGAGAGGTAAAGACAGGGTGGATAGCAAGAAGCTTTTTCCCAGAGTGAGGGACTCAGTTACTAGGGGTCACGATTTCAAGGTGAGAGGGGAAAAGTTTAAGGGAGATATGCGTGGAAAGTTCCTTGTGCAGAGGGTGGTGGGTGCCTGGAACACGTTGCCGGCGGGCACGATAGCATCATTTTAAGATGTATCTAGACAGATACATGAATGGGCAGGGAGCAGAGGGATACAGATCCTTGGAAAATAGGTGACAGGTTTAGATAGAGGATCCGGATTGGCGCAGGCTTGGAGGGCTGAAGGCCCTGTTCCTGTGCTGTAATTTTCTGTGTTCTTTGTTCTAACCAAAATTTTTTTTCTTTTTTTTTTTTTTTCTTTTTTTTTATTTATATATCCCTCCCCACCCCTATCTGCCTTTTGTAGGGACCGCGCTTTCCGCGACTCCCTCATGCACTTCACGCTCCCCACTAACCCCACCACCCCCGGTACCTTTCCCTGCAATCGCAGGAGGTGCTACACCTGCCCCTACACCTCCCCTCTCACCTCCATTCAAGGCACCAAACAAACCTTCCACATTGGACAGGGGTTCACCTACACATCCATTAAATTTATTTGCTTAAAGAAAATGTTTCTTTCCAGTTACATATGCATCAGAACAGGCCAGAAACTAATCACAGTGCAGGAGAAGTATGCAAGTATTTGGTCTTTATGTTGTTGGATGAGAAATGACACATGAACGTCCAGTGTTTTTGGACATGTTAATCAGTTTCTCTAGGAAGTGGCTAGGCCATTCAGTTCCTGTGGAGCTTTTCAAGGTGTATGCACATATATTTTTCAGGCAGCTGTTACTTAGTGTGAGAATCACAATTTTAATAATTTCTTTGTTGCAATTCAGCATCTACGACAGGCTTCTTCAAAACCAAAGCAGGGTTTGTTGCAGGCAGGAGATGACTTTGTAGATCACCTGAACGTGTGTAAGGTTAGTTAGAAACCACATTCTGAAGGCATGGCAAATTTACTTTATTTCACGTCTCTGAAGGTGATACAGTGAAAAGTGAATGTTTGTGTCTCTTCGAATCATAGAATCCCTACAGTGTGGAAACAGACCCTTCGGCCCAACAAGTCCGCACCGACCCTCAGAGCACCCTACACAGACTCATACCCCTATAACCCACCTAATCTGCACATCCCTGAACTCCACGGGCAATTTTTAGCATGGCCAATCCACCTAGCCTGCACGTCTTTGGAGTATGGGGGGAAACGGTAGCACATGGAGGAAACGCAGGCAGACATGGGGAGAATGTGCAAACTCGAAAAGACAGTTGGCCGAGGGTGGAATCGAACGCGGGTCACTGGTGCTGTGAGGCAGCAGTGATAACCGATGAGCCACCATGCTGCCCACTCATGTGAAATAAAAAAGTCTGAGCAATAACAGGAATTCAAGTGTATAAAGAAGTCCACACTTCTAAAAGACGATTCTTACTCCTCCACCTCTTTGACCAGTAGGAAGCTAAGCTACCATTATCATTTTCCTAAACTTTTCATAGCAGAGAATTAAAATTAATTAGGAGAAATCAATCTTGCCTGTTTGCCATGCTGCATATTGTTCCTCAGCTGAAGGTATTCTTGAACCACAACCTGATGCGCCTTTCTGAAATTAAAACATTGATATGATGTTATATGATGCAAACTGTATCTGAATGCATGGAGCATTTACAACAAAGGCTACAAATTGATAACACATATTGAACTAAATAAATATGATCTAAGAACCATTATGGAGAGGTGGTTGCAGGATGTCAAGAATTGCGTCCTGAATGTTGAGTATGTGACAATTTTGAATAGGTGAAGCAAGAAAATGTGGAACTAGGAGGGTCAGCACTGAATCAAGGATTGCATTTCATTGCATACAGATGACCTTGGTTACGGAAATTGGGATGGAGAAAGTTTTTGAGAAGATTTGTAGCTTGGGTTGTGGATGAGATTGTAGACTTGCTCGCCAAGCCGGTGTGTTTGGTTGCAGACATTTCGTCACTCTGCGAGGGAACATCATCAGTGCGCCTCCGGTGAAGCGTTGGTGTTCTGTCCCGCTTGTTATTTATATGTCTCAGTTTGCTGGGGTCGTTGGCATCACTTCTGGCTCTGTTTTTCAGTGGTTTATAAATCGGGTCCAGTTCAGTGTGTTTGTTGATGGAGTTCCGGTTGGAATGCCAGGCCTCCAGGAATTCCCAAGCATGTCTCTGTTTGGCTTGTGCTATTATGGATGTGTTGTTGAATTTGTGTCCTCCTTTGTCCGTGTGTATTGAGACAAATGAGAATTGGTTGTGTCTGTTGGTGGCTCGTTGGTGTTCGGCTATCCTTTAATAAGAAGGCTGATCGAATGCTGTCCTTTGTTATGAGAGGAATTGAACCTAAAGGTGAGGATGTTCTTCAGTTTTGTACCGTGTTGGTGAGGCCAAATTCTAAATGCTAAATATAGTTTTAGTCTCCTTATTTAAGGAAGGATGTAATTGTATTGGAAGCGTTTCAGAGGTGGTTTACCAGATGGATACTTGGATTAAGTCGGTTGCCTTTTGAGGAAAAGGTGTAAGATTGGGCTTGTTTCCTCTAGAGTTCTAAAGACTCAGAGGTGACTTGATTGAAGTGTGCAAGACCCTGAACTGTGTTGCCAAGGTAGATGTGGAAAGGATTTTTCCTTTGAGACTTCTGAATGAGAGGGCACTTTTTCAAACTTAGGGATCGCCCTTTTTAGGACAGAGATAAGGGGAATTTTCTTTTCAGAGGATTATGTGACCTTGGAATTCACTTCCTCATGAGGCGATATAAGGTAATTGAGTATTTATAAAGCAGATTTGGATAGAATGCGGAATTCAAAACAAACCGATCAATAGTGATCATGAGGAACGACCTACTTCTGCTCCTAATTTGTCTGTTGGCGTGTCTCGAGTCATAGTGGTATACAGTGTGGAAAAATGTCCCTTCGGCTCATCACATCTGTGCTTTTGACCAGTAATCACCTAACTATTCTAAGAGATAGCAAGAACTGCAGATGCTTGAAGTCAGAGTCGATACAGTGTAGAGCTGGAGGAACACAGCAGGTCAGGCAGCATCAGAAGAGCAGGAAAGTCAACGTTTTGGTTCAGGACCCTCCATCAGATGTGCTGTGTTCCTCCAGCTCCACACTGTCTCGACCCTAACTATTCTAATCCCATTTTCCAGCATTTGGCCCATAGCGCTGTATGCCTTGGCATTACAAGTGCGCGCCTAAATGCCTCTAAAATTTTGAGTGTTTCTGCTTCTACCACCTTTACAGGCAGAGAGTTCTAGATTCCTGTCACCTTCTGGCGAAAAGATTTTTCCATTCATTTCCTCTAAACCTCGAGCCCCTTACTTTAAATTGATGTTCTCTGGTGATTGATGCCCCCACCAAGGGGGATAATTCCTTCCTGTCTAACCTGACTGTATCTCTCAATTTTTATACACTCTCAATCATGTTTCCCGTCAGTCTCCTCTGCTCCAAGCAAAATAACCCTTGTTGATCCAATCTATCTTCATAACTAATACTCTGCAGTCCAGGCAGTATCTCCTGGTGAATCTCCTCTGCACCCTTTCCAGTGCCCACATCCTCCCTATAATGTGGATTCCAGAACTGCATACAATGTTCATAACCTGTAATCTATGATATACCGATAAGACATCAACTTCTGTGTTTACCATATCTACCTTGATATTAGGCGTATAAAAAGTCATTTTTGAACGAAGATGAATTACAATAAGTGCTCTTGTAATATTTTTTCATGTAAGGCATGTTTATCCAGAAAGATGCATACAAAGAAAGTTGACTGCAACTTGCATTTACTAAGTGCAATCTCTGACCTCACAGTGCCCCAAAGTAAATTCGGAACTTTTGAAAGTAACCGCTGTTATAACATAGGAAATCTCTTTTCTCTAACGTTCCTTTTTACAAGATTTTATTTAATGATATTACTTTTTCGTTATATTGTTTTTATTATTCTCATTGCAGTGATAGTCCTTGGATGTCATTTGGCTCTTACTAAGATTTTAGGGTGAACAGCATATTTTGTTTTTGGTGTTGCTGGTTCAGGAGGAGAATACTGTCCTGAAAATGAGACTCCCTGTTCGTTCTTGAAGTGCTATCTGGTCTTTAACATCCACCAGAAACTCTTGGCATGGACAAACTGGGCCTCTGTCTCAGTCCCCATCTGAGGAATGGTACTTCTTACCACTTGCCTTCCAGCTCGAGTCTGTGTTTGGTCTTCCTGACATAGAGGAGACCACATTGGGAGCAACGGATACAATAGATCAGGTTGGAAGAACTGCTGGTGAATCTTAACCAGATATGGAATGTTTGTTTGGGACCTTGGACGGAGGTGAGAGGGAAGGTGTAGGGGTAGGTGTTGCACTTCTCACAGTTGCAGGGAAAGGTACAGGGTGTGTTGGAGAAGTTGGTGGAGAGTGACGAGGGAGTCGCGGAATGAATGGTCCCCGCAGAAAGCAGATGGAGTGGGGAAGGAAATATCTTTTAGGTGGTGGGACCTGATTGTAGGTGGCAGAAATTTTGGAGGATGATGTATTGGATTCGGAGGTTGGTATGGTGCTGCATGAGAAATAAGGGGACTGTATCCTTATTGTTGTTTGCCGGAGGGCGTTTGAGGCAGAAGTGTGGGAAATGGAGGAGATGTGGTTGAGGGTATTCTTAATTACAGAGGAGGGAAAACTACAGCCCCTAAAGTAGTAGAATATCTGGGATGCCCTGGAGTAGAACGCCTTATACCAGGAGCAGATGCAGCAGAGTTGGAGGAATTGAGTATGAGATAACGTTTTTGCAGGAGTATGTGTGAGAGAAGGTGTAGTCAAGGTAGCTGTGGGAGTCAGTGGGTTTGAAATGGATGTCAGTGGTGACCTGGTTTCTAGAGGTGGAGACTGAGAGGTCCAGGAAGGGGAGAGAGGTGTTAGAAATGGCCCGGGTGAATTTGAGAGCAAGGTGGAATGTATTGGCGAAGTTGATGAACAGCTCAAGCTCCTCGTGGGAGCATGAGGCAGCACTGATACAGTCATCAGTATAGAGGAGAAAGAGGTGAGGGATGTTGCTGGTGTAGTTGTGGGTTTTGACCCGAAACGTTTATTCTCCTGCTCCCTAAGAAGGCACTGCCTGATGATGCATTGCAGCACTGACCTTGATGCCTTGCAATAACGTCTTTCTCCCTGCTATTTACAATCATACAGTGAGCAGAGCATCAGCAATGATGTTAGTGATTGTAGCAGTTACACACATGCGCATATGCACAGAGCCCTGCAGCTGACAATTACCTCCCTTAACTTAAAAAATGGCATAGTCACCTCCATGGGAGACCTTATAGTGCAAAGCCATGAGATGGATCTGATACATTTCAAGTTATTCCTGGGAAGCAGTGTTGATATTATGCTTCATTTTAGGTCCCTGCCTTGCACAGCTGCTCTGGTCAAAATTCCAGCCTGTTAGACACAATATCAAGAGCTGGCACTGGCATGATTCTCTGATTTGTCTCCCGATAACTCTTTTCTTTCCCATCCCGAGTTTCCTTTCCATTACTCTGGAGAGCCATGAGACTTGAGTACTTATTCTGGTCTGGAATCGGGGTGTCAGGTTTTCTTCTTTGAAAGAATGCAGTAAACTTGTGCTTTTAAAAGAAGATGTTCTCTAGTGTGAGTCAAAAAAATTAATTCAGATTCACGATTTGCCTTTGTGGGAATTGAATTTGTGACTGCCCATCACAGCAGCCAGGTGGAGTTTAATCAGTTCAACTAATAAAACTCTGGAATTGAAAGCTAGTCTAATCAGGTAGTTATCATTGATTGTTGTAAGACTAATGTCCTTTATGGATGGAAATCTGTCACCATTGCCTAGTTTGACCTATTTGTGACTCCAGATCCAGAGAAACGTGGGTCTTTTTTTTCCCCTCCTTATTCTTTTAGTGGAAATTGCTGGCAAGGTCGGAATTTGTTTCTCATCCTGAATTGCTCTTGAACTGATTGGCATGCTAGGCTATTTCAGAGGGCAGTTTGGAGTCAACCATGTTGTTTGATTTAAATTTCACCAGCTGCTGTGGTTGGATTTGAACTGATGTTCTCTGTCTTACTGCCACCTGTGTGTGTCTGGATTACTAGCCCTGTGATGTTGCCACTAAAGCACTTTTTAAGGTGACTCAAAACTGCTCTTTGCACTGGCTTTTTCAGCCAATTAGCTTGAAGTCAGAAAGGGTTTGGCAACAAAAGTTGGCCTTACCAATGACACTAGCATCGCACAAAACAACGTACTTTTTTTTTAAAAAAGAGGCCAGTCCAGTATCCGAGACAATGATTCCCAAAACACAGTTGGAAGTTAGTTATTTTTATTCTATAGCTGTCGCAACCTGAATAAGGTCTATGTCCAGCTGCTACAGGGAATTTCATTAGAGACATTGTGCTAGCTTTTGATAAATCCTTTTGCCTCTGATTGCTTTGATGCATGTCTTCCTGGTACATTTAGTCCCGTGTGTCACTTCGAATGAATTGCCAACAGAAGTTAAAAGTGAACTTATGAGCAAGAAATCAGCTTTTCATTACTGATTGTTAAAATTTATAAATTAACATAATTTCATCCTGCTGAATGTTAGAATAGTTAATTTATTGCCAACTATAAACTTGTATTGGGAAACATGGACAGAACAGTTTTTTAATGTTGCAGATCATATTTTTGCAGTCAGAATGCTTTCTGGCTGGATTATTGCTCCCATTACATTGAGTAAGTGTCTCAAAACAGTGAGAGGAAGAAGATCCTTTTTAAGAAGGATTGCAATCAGTTATCAACTGATGTTTGTCAGATTTAGATTACAGATGAAAGACAGAGAAAATGATGCTGTAGCAGGGCCATGAAGATAATCTGCATGTTCAAGCAGTATTTTATCACCTTTTTCAATTCCGTTGTGTAGTTAGAGCATGTCCCATTGATTGAAGATGCTATTGAAGGTCCATAAAGCATCCTTTATGAACATTCTTTGAATGAAAATGGTTTTTTAAAAGTCTTTATCCTCTTTTGGTTCTCTCAGAATTTCTTTCTATTCACTCATGGGATGTGGGCATCGCTGGCTAGGCCAGCACTTACTTTTCACCCCATTTTGCCCTTGGGAAAGTGGTGATGAGCTGCCTGGACGCAGAGGAAGGTGAAGTTGAGAGAAAAGGGAAGAATTTCTGACCCATTGTGTTCTGGCCATTTCAACTAAAGCAAAGTACTGCAGATGCTGAGAATCTGCGGTAAGGGAGAAAATGTTGCAAGTGCTTATCTGGTCTGGCAGCACCTTTGGAAAGAGAAACAGAGTTAACATTCAGGTTAATGATCTTGCTTCACATGGCAAAGTGCTAACGTTGTCCTCTCTCCACAGATGCTGTCAGACCTGCTGAGCATTTCCATCACTTTGTGTTGGTGGATCAGTTGGTTTTTTCCTGCTGATGAATTGTTGATGGAGAACAATGCAGTGCAGGAAAAGCCTGGACAGCACATTTTTGCTGTGCTTTTTCAAGAGCTATCCAATGGATCCCACTTTTTCTGTCCTTTCCTGCTACCCCTTTTCTACTTTACGTGAATATCTAAATTCCCATTCATTTGATATTCCCAGAATTATTGAATCCCTACAGTGTGGAAGCAGATCGTTTGGCTCATCAAGTCCACACCGAGCCTCCGAAGAGCAGGCACCCCACCCTATCCCTGTAATCCTGCATTTCGTATGGCTAATCCACCTGGCCTGCACATCCGTGCATACTCTGGGTAATTTAACATGGCCAGTCCACCTAATATGCACATCTTTGGACTGTGGGAGGAGACTGGTACACCGGAGCAAACCCACACAGACACCCAAACCTACAAACTCCGCACACAGTTGCCTGTGGGTGGAATCAAACCAGGGTCTCTGGTGCTGTGAGGCAGCAGTGCTATCCACTCAGCCACCATGCTGCCCAGTATTGCACCTGCTTCCATCATTATTTTGGGAGTTTATCCAAATTCACCATTATTCATGCTTTAAAACAAAATTATCTTGTTTCTTGAACACAGCAGGTCCTGCTCCTATGATGCTGCTTGACCTGCTGTGTTCATCCAGCCCCATGCTTGTTATCTCGGATTCTCCAGCATCTGCAGTACCTTTTATCTCTTATCTTGTTTCTTCTCTGGTTTCTTTATGAATTATTGTAAATTAGTTTCCTCTTATTGACTGACCTACTTAGCAGAAATTTGACACTTCAATTTACTAATCGTGTAAAAAATAGAGATGGAATGTTTCTATTTTTCTATTGTGGAGAAGTCTGGAGTTGGGAAGAAACATTCCACATGTTTGATGCAAGGAATGGGTTAAGCAAAAGATTTAAAATACTTGAAAACATGCAGCATTTAGCATGAGGTAAGATTATTAACAAGAAGTAACCAATACATGATCTCATGCAGCTGGCAGCATTCAGGTTGCGATCAGTCCTAGATGACATCAACATTATTACACTTAACAAATTGGTTTGTGTAATTTCCCTCAAGACTGGCTTGTTAACAGGCAGAAGATTCTAGTTTTTAATTTAAACATGATGTAGGTGACAAAATGAATTTAGATAATGAGATGCAGTGAAACGTGCAGGATTGAAGATACATTTTCCTTTAGAAAAAGGAAGAAGTGAACAGTGGAATGCAAACAAAGCAGGTGATAAAATGTCCCATCAAGTGTTGTTTGTGTCTTGGAGGACTGGGTGGTGCACCAATTAGTTCACTGTGTTTTCGCTTGTGACTGGATGCAAATCCAGGCCAGATTGATGGAATAAACTTATCTTTTCTCCATCCAGCTGCAAGAGTCTGCTCTAAATCAGGTTAGCATGAATTGTGCCATTGTGAAGTAATAACCAAGCCAATGAACAGGAAGGAAAGTGAATGTGTTTTTTCTGTTTCAGTTGTTTTTGGTTGACTCCTAAAGAGAAAGCGTTGCTTCTTTATAGCTTCTTTCTTACACTCAGAACATCACAAACCATTGTAGTACCAATGAAGTTCTGTTATCAAGTAAGAAACATTCTAGGCAAGTTGCATGCAGCAAGCTCCACACAAAGACCAAAGTGATTGTGATCAGATAATCTTAATCTTGAGGTTGTTGACTTGCTCGCCGAGCTGGCTTTTTTTTCCATGAACAAAATCAAAAACAAGCCAGCTCAGCGAGCAAGTCAACAACCTCACCCACAACCCGAGCTACAGATCTTCGCCAAAACTTTAAATCTTAGTCTCATTTAGAAATGTTGATTGAGGGATAAATATTGGAAGGGAAACCAGGAAAATTCCCCTTTGCTGTTATGAAATAGAACTGTTGCATTTTTGTTATCTACCCAGAAGAGAATTCAGTTTAATATCTGTTCTTCCTTATGGAGGTCAAATATAGAATAACATCAACTAAGAGGTGTCACAGTAAGAGATGGAGGGAGAACAAAGGTTTGAAAAATCATTAACAGTATGCTAACATGAACATTTCTTCAGTAGGACGTAATTTGGTCTGACTTTGGGTACCCAGGGAGGGATGCACGGGACAGCACGCTATGGATCGGTACTGAAGCGGCAAACACCCCCTGTCACCTTGATTCCTATGGATGCAATCTGGTGTTGCAAGTGCAAGGAAGGTACTGCTAAATTCACTTGTTGATTGTTTTTCCTGTTTACAGTTTTTACTAGCACTTACCCTTCTCATGATTGTCACATTTGCTTCCACCTCCCCACACAATTGCATGGCATGCAAATAGCAAGAAAGAGGTGCATCACCTGTTTCCTCCAGATAATTGTGTAGCTTTATTCTTAAGCCCCTAAGTCTGAAAAACCCAAATTCAATTCTTGTTTAGAACCAAATGATTAATCTTAGCCAGGGCAGCAAATAGAAATTCAGAGATGGACTCAGTGCTATGTAAGAGAGAAATAAGGACTTGACTTCTCAAGCACCCCCAAAACATTTTCAACCAATAAAGTACTTCTGTAATGCCTATTGCAATGTAGAAGTTTATTGTTTGCAGGGTCTTTGCATGCCTCAGTTTACTTCACTTATTTTCCTTTGGTTTACTTGACTTTATTTTATTTTGGCCTTAACTTAATAACCCTTACAACTAATGATACCTGTCACTAGTTATGATAACTCTGGCTTTCCTGCTCCTATGATGCTGCTTGGCCTGCTGTGTTCATCCAGCTCCACACCTTGTTAACTCAAAATATCTTACTAGTTGCAATGAACAATACTTTAATCACCTGCTTCCCCCATGCACTGAATTCTCATATATACCTAATTTGCTACTCATTTAGTTTACACCACACTCAGAGGTAGTCTCCTGACCTTGCATCCCTTACTCGGGGAGATGATCAAGGGAATGGAAATGGAGGTTGAAGAGAAGGCAGGGTAATGTCTTGGATGTGGTGTTTCTGTGACTTTGCTGTTCTCGTGTTTTTCATTGGCAATAGTTGCAGAACAGGGATATCGTTAAATAAAAACCAAATGTGCTGGAGACACTCAGTAGTTCTGGCAGCATCTGTACAGAGAAATGGAGTTAACACTTTTGAGTCTGATTATGGCTTTTCTTCAAATATCTAATTAGTCCTGTTTACTTTCTGTTCAGTTTCCTTTTTTTTCAGATTTCCAGCATCGGCAGTATTTTGCTTTGATGTGGTTGTGAAGGATATGCTTGATGCAGTTTGTGGATAGTAAGAACTGCCGATGCTGGAGTCAGAGATAACACACTGTGGAGCTGGAGGAACACAGCAGGCCAGGCAGCATCAGAGGAGCAGGAAAGCTGATGCTTTGGGTCGGGAAATCTGATTTCTGAAGAAAGGTCCCAACCCACAACATCAGCTTTCCTGCTTCTCTGATGCTGCCTGGCCTGCTGTGTTCCTCCAGCTCCACACTGTTATACTTGATGCAATTTGTTTGGTAGATAGTGTGTATCAGTAGATACTGAATGGGAGGGGCATCAATCAAACAAAATCTTGCCAAATCTGAGTCAGTGGGCCCTCCTTGCCCTTTGATCTAATGAGAAGGCAGGATCAGCAGTGTCGTGGGAAGCCAATAACAGAATTTATCTTTAGGTCACGCATTGTCATGTGGAACCATATCATCATAGATATAAACATAGAGACTTTTCCCCATCCATTGACATGTGACAAATACAAAACACTTGCTTACATTTATTTCAATACCTAGCTTTTTCTGAGAAAATACCTTTCGCCAGAGGCTATATTTGAGAGGTGCTGCTCCACATGGCTGACTAAACATATCTCTCAACCTTGCCACCTTCTATAAGCTATTTATTAAAATAGGTAAATTTTAATCACAAGTTAACAGTTATAAACTGTCAACGTGTGGTTTGACTGGTTAACACTCTAGTTAAAGTTCCTTTTGAAACCTTTACATGCACACAGATACAGGCAAAGAAAAAAATGGATTTATGGGGAGAGTGGATAAAAGTGGGAAACAAAGTGCAGCGATTCCTTCCGCGTTCCTTGGTTTTAAAACCATCCTTTTTTTCATTTTAGTCTTTAGTCAAAAATACAGAACATAAATGATAAGATTAACAAAAGTCCACCAGTATTGTAACTTTTCATTGACCCTGATCCCAACAGATCTTTGTGTGAAGAAAAGCTTCCTGACATCCCTCCTGTGCAGCTAATTTTAAGTGAATGCACCTGTCTTCTGTACCTGAGGAAATAGGTTCCCTCTACTTCGTGAAATCCTTTTAACCATCTTGATGGTATCTGCCCATTGAGGGAGATGATAAGCTGTGCCCTGGCTGTGTGTCAGTTCTGTAATGAACATTGTCTGTTGTGGTTGTAGAAGCTGGTTTGTGAGTGAATCATCTTAAACACCTCAATTTAGACATTCCATTAGTTTTTCCATACTCAGGGGAATACAAACCTTCTGAACATAGTAATTGCAATTAATTAAGTGTTAGAAGTTCAAGAAGGTGGATGCTACTGGAATAGAATTTGGAGCTTTATGACAGAATTTGATGCAAGTTTATCCTAACACAAGTAAGGGAACAAGCATGGGGCTGGATGAACACAGCAGGTCCAGCAGCATCATAGGAGCAGGAAAACTTGACGTTTCGGGCCTAGACCCTTCATCAGAAATGGGGGAGGGGAAGAGGGTTCTGAAATAAATAGGGAGAGAGGGGGAGGCGGATAGAGGAGAGGATAGGTGGAGAGGAGGCAGACAAGTCGAAGAGGCGGGGATGGAGCCAGTTAAGGTGAGTGTCGGTAGTGGGGTAGGGAGGAGATAGGTCAGTCCAGGGAGGACGGACAGGTCAAGGGGGCGGGATGATGTTAGTAGATAGGAGATGGGGGTGTGGCTTGAGGTGAGAGGAAAAACAGGTTAGGGAGGTGGAGATGAGCTGGGCTGGTTTTGGGATGCGGTTGGGGGAGGGGAGATTTTGAAGCTTGTGAAATCCACACAAGTAAGGGAACATTCTGCTTTATTAGCTGAGAAGCCTGGGTTCCACTGCAGATTTAACTAAGTTGTGTACTTTTTGCATGGTTTATGTCATTTCTCCAGGGCTTCAAAATCCCCTTTTCAAGATTCTGAATCTGTTTCAACTTTAAATGTTTTGAATGAGTAAATGACTGCACCTCTGAGGAAGCTTTGGCCATGTCCATAGGCATGTTGAAGATACATCTGGAGTGTTGTTATTATGCAACATGTCTGTTGTTTGCTCTGTTAAAAAGGGTCGGTAGTTGCGTTCTGGTTAAACAAAAACAGGGACAAATGTTGCAGAAGTTGGATTGTGATCTTTAAAAAAAACAGTGTTCTGTTGTTTGCTTAGATGAGCTTGCCTGGTATAGCTTTGAAAGGTGACTTTGAAATCAGATAGAGATAATTTTTAAAAGGTTTGAAATCTTGTGGTGGTGAATGAAATGAAGCCTTTGCTGCACGTTGCAGGAACATCTCCAACTATCTACTAGACCTATCCCTCGTGCCAAGTCTCAGATGATTTTGAGGTTTTGGCAGTCATCCATTGGATGTGTTCAGGCCTAGGTTTATGACTGAGTTTCAGTATCCCTCCCACAGCACACATGTTTACTGAACTGCTGTAACTGGAGCAAGAAGAGAAAGTCTGAACACATTTTGAGCTGCAGATATTTGTCATTTAGTGCGTTTCCACTTCCTGTTTGCTTCATGTTGCATTCATTTTAAGAGGTTGAAATAACTAGAGCAAAGTATGTTTTAAAAATGCATCTTGAACCTCTCCGACAACTTGTGAAGCAATCTCTCTCAATCATCCTCTTTGCTCACCAAGATGTTTTATTCCCAATTGCTTTGGTCTTACGCCATTGCCCAGTTGAAAGGTGTGTCATATGTCTAGTATTACCTCAATCACAATATGCCTTCATTTAAAGAAAAGATTAGTTTACTGAACTCCCAGGTCTTGGAATATTAATTCCTTTACTGCAAAGGCAATTTATTGAAAATCATCAGCTTTTAGCAAATATCCCTTCAGCCTGTGACAGGACAGTACACTGGTTTAGAAAGTTGTCTATTCGCTGCTGAGACCTGGATTTAAATACAGCTGAGACGAATTGGCTGAATATTTCAATTATCTAATTTGTATTAAGTGAAATCTGCTTAGAATTAGAATGTCCTTTATTGTCACGTGTACTCAAGTACAGGAGTGGGGGAATGATCGCCTAGTGGTATTGTCATTGGACTGTTAACCAAGAGACCCAAATAATGTTCTGGGACCCGGATTCAAATTCTCTTATGGCAGACAGTGGAATTTGAATTCAATATGTATGTGGAATTAAGGGTCTAATGATGACCATGAATCCACTGTTGATCATCAAGAAAAGCCCATCTGATTCACTAATACCCTTTAGGGAAGGAAACTGCCATCCTACCTGGTCTGGCCTACATGTGACTCCAGGCCCACAGCAATGTGGTTGACTCTTAACTGCCCTCTGGGCAATTAGGGATGGGCAATAAATGCTGCCTGGCCAGTGATGCCCTCATCCCATTAACGAATAAAGAAGAAGAAAAAACGTTCAGTGAAACGTTTTACAATGTCTCCTCATGGTGCCATCTTAGGTACAAATCTTAGATACAAAAGGGGAATTAAAAAGAAGAGTAGTTGCATTACTTTTACATTGCAGTGTTTAAAGAATAAGATAAAAGTAAGACGTAGTTAAAGAATTGACATTACAGTCAGATAAAACAATTCAGATAAACATTACACTGTAGCAGCTCAGCGCAGGGGCTTTCCCATGCGGTCTGACCGCCTGTGTCAGACCTCAGTCTAAGAACCATTCCTGCTCCAGTCAGCACCGTACTGGCTCTCAGCTGCCCCAAGGTAAGTTCCAGGACTGATTCCCCTGCGCTGGCCTCCACCCGGGACTTGGTCCATGTGCCGGCCTTTGCCGAGGAAGGCCTGCCCCGTGCCGGCCGCTGCTGGGGACTGCCTGCCCCATGCTGGCCGCTGCTTTTGCCTCTGGAGCTCATCAACTCTCCATTCCTTAAAGCAGAAAAGGGAACAAAAGGTAGAAATGAAAAAGAACGGGCAGCGCAGAGGAGCTCCGGCTGGAGCGTGTTACTCTGCCGCCATCTTGCTGGGCATCCTTAAGCCATAAAATGGTGAGCATGGAACCGCAGCGCAAGATTATTGTAATTTGTCTCTTAAATTGTAAATCATATTCAATGATAGTAAGGTGTGCAAGGTGACCAGTATATCATTGGGTCTGCTAAGGCTTTGGCTTCAGAACAGTAAGCAGTGATTTATTCTAAGCAATACCTGAGCAATAAGTCTTTGCTGACAGCAGATGCTCAAGTTTCAAATCAGTGTATGAACATGAGTAAGATCTGGAGTAGAGCATATGGCCCATCAAATCTGATCTACTTTACAATACGATTACAACTGATCATTTGCCTCAGCTCCACTTTCTTGCCTGCTCCCCATCTCCCTCTATGTCCTCAGCGATCAAAAAATATATCAGTCTTGAACATACTGAATAATGGAGCATTTACAGCCCTCTGGCTAGACAACTATAAAGATTTACAACCAGCTCACTAGCCAGAATATATGATTGAAAATTTATCTAAGCTTGTTTTCCTCCTTAAAGAAATGCAAAAGAAGTTTAAATGTATATTTAGATAGAGGTTTGGGGTAAAATGCTTTAGCAGCTGAAACATTATTATTGGAAACAATGGGCTAAAAGTTCGTAGATATCATTTTGCCCCTCTTCTTGAATTGCCAGTATGCTGTTGCAGATGGGTGCCAGACAGATATCAGGTGCCTGTACAGTGGATAGGAGCACAATTGAGTGGCTGTCCCGTTGTCTGTGAGGAACTGGCCTTGGTAAAGCTTGTCACCAGCTGTAGAATGTATATGACTTTGAGAGATAGGGTGGTAAGCCTGAAAGGAAAATCTTTTAGTTATTACACACAACTGTTTTCTTATTGAAATAATTAAGGAAACTTCTCAACAATATATTTGCAGAAAGAGATGGCATCTTTTCCCCCCAGAAGACACCGCCTTCCTGTATCCCACTCGTATTCCTTATGAAGAGTCTAGTGTATTTAGCAGTGTGAACGTGGTCAACCCTGATTTTGCACGGTTCCCTCGATTTCATGCAGCCAGACCACATGTTGTGACATTGCATCCAGGAGAGGTAAGATCGTGCGTTTTGCGTGGACTGGGAAAGAAAGGAATCAGGTGTAAGCCAGTTTACCTCTCAGACATACCTCTGTTATTCAAGTAGTTTATTACTCAGCAGTGTGAAATTTCACACTTTTGGACTGTTGTGAAAGGTGCACTGCGGTGCACATCACTCTCAGCTTTAGTTGACTGGCTCTTTAGAGCTATGCCATAAATAGAATATTCAAAAATACTTCCAATTATTTTAAGATTGAGAATGATATTACAAAAACCAGTAAATGCTGGAGAAACACAGCAGGTTTCCCAGAATCGAATAGATTGCTGTCAAAATATTAACTCTGCTTCTCACAACACAGTGGCTGCCAGACCTCCTGAGTTCCTCCAACACTTTCTACTTTCAACCATGTTGTTCCTTTTCACTTGAACAGAACGTCTGTCCGACTGTTACAATGGATTTGACCCTGATGTGAGCTTCTAGTCATATATCAGCTCCATCATCAAGTCAACTACTTCCCTTTTATTGGCATCACTCAGCCTCGGTTCCACATCTGCCGAAGCCTTTATTTGTGTCTTTGTTACTTCTAGATTATTCCGGTGCTTAACCAACTATCCTCCTAGCTTCCACTCTCCATAAACTCAACCTCATGACAAAACTCTTCCCATATCTAACCCATCTAAATCTGTGTTTCTGGATCAATAGGCTGTTATGAGTGGTGTGGGTTTTGTAAGACTTAAAAAATAAAAAGTACCTAGTTGACCACTGGAAGTAACCAGATATTTTGATAGATAAGTGTAAAACATTTTGACACTTTGTATTAGATGTTGAAATGTTTTTAATTCAGAACCCATGACGAATTACTGTCATACAAATAAAACATAAAAACCGTTAAAAGTGAAATCATAGGTAGGTCATTCACCCCTTCAGTCTGCTTCACTAGGCAATAAGATCATTGCTGATCTGATGTGGCCGTAACTCCCAATGTTCTGCTTGTCCCCCGTGACTCTTGTTTCTCATTTCAATCAAAAATCTATCTAACTCAGACTTGAATATATTCAATATTTCAGTCCACACTTCTCACCAGGACAGAGAATTGCAAGTATTAACAACCTTTTGAGAGAAGTTCCTCCTCATCTCAAAAGTAAATTGACCCTTATGTTAACCACCGTTTTGTAAATGTTAAGCATTATAAAACTTCTTCCCACTGAAGAAAGTACCGTAAAACATAAACATTTTGAAAAGAAAATCTGCCAGTCACAGCTTGACTGATACATTTGGCTGTTTAAAGAAGACTTGCTTTGCAAAGTTGAAAAACCCGTGCACTTATTTATCTCCATTGACAACAATTCTACTTTGAAATAGAAATAGCACACTATTGAGCTATATTAGTTTCTGGAAATATAGCTAGTAGCTTTTGAATGACAGCTGCAGCCATTATGAATGCTAAACTAAGTTTCAAAACTACTAATAGCTTCAGCTCAGCAGATGGTCAGTTGAGTCAAGAACAATTGACACATTTAAGGGGCTGCAGTAATACAATGTACCTTTAATATTGTTTCTTATTTGATTACTTGAAGGATTACATTTTTTGATTTGAATATATTTTCCCCAGTATTAATGATAATGTGAATTCAAGGTTTTTTTAAGATTATTAGAGGTGATTTTCCAATTATACAGTGGCAATCCCATTGCTATTGCCTGGTTCCTGAGCACTGTACATTGTACCAGTTGGGTGAGTGGCTGTCAAGGATATATGAGGGTGCGTGTAGATGACATGGGATATCTGAGAGAATATTAGGTGGCGTGGGAGAATTATGGAGGGTTAAAGTAGCATGGGGTTTCTGAAGGGGGTGTGAAATCGCATGGCGTGGGTATGCGGGGTTGCATGGAATGGTACGGAAGACCTGAGGCGGCATAAGATGGTGTGAAAATGGTAGGACATTCTGAAGGGACTTGAGTTGGATTGGTATACCTGAGGGTGTATACGGTAGTATGGAGTTACAGAAGCATCCCAATGGGCTATGAAGTGGCATGAGTGATTGTGGGGGGGCATGAGGTAAAATGGAGGTCATAGGGATGAGGAATATGTGCTGAGGTTTGTGGGCTTTTAAACAGTGTTGCTAGTTGAGCCTGTGAGTTGGATTACCAAGCCTCCTGACCCACATCCCTTACAAACTCCATCACAATTAGCATTGTGAAACCAGTATGTGGCAATATCACACTTCTGTTGGGTGTGCATTTTAGAAGGTGGAAAAGTGTGCAGATCTTGTTTTCCTCAAACTCAATGCAATACTGTAAGAGTGCCCAAATTTGGCGACTCCATTGGTATTGCACTACATGGTACATTTGCACATTGAGCCAAGAATTTAGCTGGTGCAGTTAAATTACCATGTCCCAGTTTTGCCTTGTTCCTCGTCTGATGTTGATTTAAAGACCACAGTAATCTTCGGCATCTAGATTTCTTTGTAGCTTTGAAAGCTGTTGGCTTAACCAGAATTTGGGTCAATTACAAGAAACACAAGATTTTCGAGGAAAAAGAAAATCGACTGACTACATTTTTTAAATAGTTTTGCAATAAGTCAAGACTGGGCCAATGAAAAGCATCATTTTAAAGTGGTGTGTTTATGGTTGAGTGATTTTTATATGTTTGAATATTCTCACTTTGTAATGCATTTATTACCATTTAGACAGAGACCTCTATGAACTGCATTATGATTTTTGACAAGGCAATGAAGACTCTAAATATTTTCTGGTGAAAACGAAACAGATTAAATATTTGACATGCTGTAAGAACACATACTGCTTCAGCATGGGGCAGACTTTTTTTTTGTGCTTATGCTGAAATGAACTGAGAAAAATCAGTTTCTTTGCATGAATCTCATTATGATCCTTCTCTGTATCAACCATCAGAATATGGTGCGTGCATAACTAATGATAGGTCAGAGTTTTGAACAATGGCTTCCAACCAAATAGATGAGAGCTTAAACCTTGGAGGGGAATTATTAAATTTGTTTTATTTAGTTGACTTTTGGTAATTTCTAGCGAAATTCATAGATACGAATAACGAAATGATCTGGATTTATGATGGATGAAATTATGAGCGTTTGTCCTCAGTCCTGTGAAGCTTACAGCAACACCAGGAATCCTCACTCGTGCAGTTAAACGCACAAAGTTAAACTTTTCTATCAGTGTTTTTCCCCGATCCTGTACAGGGTGTGCTGTTGAAACATTTGCAGATGAAAGTCAATTAGACATCACTGAATTGACACTGTTCTGAAGAAGGGTCACCGGACCCGAAATGCTAACTCTGTTTTCTCCTCCACAGATGCTGCCAGACCTGTTGAGCTTTTCCAGTAACTTTGTTTTTGTAACTGAATTGACAGGAACTCGCATTTCTTTATACTGTCATTGTTGCTGTAAAATCCCTTCGAAAGGTTATGTTTGAATGAGGTGTAACTGGGACTTTAACGATATTCAAAACCATAAATATTTATGAATACCATCTCCTGCCCTGAAAGTCAGGTTACATTTGTGGATTGTCAAATTTCTTAATTTCATGATGACATTTGCACAGCTCACTGTAATAATTGTATAATTTTAAAGTCTGTTCATGTTTTTTTTAGTTTCTACCATAATCTTTTGTGCACTCCCAATATTTATTTTACTTCCTGTAAAATTATAAAACGTCAATTGTAAAGCCTTTTTTTTACTTCCTTGTCTGTTATTTGTTCGAATACTTCAATGTGATTTTCTGCTGAACATAGGAACATTGGAACAGGAGTCGGCCATTCAGCCTCTCAAGCTTGTTTCACCATTCAGTGAGATCATGGATGATCTGTGGCCTAACTCCATATGCCTGCCTTTAGCCCATATCCCTTAATACCTTTGCTTAATAAAAAAATTTCTAACTCGGATCTAAAATTAACAACTCATTGAGCATCCACTGCTGTTTTGTGGAAGAAAGTTCCAAACATCTACCACCCCTTGTGTGTTGAAGTGCTTCTTAACACCTCTCCTGAATGGTCTGGCTCTAATTATCAGACTTTGCTGCCTGGTTCTAGAATCCCTAGCCAATGGAAATAGTTTATCTACTCTGTCTTTTCCTGTTAATATCTTGAAGACTTTGATATGATCGCCCCTTAACCTTCGAAATTCTAGAAAAAACAGGCCTAACGTGTATAATCTCTCCTCATAACTTAACCCCCTGAAGTCCAGGTATCGTTTTTGTAAACTTACATTGGCATTGGACGGAGTACAATGTATCCTTCTAGATGTGTGGTGCCCAGATCTGCTCTCAGTGTTCCAAGTGGGGTCTAACTAGGATTTTGTGTAACTGCAACATAACTTCTGCGTCCGTGTACTCCAGTCTTCCACGTATTAAGGCCAGCATTTCATTAGCTTTCTTGATTATTTTTGTAGCCTGTTTTGACATTTTTAAGATCTATGCACCTGACCCCCCAAGTCTCTGTAGGCATTCATTGTATTTAACTTTACACCATGTGCTGTATCCTTTTATCCTCGCTTGGTGATAAAGAGACTAGAGATTGCCTGTTGCAGGCACCAGAATGAACTGCACATTGGGAATGGAGAAACCCATGCTGCAATGCTCATTAGATCTTTGTCGGATGAGGCCATTACTTTGCAGTTAACCACAAGAAACATGGACCATGGAAGTGGGTGTCATTATATGAACTTATTTAAAAATAAAGCACTTCTTTTAAAAAAAAAAAGCACTTCTTCAGTTGCCCCTTCAGTCAATGATGGCACACTTACAAGAATATTCATAAAGACATTGAGATACCCCAGTGACAAATGAGACCAAACTTGTTTTGAAAACGTGGGAATCCAATGCAACCCTTTTCATCCATTTCTACCATGTTGTTCTTGTCTCAATGTGTTTAGAACCTAGTGAATACCAACATCTGTAACGGCAATGAGCTTGCTTCACTTGAAAGTTAGCAGCGATTGTGTCTATCAAGTTGCATTGAATATTTCCAAGGCAGAGACGGTGAAGTTGTGAAACTGGGGCTTTTTATTCCCACTAATGCCGAGATGGTTAAGCGGTCTTCAAGGTCTTGAGGTGCCTTGATAAATTCAACATAAATTCAATAGATTGTTACGCTAATCAGCGAGAAAATGGGGACCAAAAACCAGACAAAATACATTTACATTCTTCTTGGATAGATTATTGTTCCAGTAGAATTCATGAACAGATATTTTTCATAGTTCTGCCAGCACATTTGCACTCTGTGGGTGCTATAAAACTAAGTGGTTGGCCTTCCTGCCACTCACTTGCCTACATTTGCCAGAATTTTTCAGTGAGGGCTGGCGGGAGAGCATAACCTAGCAGCACCCTTGCTTTGCTCGGGATGCTTAAGTGGCCAGTTATCCTGCTGGCCGCAGTTTTGAGGTCGGTGGGGAGAATATGAGGCTTGCTCAGGCGTCAGGTGGGAAAATGGAGATCGTGTATGTCACTGGCACCCCTTTGTGATTGGGACAACCTCTTGCAGCTGCTATCCCTCAAACCAGCCCTAGTCCTGGCTTTTGCAACGTGTACCCAACATGCCTGAATGCCCTTCTCATGGAGCCATCTTCTTGTCCTCGCTATGGGCCTTCTTTGCTTAGTTTTTCCTACATTTCTGGCACTTGAGAACCTGAGCACAGTCTCTATGCCCCGGGGTGCCCACAGCTCCCCTGAAAACCAGGGAGCTGCAGGCCAACTGGATAAAGCATTAACTGGGTTTGGGGCTGCTGATATTATTTAGTGGCTGTGCAGGAAACAATATCATCTGAAAAATCATGTCCATACATCATCAATTGGAAGTAGATTTGTTACTTGTAAAAGAAAGCAATTATAGGGCATAAAGAATGAGCAGGAGAATGGCGTTAACTGACTTGTGGAGAAAAATTCCAGTGCAGAATTGAGAGGTCAAACATGTTTGTATGCTATAACAATCTGTGTCTCATTAAGGACAACGTTGAGTTCAACTGGTTTTTATGTTTGACAATGGTATGGCAGATTGAGTTGCTGTATTCTGATTGTCGGACATGAGTCAGTGGGCCGTACAATTGCCTCTGAGTTAAAAGATTTAAAGTTCAAGTCCCGTTATAGATGCATAACCAGAAAATCCAGGCAGGCACTCCAGCTACTACCTTTCAGGTGAGGCGTTAAAACAAAGGCCCACATGCCATTTCTCAGGTGATATAAACGATGTCTAGCGATGTATTGAAAAAGAGCTGAGATCTTCCTAGATTCTTGAACAATGCTTACTCTCAATCAGTATCAGTTTCAAACAAAAAATGCGCTGTGCAAAGCACCGATCTTCTGGTCATTACCCTTCTGCTGTTTATGAGAGCTTGCTGTGCATAAATTGACTACTGCATTTCTCGCACTACTGTAACTCTAACCCTATCAAAGTAACTATATTTCAAAATTACTTACGACATCCTGATGTGAAGGCTGCTCTGGAATTGAAAGTTCTTTCCTACTAAAGTGAACCTGACTGTAGATTTCTCATAGTTTGCTAGAAAATTGCAAGTTGGAAAATTCAGTGCAGAAACCAAGAGAACCAAAAGCTTGCATAATTTGATTTATGGTTGCAGTGAGTGGCCAGTTTCAAATCTCTTAGACTTAAAGATAGGGTTGTCATGGAAATATTGGAATAAGAATAGGCCATTCAGTCTATCAAGCCTGCTCCACATTTCAGATAGATTATAGCTTTTCGTCTCTGCCAAGGTCACCTTTCTGCGTTATCTCCATATCCCACGATGTTATTAGTCTCCAGAAATCCATTGATGATTGTCTTCAAGATGACCAAAGATTGATCTTCTGCAATCCTCTGCGTACAGAGAACTTCAAGGATTCATCACACTCTGATGAAGAAATTTCTTAGAATTGGCAGTGGAAATCTCTCAAAAATTCCAGCACAGAATTAAGCTATTGGCTGTGCAATTCAGTTCATTCCCTTTCCTGTCTTGATTTTTTTTTATTAGATAGAATCCCTACAGTGTGAAAACAGGCCCTTCAGCCCAACAAGCCCACACCGAACCTCGGAGCATACCACCCAGACTCATCCCCCTATAACCCACTTAATCTATACATCCCTGGACACTGCAGGCAATTTAGCATGGCCAATCCACCTAACCTGCACATCTTTGGACTGTGGGAAGAAACCGGAGCACCCAGAGGAAACCCGCACTGATGTTCACGCACTGATGCAGTAATTGCTGCTGCTTTGTGGTTGCAGGCACACTATTGGAAAGGAATGCAGTAGACTTTATGCCACCG
Organism: Ginglymostoma cirratum; assembly: GCA_024137785.1. Lineage (NCBI taxonomy): Eukaryota > Metazoa > Chordata > Chondrichthyes > Orectolobiformes > Ginglymostomatidae > Ginglymostoma > Ginglymostoma cirratum. The sequence continues at coordinate 86,377,963 of JAHRHZ010000145.1, read as the reverse complement.
GAGTGTTATTGAGTGTAAAAAGAGACCATCAGCCTACAGTGATAATGCGAATTCTGTAATTCTGTACTCAAGAACTTAGTGGCCAATACCGTTACAGACTTACTAAAAACCAAAAGATGCTGTAAATCAGGAACATAAACAGAAGTTGCTGGAAAAGCTCAGCAGGTCTGGCAGCATCTGTGAAGAAAAAAAAAATCAGAGTTAACATTTTGGGCCTGGTGACCCTTCCTCAGAACTTGAAACGTTAACTCTGATTTTTTTTTTCTTCACAAATGCTGCCAGACCTGCTGAGCTTTTCCAGCAACTTCTGTTTTTGTTCCACTGTTACAGACTGCATCAGTAAGTGTGTAGAAGACTGCATGCCAAAGAAATTGATTCCAAATGTTTCCCAATCGGAAACCATGAATGAACCGGGAGATCTACTTATTTCTGAAGTACAGGTCAGGTGTACAAGTTGAGCAGCCCTGACCTACACAAGAAATCCAAGTATTTATCTTTGTAAGGAGATCAGAAATGCCAAGAAACAATACCAAACTAAGCTTGAGACACAGACCAACCACATGGACACCCATCATTTGTAGCAAGGCTTACATGACATAACAGGCTGCAAACTGAAGCTGAACAGAATCGTGGGCAACAATACATCACTTCCTGGACTGTGCACTTAGATCCTGTGTGGACTAGCTGGTGGGAGTAGTCACCGACATCTTTAACCTCCACTTACTATGATCTGAAGTCCCCACCTGCTCCAAGAAGACCACCATCATCCCAGTGCCAAAGAAAAATCATGCAGCATACCTCAGTGACTACCACCTGGTGGCTCTGACCTTCAACATTATGAAGTGCTTTGAGATGTTAGTCATGGCTGACATCAACTCCAGCCTACCAAGTTGCCTTAATTGTCTGCCAACATTTCACCAACCTGCACAACAGATCCACAGCAGACGCCATCTCTCTGGTCCTACAATCGTCCCTGGAACATCTGGATAACAAGGATACCTACATTAAGCTCCTACTTATTGACAACAGTTCTGCCATCAATACCATAATTCCAAACAAACTCATCTCTAAACTCTGTGATCTAGGTCTCAGGTCACCCCTCTATAACTTTCTGACCCATAGACCGTAATCAGTAAGAATAGGCAACAACTCTACCTTCACCAAAATCCTCAACGCTGGTGCCCCGCCAGACTGCATACTCAGCCCCCTACTATTCTGCAAGTTCCGCACTAACTCCATTTACAAGTTTGCTAATGACACTAACTTTGTTGGTTGGATCTCAACCAACAAAGAGGCAGAATACAGGAAAGAGATTGAGTGCATAGTGGCATGATGTAAGGATGACAATCTCTCCATCAAAGTTAGCAAAATGACGAAACTGGTCATTGACATTGAATGTGCAAACAGCTTCAAAAGCATCACTTTTCCAGCTGTTGTTAGACTTTTGAATGGACCTCTCAAATGTTAATTCTCATCTCTCTCTGCATCTTCTCTGTGGCTGTAACACTGTATTCTGTGCTGTTTTCTGCTACCCTGATGCGCTTTGGTACAATCTGCCTGAACAGCATGCAAAACAAGGCTTTTCACTGTATCTCTGCATCACTGTGTGTGAAAACAATCAATCAAGTCCAAAAAGTTATAGAATGTTGTAGGTCAGAAGGATGGCATTTGTCTGTCGTACCTGTACTGGCTTATTGTCTGGTCCAATTAGTTCTACTCCTCTGCTTTTTTCCCATAAGAAACTAAATTTTCCTTTTCAAATCTATGTCCAGTTCATTTTTGAATCTACTTCGACCATCCTTTCAGGCAGTGTGTTCCAGATGACGAAAATGTGCTGCATTTATAAACAAAAAGTTATTTTCACTTGCCCTTTGGCATTTTTGCCCATTATCTTAAATCTGTGGCCTTCAGTTCCACTAGTGGCATGGTTGGTGGCCAGAGTAGACATTGTGAAACTGTCTAAACTCTTCCTGAATTGGAACATTCCTTTTCAATCTCCCCCTTGCCTTCTGTGTGCTAAGGTGAACAATCTTGGTTGCTCTGACTTTCTTGACATTCTGGTTTAAGAGTTTTCAAATTGATTTTTGCTCTACAGTGAAAGGGTGGAAATCACAACCATGTATTTTCAATAGATAAAAGGTACTGCAGATGCTGGAGAATCCGAGATAACAAGCATGGGGCTGGATGAACACAACAGGTCAAGCAGCATCATAGGAGCAGGAAAACTTGACGTTTCGGGCCTAAACCCTTCTTCAGAAATGGGGGAGGGGAAGAGGGTTCTGAAATAAATAGGGAGAGAGGGGGAGGCGGATAGAGGAGAGGATAGGTGGAGAGTAGGCAGACAAGTCGAAGAGGCAGGGATGGAGCCAGTAAAGGTGAGTGTAGGTAGGGGGGTAGGGAGGAGATAGGTCAGTCCGCATCCCAAAACCAGCCCAGCTCATCTCCACTTACCTAACCTGTCTTTCCTCTCACCTATCCCCTCCTCCCACCTCAAGCCACACCCCCATCTCCTATCTACTAACATCATCCCGCCCCCTTGACCTGTCCTTCCTCCCTGGACTGACCTATCTCCTCCCTACTTCCCCACCTACACTCACCTTTACTGGCTCCATCCCCACCTCTTCGACTTGTCTGCCTCCTCTCCACCTATCCTCTCCTCTATCCATCCTCTATCCACCTCCGCCTCCGCCTCCCCCTCTCTCCCTATTTATTTCAGAACCCTCTTCCCCTCCCCCATTTCTGATGAAGGGTTTAGGCCCGAAACGTCAAGTTTTCCTGCTCCTATGATGCTGCTTGACCTGCTGTGTTCATCCAGCCCCATGCTTGTTATCATGTATTTTCAATATTTGTCCTGTTCATCCCTTAACTCTGGCTCTGCAGTCAGCTGAATGATTGATCATTGTCAGTAGTGGGAGTGCACCAACTGTGTGTTGCTAGTAAAATGGAGGGCACAAGATATGTGGGGGAAAAAAATCAGAGGTGTGTGGCTTTATTGTTTGCCCAGACTTGCAAACAGTTAAATTGCATTTCATGATTTACTATGAGGGTTTTCATTCTTGTCGTCATTCTGCCATCACAACAGACTAATTTAAGATGGTTTTGTAGTTTAGTGTTTGTTACCCATGTTTGTCTAGCCTTACAACTTAACATTGGTTGTCAGTGGATGTTGGGACTGTTTTATTTTGAGAATTTCTTTCCCCTCCCCTATCCTATCGATTTGCACAAGTTATCTTTTGTTAGTCCCATCAGTACAACAGTTTTCAATTGCCATGTTCAAACTCAACTTAATCTGTTGAGTGACACATCAAATTAATTGCTTGTTCGCTTGTGCTTACTTTGCAAAAGTGTATGGAAATTGCTTTCCAAATGCAACTGTGAATTGGAAAGCTTGCAGTATAATTCGGTAAATAGAGTGGAAAAAACTATCATTCTGCATGCAAACTGTGTGTCACAGAACCCTATGATGGGTAGAATTATGAAATATCATGTTTTTGTTTTGTGTAGTAACATGATAAATAGCAGTGCTCAATTATGGTAATTTCAGGCAACATCTTAATGAAGAATAGTTAATTTTGATAAAACCTGATAAGAAATCCTGCGTGCTGATGAGAAATTTTGGTGAATTGCTGAAACATTCTTTTTTGCTACCATGTAAACCAGACAAAAATGATATGAAACAAGAATAGGTCAAAAATAATTTGTATTTATATAGTGCCTTTAAAGCAGTAAAATGTCTTTAAGTTCCTTATAGGAGTGTTATCAAGTGAACTTGGACAAAGACGTGCTATATAAGGTATTAGGGCAAGAATATGTCCAAGAAGTAGGTTTTAAAGTGAGAAGATTAAGAAGGGAATACCATGGCTGAAGGCTCAATTGCTAGTTGTGGCATGATTAAAACTGGGTATGCGCAAGAATCTAGAATTGGAGCAGGGCAGTGTTCAACAAAGGTTGAATAGCCAGAAGAAATTACAGAGATTTGAAAAGCTGTGATAATTTAAAAGTCAAACCATTGTTGGATGGATAGCAGTGTGGGTCAGTGAGTGTAGGGGCTGAACAGGATTTGATGTACTGTAAGATATGGACAGCAGAGCTTTGGGTGAACTGACGTTTATCTATTCAAACTGGTCAGTTGTGCCTTATGGACCTTGAGTGTAACTTTACTTTTAACTCTCCTTTGGCAGTGCAATCACTGCTTTTGGCTGCATTCGGAACTTGTGCAACATTTAATGGATTCCTTGAATATTCGTGTGGCTTGTATTTTTTATTGATTTTACAATCTCAGGACATCTGATTACAAATTTCAGGGACTTTTGAGATATGGTCGGTGTTGTAATACATCTTTCTTAAGGTTCTTTATCTTTGTAATATTTAGGGCGGCTCAGTGGTTAGCACTGCTACCTCACAGCACCAGGGACCTGGGTTCAATTCCAGCCTCGGGTGACTGTCTGTGTGGAGTTTGCACATTCTCCTCATGTCTGTGTGGGTTTCCTCCGGGTGCTCCGGTTTCCTCCCACAGTCCAAAGATGTGCAGGTTGGGTGGATTGGCCATGCTAAATTGCCTATAGTGCCCAGGGATGTTTAGGTTAGGTGGTTAGACATGAGAAATGTAAGGGAATGGGTCTGGGTGGGGGATGCTCTTCAGAGGGGCCGTGCAGGCTTGTTGGGCCGAATGGCCTGTTTCCACACTGTCGGGATTCTATGATTCTATGATATCACACACCACTCCAAACCTGTGTACAACAAGATCCCAAAACCAATGAGGTAATGACCAGATCACTTGTTTTTGTGATGTTGATCAAGGCACAAATGCTGACCAGGGCATTGTGGAAAGCAAGCCTGCTCTTCTTTGAAATTGTACCATAGGATCACAAACATCCACTGAAGAAGGAAGATGAAACCTTGCTTTAATCTCTAAGCTGTTTGACAGTGCAGCACTCACTCAGTATTAGCTGTGGGAGTTTTGTTTGTGATTTGGTGCCCAGGTCTCTGGGATGGACTTGAATGCACAAATGTCTGACTCCAAATGAGCGCTTACCAAGAAACACGTGAGTGATTCAAGCCTCTTGAGGTATATGTAAAATCTTACTTCAATGATAACTTGATGCTTATCCTAATAAGCACTTACACTGCAGTGGTTCCTCATGCATATGCCGTCATGACTGACGTTTTATGGTTGATGTTTTGTATATATGTTGCTAGATAACAAGGTGTGGAGCTCGATGAACACAGCAGGCCAAGCAACAACATAGGAGCAGGAAAGCTTGACGTTTCGGGCCTAGACCCTTCATCAGAAATGGGGGAGGGGAAGAGGGTTCTGAAATAAATAGGGAGAGAGGGGGAGGCGGATAGAAGATGGATAGAGGAGAGGATAGGTGGAGAGGAGGCAGACAAGTCGAAGAGGCGGGGATGGAGCCAGTAAAGGTGAGTGTAGGTGGGGAGGTAGGGAGGAGATAGGTCAGTCCAGGGAGGACGGACAGGTCAAGGGGGCGGGATGAGGTTAGTAGATAGGAGATGGGGGTGTGGCTTGAGGTGGAAGGAACGGATAGGTGAGAGGAAGAACAGGTTAGGGAGGCGGGGGTGAGCTGGGCTGGTTTTGGGATACGGTTGGGGGAGGGGAGATTTTGAAGCTTGTGTAATCCTCTTACTAATGTCATCCACAAACAAATCCGTGGCATTTGGATTTTGTGTGTCCTTGTGTATGGACCTAGAACAAGCATGCTATCAAAGCTCAAGCTTCATAAGGTTCAAAAGAAAAATAACAATTTGAAGTGTATTGCCACTTACTAATTAGTATTTGTGACAACACTGTCACCAGCTATATTTCATTTGCTGCTAAGTAATTACATCTGTTAAAGCAGTAATCAGCTCAGTTGCAGTGCTGGCTAGGAATCGTGCCCAGAAAGCAGTATCTCCTGTTTTAATTGTTGATTGAAACCAACAACACGTTTTCTGTTGGAATGAATCTCTCTGAGCAAAATCATACTTCAACTGAGCATTGCGATAAACAAGTGTATCTGTGACTGGCTTCTGCTGAGCTTTGCTTTGTCGAGTGGTGTGCAAGTCGCAGTTGGCCTCTTCTTAGTTAGGTAGCTAAAGCAGCAAGGACATGAAATGACATACAATGACTAAATCTTCTGAATTTGTTCACAAGTTTTAAGGCCAAATGTGACCTTGGCCAAATGGACACTCTGTCTATGGAAATGTTATGGCTAAAGGTTTGTGTAAATTCAGGGTATTTGTTTGGTTGCAATTCGGATTTTTGTTTTGGCTGAGTTACTTCATAAGGGAGTCCTATGAAGAATGCAGCCATGGAACAGATGGCACGAGAGAAAGGGAGGACACGGAATCCCCAGCGATCAGTTTTTTTTTAAAAACTAAAAGCGTCACATTTGGAGTTGGAGGACCCTGGTGGCTGCATTACATAGTTTAGATCTTTGTATATTTCTTGAAGGTAAGTCAAACGTTTGGCGTGTTGTTACGTTAAAAATAAAAGAACCACTTGCAGTTTGGCACACTGCTTCATGGGAATGCAATTAATCACAAAGCAGGTACATCAAGAAATGAAGATGGCAAGTGGAATGTTGGTCTTTATTGCAAAGAGGGATGGAGTATAAAAATAAGGAAGTCTTGGCAGAATAGTACAGGGCATATATGAGGCCACATAGAGAGTCATAGACTCCCAACAGTGAAGATAGAGGCCATTCGACTTATTGAGTCAACACTGACCCTCCAAAGAGCATCCTGCTCAGGCCCACCCTGCCGTCGTACCCCCATAACCCTGCATTTACCATGGCTAATTCACCTAGGCTGTCCATCCCTGTACATTCAAGGATAATTTCTCATGGCCAAACCACCTAACCTGCACATCTTTCAACTATGGCAAGAAACTGGAGCATCTGGAAGAAACCCATGTCAACATGTGAAGAATCTCCCAGTCAAGATGGCGGCGGAGCAAGGCGCTCCAACTGGAGCTCCTCTGCTCCTTCTGTTTATTTCCCATTATCTTTTTTTTTGTCCTTCTCTTCCCCTTCTTCGTGTTCTCCCCTGAGGTAGAGCAGCCGGAGGCTCTCTCAGAGTGGGGACGGCCATCGGGCCGGAGGCTCTCATGGAGCGTGGACGGTCAGTGGGCCAGAGGCTCGAGCGGAGCGGGGACTGTTGTTGGATGGGGGACCGGTGCAGGCTGTCAGCAGCTTCCAAACCTGGACAGTCCACACGTGGAAGCCCCGCGTGCTGATCTACTGAGAGATTCTAATGCTTATCTTTTTAACTTTGTTCTCACGTTTATAACTTCTACTATGTAATCTTCCTTTTTCCCTTTATTTCTGTATTTTGTATCTAAGATCTGTACCTAGGTACTTTTTAACCTAAGATGGTGCGTATGGGATGACATTGTAAACTTTTCACTGTACTTCTGTACTTCAGTGCTTGAGTATACATGACAATAAAGGACATTTTAATTCTAATTCTATGTGCAAACTCCACAGAGATAGTCACCTCAGGCTAGAATCGAAATTATATCGCTGATACTTGAGGCAGCAGTGCTAAGCATAGAGCACTTTTCAGTAATCATTACATCTCACACACATGCTTTGGGAGCAGTTCAGTAAATGGTCACTTAGCTGACTCCCAAATGTGAAGGAGTGAAGGACCCTCACCAATTTTACAAATGCGCCACTGAAAGCATACTGTCAGGATGCACAACAGCTATGGTATGGCAGCTGCTGTGCCCAGGGCTATAAGAAACTACAAAAGGTGGTATGCACAACCCAGACCATCATGGAAGCCAACCTTCCATCCATGGACTCCATTTACATGACTCAGTGCCACGGAAAGGCTGCCAACTTCATCAAATACCCATTGCACCCCGGTAATGCTCTCCTACAATCTCTTCCGTCAGGCAGAAAATACAGAAGCTTGAAAATGCACCAGCAGTTTCAAGAACAGCGTCTTCCTAGCTGTTATTAAACTGATAAATGGACTGTCTAGCCTTAAGTAATGCTGATCCAGCTAATGTTGATCTTGCCTAGCGCATGCCCTTTGTGAAGTAAACTTTAAGCCTCATAAGTTATTTTTCCTCTGTATGACCAGTATGTCCTTGCTTTCTATGATCTGCTTGTGAACAAATCTTTTTACCTACTTGGTACATGTGGCAATAAATAAAATCTAATCTAATCAAATTAAGTCAGAGATAATAGGTACTGCAGATGCTGGAGAATCCGAGATAACCCATGATGAAGGGTCGAGGCCCGAAACGTCAAGCTTTCCTGCTCCTACAATGCTGCTTGGCCTGCTGTGTTCATTCAGCTCCACACCTTGTTATCTCTAATCAAATTAAAGTTGTCTTCTGAGCTACAGTTGAACAAGTTAGCTCTATACTCCTTTATTTCTTTTCTTTCATTCATGTGATGTATGTTATTATCCATCATTAGTTGTCCTTCAAAAGGAGGTGGTGATCTGCTTTCTTGAACCACTGCTGTTCATTTGCTGTAGGTAGCTCCACAGTGCTGGTAGAGAATTCCAGGATTTTGATCCAGCAACATTGAAGAAATAGTGATATATTTCCAAGGCAGAATGTTGAATGGCTTGAGGAACTTTCAGCTGGTGATCTTGCCATGTATCTGCTGCCTTGCCCACTGCAATAGTGGTGGGTCTTGGGTTTGAAAGGTGCTGTCGATGAGCTAAGTGAAATTCTGCAGTGCCCCTTCTCAATGGTATATGCTGCTGCTACTAAGCATCAATGGTGGAGGGAATGATGTTTGTTGCTGCACTGCCAGTCAAGTGAAATGTTTTGTCCGAGATGATGTCAAGCTTCTTGAGTATTATTGGAGCTGTGCTCATCCAGATAAGTGTGGATTACTCCATCACACACCTGGCTTATGCTTTATCATCAGCGGACAGGCTTTGGGGAGTCAGGAGGTAATTTTCTCACTACAGGATTCCTAATTCTTGTGGCTAAAGTATTGTATGACTAAAACAGAAGTTGCTGGAAAAGCTCAGCATGTCTGGCAGCATTTGTGAAGGAAAAATCAGAGTTAACGTTTCAGGTTCAGTGACCCTTCCTCAGAACTATCTGACTAGTCCAGATCCGTTTCTGATCATTGGTAACCCCCGGCATATTGATTGTGGGAGGCTCAGAGATGGTGATACCATTGTATGTTGTGGGGTGATGGTTAGATTTTCTCGTTAGAGATGTAATTACCTGTCTTTTGTGGCATACAAATGTTACTTACCAGTTGTCAGTCCCAACCTGGATATTGTCCAGGCCTTGTTACATTTGGACATGGTCTTCAATATCTGAGAAGTCACAAAAGATGCTGAACATTGTGCAGAGATCGGCAAACAGACCCATTTCTGACCTTATGATGGAGGGTAGGTCATTAATGAAGTAGCTGGAGAAGGTTGGGTCCAGGACACTACCCTGAGATGTCTCAGAGCTGAGATGACTGACCGCCAGTAACTACAATCGTCTTCCTTTGTCCAAGATATAGAACAATACAGCACAGGAACAGGGCCTTTGGCCCTCCAAGCCTGCACCAAAACATTTTGCCACTCCATACTAAAATTGTTTTCACTTACAGAATCCATATCTCTCTCCTCCCCTCCTTTTCATTTATTTGTCCAGGTGCTTCTTGAATGTGACTATTGTGCCTGCTTTCACCACCTCCTCTGGCAGCATGTTCCAGGTATTCACCACGCTTTGTGTGGGAAAAAATTAGTCTTGCATATCTTTTTAAAATCCTCCTCCCTGCTGTATTTTGAACATGTGTCCCCTGTAATTGACCCCTCCACCCGGGGAAAAAGCCTCATACTTTCCTCTCTATCCATGCCATTCACAATCTTGTTGAGGTTGGTTGGCTCGCCGAGCTGGTTTGTTGTTCCGCAGACATTTTGTTACCGTGCTTGGTAACATCCTTAGTGCAGCCAGCTCGGCGAGCCAACCAACCTCAACACCCACAACCCAAGCTACAGATCTACTCCAAAACCTTAGAATTCACAATCTTATAAATTTCTATCAGGTTGCGCCTCAACCCTCCTGCATTTCAGTGAAAACAAACCCTGTTTATCCAACCTTTCTTCATAGCTAAAATCCCTCATACCAGGCAACATCCTGGCAAATCTTTTTCTGTACCCTTTTCAAAGCATCCACATCCTTCTAGTAGTGTGGTGACCAGAACCATACACAGTATTCCAAGTGTGGCCTAATTAAAGTTCTTTAAAGTTTCACTATAATTTGCCTATCCTTATACTCACTGCCCCTTCCAATGAAGGCAAGCATGCCATAGGCCTTTTTTTTTTTTACTATGTTCTCTTGGCTTAGAAATTCAACACTCCCTACCCTGAGATCATTCTCCATCAATTCCTTCTCTTTGGTGAACATCAACACAAAGTATTTGTTTAGGACCTCACCTTCCTCTTCTGGCTCCACGAAGAAAAGATTCGGTCCTTTGTCTTTAAGTGAACCAACCCTTTTCCTGGCTACCCTCCTGTTGTTTTTTAAATCTGTATAAAAAGCCTTGGGATTCTCTTCAACTCTGTTTACTTATGACTTTTCATGCCCCCTTTTAGCCCTTCTAATTCCTTGTTTAAGTTCTTTCCTACTTTTCTTATATACTTCAAGGGCTTTGTCAGTTCTCATCCTTCTAGACCTTACATATGCTTCCTTTTGACTGAGGTCATAAGATCCCTGGTCATCCAAGGTTCACGTAACTTGCCATACCTATCCTTCGTTCTCACAGGAGCGTGCTGCTCCTGAGCTCTTATCAATTGCCATTTGAAATACTCCCACATGTCCTAAATCAGTGCAGTTAGTGGAGGTTTTCCTCCTGATTTCCATTGATTTGAGGTTTTTCTAGGGCCCCTTGATGCTACACTCAGTCAAATGTGAATTTGATGTCAAGGTTATCAATTCTCACTTCACCTACAGAAATTAGCTCTTTGGCCCATGATCCAATTAAGATTGCAATGAAGTCAGCAGCTGAGTGGCCCTGGTGCGACTCAAACCGAGTTACTGAGCAAGTTATTGCTAAGGAAGTGTTGCTCGGTAGTAACAACGGATGATGATATGTTCCATTGTGTTACTGGTAATTGAGAGTACACTGATGAGCAGTAATTAGCCGGGATTGATCTGTCCTGTTTTTTGCATATAGGACGTACCTTGGCAGTTTTGCACATTGTTGGTGTTGTAGCTGCACTGAAATGGCTTGTCCAGGCGTGTGGCAAGTTCTGGTGCACAAGTCTTTCATACTATTGCCAGAATGTTGTTAGGGCCCATGGCCTTTGCAGTATCCAGTGCCTCCAGCTATTTCTTGATATAAAGTGGAGTAAATTGAATTGGCTGAAAGCTGGTCCCTGTGATGCTGGGGGCCTCTGGAGACGCTGAGATGAATCTTCCACTTGGCACTTTGGCTGAGGATTGTTGAAACAATGTTCTGAACAATGCATGGATACCCAGTTTTAAGTTATTAGATTTTTCAAAGCTTCTTCTATTTAGTGCAGTGATAGTGCCACACAACACGATGAATGTTGCAATCATTCAATGCTGCATTGACATGTCAGCCTGGTTTAAGTGCTAAAGTCTTTGGTTTGGAGCTCAAATCCATAACCTTCTGAAGCAAAGTTGGTGGTGCAGTACCAAGTCATAGCTGGTGCTCAGGTTGCATTGTCAGTAAACCAAATGTTAAAACTCAAGCCATGATTTGAGCCATTGGCTCCTTGTCCATCTTTCTTTCTCCTTGGTTTTGGAGTCAGCAGAAGGTGATAGTTATCAAATGTGGCTGTGATCAGCACTGCACTTCCGGGTCTGCAAAGATTGATGTGTACGAGCAGGTGATGTGGTTGATTCCTATAAGGGTCCATAAATTACAAAAAAATGCAAACTTTAAACCATTTCTCGGTATTCGGTTAGAATTGAATTAACCTGCAAGTTTTGTATCATGAGATAACAGGTGATGTTTCTTGCTGCAGAGTTTACTGCTGTGGATGTATTCTTAATGCGTATCATTGTTTTCTCCCTGAAGGTTCTGTTTGTTCCCAGACATTGGTGGCACTATGTGGAATCCTTGGATCCTGTTACTGTCAGCATTAACTCCTGGATTGAACTGGTAATGCATATAACCTTACTTCTTCCTTCATCCTGTGGGAAAATAAGAAAGACTTGCATTTATATCACTTCCTTCATGAGCGTCAGAAGTCCTAAAATAAATGCAATTACATACGTTTGAATGTAGTCACTTGTAAGAACGCATCAGCCAGTTTGTGCATAGCAGCTTCCACAAACAGCATGTGATCATGATGAAATGCAAACCTTTCTACCTGCCTCCACCTCCCTAAGATAAGCAGTTTGCTGAGAATGTGAAGTACAAAGTTGCTGATGAATTTCCGTTTCTGCACTTGGTGCTGACTGTTCGGCAAAGAATATCTATTGGATTCTGTTGAAATGTGCACTTTAACACTATTAGAATAAGTGATTGAATTTTAGAAATGTTCTAAAATACCAGCATGATTGCATTAGGTAGACTAATTAGCCCTATTAGATGGATATATTACCAAAAAAAAGCTTCATTCTTTAACTTCATTCTAATGCAGATGTAAACTGTATGTGCCCCTGGAGTTGTGTCATAGTGCATGGTAAAACAGAAGAAAATGTCTAACTCCATTTGAGGCTGAGCTTTAATACAAACAAAAATTCTACAGAGGAAAGAAAAATAGAAGTTAAGTATCATGCATAGCTAAGGACAATGAAAGGTACTTTCAGAGCAGCTGGCAACTTAATGCAGAATGTAGCAGTTGAGATCTCTGATAGCTGTAGTCCGTTCATTTTAACATATTGCATTGGTTTCATAAATGAACTGTTGCAAGTTAGCTACTGCAGGATCTGTGGTAGAACAGTTACTCCTAACCATCCATACTGACTTGAGTTCGTGCAAAGGCTTGTTAATGGCAAAATTCCCGGTGTGGAAACAAGACTACATTCAGAAAGGAAGAATGGGCCACTATCTATCAAATGGCATAAGAAGTTGACATGTGTTGTGTTATGCAGGTCCGTTGCCAGGAGTGTATTTAACAGGTCTCTGTATAAAAGTCAGAATTGAGACTTGGGTGTTTTTGTGCATTAGTCTCTAAAAGGCTACAGTAAGGTCAAAATGTACTGCGATGTTTTGTTAAGACGTGAAATACTGTACAAAAATAAGCACTGCCATGCCCTTGTGCAAATCTTTCTTACACCTCATCAAAAATACAGTTTTATCCCTTTTATACAAAGGCTCATCCCACCTTGCACTCTCAGTAAAATTTGGATCATCCAAAACTCTGCTGTCAGTATTCTAACTCCCATCAACACCCTTGTGATAGTACATATAAACAAGGAGCGACAGCAAGCCACTCAGCCCTTTCAGCCAGCTCCATTATTCAATAAAATCACGGCTGATCTGGTTTTAACCTCAACTCTACATTCCTGTATTTCCTTGATAATGTTTCATCCTTATTGTAATCAAGAATCTATCTACCACTTCCTGAAAAATATTTCAAGATTCTGACTGTGCTCACTGACAGATATAGTTCCTGGCTGAGCGGTTCCATAATTTTAAATTTTCATCTATGTTTCCAAGTCTCTCAACAGCATTGTCCCTGGAACTCCGTCCAGCTCTAGAATCCTCTGGGATATACTCACTCCTCCTATTCTGACCCTTTCAACATTCCCAATTTATATCCTTCTATATTTGCAGCTGTACCTTCCACTGCTGAGACTTCACTAAATATTCACCTTCTCTCTCTGCACCTTCAAAACACTCCTTAAAACCCACCACTGTCCTAATAACTCTCTGAGGCCTTCAGGTGGATGGATGACTTGAATTGGGTAAGTAAGGAGGTATCAGGGCACTTAAGTAGAAGATATTAAGCACAAAAGGTCCATCGCCAGCAGTTTTTTGGTAGTGTAACTACTGAACAAACTGGTCAAGTTCTAAAGGACATATCTGACAATCTTCTCCTTCTGTTAGTGAGGGAACCAATCATAGGGCGAGGGGAGGTGATGGACTAGGGGTATTATTGCTGGACTGTTAATCCAGAGACCCAGATAATGTTCTGGGGACCCAGATTTGAATCCTGCCACAGCAGTTGATGGAACGCATGAGGCAACTGCAGCAACTGTTTATTCCTGTCTGTCACAAAAGCAAAATGGATAAGAGGGCCAATCCATGGTTTGAAAAGGAAATACGAGATAGTGTCAGATCCAAGGAAGAAACATACAGATTGGCCAAGAAAAATAATAAATCTGAGGAATGGGAGCAATTTAGAATTCAGCAAAGAAGGACCAAGGGATTGATTAAGAAGGGGAAAATAAAGTCCGAAAGTAAGCTTGCAGGAGACATAAAAACTGACGCTAAGAGTTTCTATAGGTAAGTGAAGAGAAATAGATTGGTAAAGACAAATGTAGGTTCCCTGCAGACAGAAACGGGGGAATGTATAATAGGGGACAAAGAAATGACTGACGGACTGAATACATACTTTGGTTCTGTCTTCATGAAAGAGGACACAAATCAGATACTGGAATTGTTAGAGGATGCAAGATTTAGTGAGAGGGAAGAGCTGAGGGAGATCAATATTAGTAGAGAAATGATGTCGGGATTGAAGGCCGATAAGTCCCCAGGGCCTGATCATCTACATCCTAGAGTACTTAAGGAAATATCTCTAGAAATAGTGGATGCTTTGGTCGTCTTCCAGAATTCTATAGACTCTGGAACAGTCCCTGCAGATTGGAGGGTGGCTAATGTTACTCCAATATTCAAAAAGGTAATTAGAGAGAAAACAGTGAATTATAGACTGGTGAGCCTAACATTGGTAGTGGGAAAATTCTCAAATCCATTGTCAAGGATTTTATAGCAGAACACTTAGAAAGCAGTGACAGGATCAGACAAAGTCAGCATAGATTTATGAAGGGGAAATCACGCTTGACAAGTCTGTTGGAATTCTACGAAGATGTAACCAGTTGAATTGACAAGGGGGAGCCAGTTGATGTGGTACATTTGGGCTTTAAGAAAGCATTTGACAAAGTCCCACATAAGGGATTAATGTGCAAGATTAAAGCACGTGGAATTGGGGGCAGTGTATTGAGATAGATAGGAAACTGGTTGGCAGAGAGGAAACAAAGAATCAGGAATCAGGCCTGATTAGCTCAGTTGACAGAGCATCTAGCCATTAAGATAAGAGTTGTGGGTTCAAGCCCCATGCTGGGCATGCTTGTTTGGGCGGGCAGCATGGTGGATCAGTGGTTAGCACTGCCGCCTCACAGCGCCAGCGACCCGGGTTCGATTCCACCTTTGGGCGACTGTCTGTGTGGAGTTTGCACATTCTCCCTGTGCCAGCGTGGGTTTCCTCTGGGTGCTCTTGTTTCCTCCCAAAATTGCAGGCTAGGTGGATCGGCCATGGTAAATTGCCCATAGTGTGCAGGGATGTGTAAATTAGGTGGGTTGTAGGGGGATGGGCCTGGGTGGGGTGCTCTGAGAGTCAGTGTGTATTTGTTGGGCAAAAGGCTTCTATGAATTAATGGGTCCTTTTCAAATTGGCAGGCAGTAACTAGTTGGGTGGCAAAGGGTTTGGTGCTGGGAACTCAGTTATGCACAATATACATTAATGATTTGGATGAGGGAACAAAATGTAACATCTCCAAGTTTGCAGATGATACCAAGTTGGTTGGGAGGGTGAACTGTGACGAGAATGCATGATCTTGACAGGTTGTGTGAGTGGGCAAATCAATGGCAGATACAGTATAATTTGGATAAATGTGAGGTTATTCACTTTGGAAGCAAAAACAAGAAGGCAGATTACTACCTGAATGGCTGTAAATTGGGCAAGGGGAGTGTGCAGTGAATCCTGGGTGTCTTTGTGCGCCAGTCACTGAAGGTAAGCATGCAGGTGCAGCGGGCGGTAAAGAAGGCAAATGGTATGTTGGTCTTCATTGTGAGAGGTTTAGAGTACAGGTGTAGGGATGTGTTGTTGCAATTGTACAGGGCTTTGGTGAGACCACACCTAGAATATTGTGTGCAGTTTTGGTCTCCTTTTCTGAGGAAGGATGTTCTTGCTGTCAAGGGAGTGTAATGAAGGTTTATCAGGCTGATTGCAGGGGTAGTGTGTCTGACTAGTGTGGAGAGATTGACTAGGTTGGGATTGTTTACGCTGAAGTTCAGACAAATGAGGGGGGATCTCATAGAGACTTATAAAATTCGAACAGGACTGGACAAGGTAGATGCAGGGAGGATGTTCCCGATGATGGGAACCAGTGGTCACAGTTTGAGGATTGTGGAAGACAATTTAGGACGGAAATGAGATATTTCACTCGGAGTCGTGAGCCTGTGGGATTCATTACCACAGGAAATAGTTGATGCCAAAACATTGAATGTATTCAAGAGGTAACTAGATATAGCTCTTGGGGTGAATGGGATCAAAGGTCATGGAGAGAAAGTAGGATTAAGCTATTGAGTTGAACGATCAGCCATGGCCATGAAGAATGGTGGAGCAGGCTCGAAGGGCCAAATGACCTCCTCTTGCTCCTATCTTCTATGTTTCTATGAATTCAATGAAAACATCTGGAATTAAGGCTCTAATGATGGCCGTGAATCCTTTGTCAATTGTTGGAAAAAGCCATCTGGTTCACTAACGTCCTAAGGTTTTGGAGTAGATCTGTCACTCGGGTTGTGGGTGTTGAGGTTGGTTGGCTCGCTGAGCTGGTTTGTTGTTCCACAGACGTTTCGTTACCGTGCTTGGTAACATCCTCAGATGAAGCGTCAGTGTGTTTTCCTACCTGGTTTTTAAACTCTGGGGTCTGTTGCGATGGGTTGCCTCACTTCCAGGTTTCCTCCGTAGTGGAATTTGTATGGGATTGAGTTCAATGTGTTTATTAATAGCATGCTTCGTGGAGTGCCATGCTTCCAGGAATTCTCGTGCTTGTCTCTGCCTGGCCTGTCCCAGGATCTTGGTGTTGTCCCAGTTGAAGTGGTGGTTCTCCTTGTCCATGTGGATTGAGATGAGTGAGTATTGGTCGTGTCTTTTTGTAGCCAGTTGGTGTTGATGTACTCTTGTTGTTTCCTTCCTGTTTGTCCGATGTAGTGTTTCTCGCAGTCTTTGCAGGGGATCTTGTAGATGACATTGGTCCTGTCCATGGCGGGGAGTGAGTCTTTAGTTCGGGTGAGCACTTGTTGTAGGGTTGATGTGGGCTTGTGTGCCACTCTGATGCCTAGCGGTCGTAGGAGTCTTGTGTTGAGTTCTGACATGTTTCTGATGTAGGGTAGTGTGATGAGTGTGTCGGGGCATGTAGAATCTTTCTGATGCTGTTCCTGTAGGCATCTCCTGACCCATTTCTTTGGATATCCATTATCCTTGAACACTTGGAAGAGGTATTCTTCTTCCTCTTAGTGTAGTTCCATGTTGCTGCAGTGTGTTGTTGCCCTTTTAAATAGGGTTCGCAAGCAGCTTCGTTTGTGTTTGCTGGGATGGTTACTGCTGAAGTTCAATACCCGGTCTGTGTGTGTGGCCTTTCGGTGTACTTTCATTTGCAGTTCCCCATTTGTCTTGCGCTCTACCATGACGTCCAGGAATGGGAATTGTTTGTTCTTCTCCTCTCTGGTGAATTTTATTCTGGTGAGGGTGTTGTTTATGAGTTCGTGTGTCTCTTCTAATTTGGTCTGTTTAATGATGACGAAGGTGTCGTCTACGTAGCGTATCCACAGTTTAGGTTGGATTTGCAGAAAGGCAGTCCTTTCCAGTCTTTGCATCATGGCTTCTGCTATGAGTCTGGAAATAGGCGATCCCATGGGTGTCACGTTGATTTGCTCGTATGTTTGGCCGTTGAAGGTGAAGTGGGTGGTCAGGCATAGGTCCAGTAGTTTAACCATGTTGTCCTTGGAGATGGTTTCACTGGGCTTGTGTTCTTGTTCAAGTAGTGTTGTCATTGTTTCCCTCGCTAGTGGTATGTCTGTTGATGTGAATAGGGCGGTGGCATCAAACGATATCATGGTCTCTTCGTCCTCTATCTTTATGTCTTTGATCGATCGAGTTGAGGAATTCCTGGGCTGAGTGGATGGAGTGGGGTGATTTGTTGACTAGGTGCTTGAGTCTTCTTTGTAGTTCTCTGGCTAATCTGTGTGATGGAGTGCCTGGTAGGGAGACTATGGGCCTGAGGGGGACTTCCAGCTTGTGCACTTTAGGAAGGCCGTAGAATCGAGGTGTGTTGGGTCCTTCAGGTTTCATTCTTAAGAAGACTGTTTTGTTATCTGTCCTGTTTGTTTAAGTCTTTGTGGCGTGTGTAGGATTTTTGTTGCGTAGCTGTGGTGTCGGGTCAGTTTGTACTGGTCGGTATGTGTTCTCGTCGGTGAGCAGTGCTTGTACTTTGGAGATGGAGTCCTTTTTATTCATTATCACTGTCATGCGCCCTTTGTCTGCAGGTAGTATAGTGATGTTCTTGTCCTCCTTTAATCTGTCCAGGGCTTGTCTTTCCTGTGTGTTGAGGGTGCTGAGTTCCCTCCTTCTGGTTAGTGTCGGGACTACTGTCTGTCATATAGTTTGTTGTGTTTCTTCATTGATATTGTTATTGTATTGATATCAACAAAACAGACTTCTTAAGAATGAAATCCGAAGGCACCAACACACCCTGATTCTATGGCCTCCCTAAAGTGTGCAAGCCGGAAGTCCATCATCTCCTGAGTGAATAAAAAAAAAGCAACGTGATCTTGACATTAAAAACTGAAAGAACTGCGGATGCTGTAAATCAGGAACAAAAATAGAAGTTGCTGGAAAAGCTCAGCAGGTCTGGTAGCATCTGTGAAGAAAAAAATCAGAGTTAACATTTCAGATCTGGTGACCCTTCCTCAGAACTGATGGTAGCTGGGAAAACATTAGGTTATATGCAGAAAATAGGGAGAAGAGTGGAATAGGGAGTAAACGATAGGATAGAGCCCGAAGAGAGAGAAGAACAGTTGGATAGACAAAGGGGTTGATAACCATCTGGCTAGGAGGGTGACTAGCTGATAATGGGGACTGTTAGTGACTAGTAATAGGTAGTGTATAATGGCAGGCTATGTGAGAACAAGGCCTTTTGTGTGTGTGTGTGTGTGTGTGTGTGTGTGTGTGTGTGTGTGTGTGTGTGTGTGTTGGGGGGGTGGGGTGTGGGTGGGGTGGGATGCTTGGACATGGGAGAGTTTAGGCCCAAAAATTATTGAATTTACTCCCTACCACAGCCCCCTCTCTATTTTCTGTGTATAACCCAACTTCCTCTCAGCTACCATCAGTTCTGAGGAAGGGTCACCAGACCTGAAACGTTAACTCTGATTTTTTTTCTTCACAGATGCTGCCAGACCTGCTGAGCTTTTTCAGCAACTTCTATTTTTGTTCATGATCTTGACATTATCTATCTACCTTTCACAAATGCACCTTCCATTCTTTTATGTGGCGCTACCACTGTGCCAAAATAGGTAGATTCAAACATGAGATCCTGTCAGCTATCATTTGCAGCAGAGTTGTATTTAACTACTGTAAACTAATAGCTCAACATATCCCCCACTCTATCATTCCTATCAAGACAGGTTCCATGGAAGGGCAGGAAAACATGTCAGGAGCAGCACCATGTATACCTAAAAATGAGGTAGTAACTTAGTTAAGCTACAGTACAGGATTAATTGTTTGCTAATCAGCAGAAATAGCATGTGATAGATAAAACCAAGGTAAAAGTCGATAGACAACAGATTAAATGGGAATTCTGCACTACTGTTGTATCTGGCCATAAATGGTGACAGGCAATAAAGCAACTCACTGGAAGGGATAGTAAGAACTGCAGATGCTGGAGTCTGAGGTAACAAGGTGTAGAGCTGGATGAACACAGCAGGCCAGGCAGCCTCAGAGGAGCAGGAAAGCTGACGTTTCAGGTCATCTTTCCTGCTCCTCTGATGCTTCCTGGCCTGCTGTGTTCCTCCAGCTCCATCCTGTGTTATCACTGGAAGAGGGCACTCGATTCATGTCCCCAACCAGTAAAGGCTATTATACTAAAGACTTGTGACCAAAATGAGTGTACCCCAACCAAGGTATTGTGGTACAATCATATCTCTGGCATCCACCTGACAATATGAAAGATTGTTCAGATGTCACCCAACCGGAAAGAAAGCAGGAGAAATCCTATCCAGCCAGTTACCACCCAGTTGGTCTATTTTCGTTTATTGGCAAAGCAATGGAAGATGTCTCCGAATGTGCTGAGCTGTGGGGCTTAATTAGCAGTAATCAGCTCTCTGACACTCTGTTTCGATTCTGTCGGAGTTACTTCACTCCGGACCTCATTGACTGCATTCTAAAAATGAGCCGAGAGTGAATACCCTTGACATGAAGGCATTGTTTGATTGAGTGTGACATCAAGGATCCCCAGCAAAACTGCAGTTAAATGGAATTAGATGGAAAACACTGCACTGTCTGGATTCACCACCAGCACAAAACAAGATGGATGTGAGTATTACAGAGGTTAATTATCTCAGCCCTGTATGTTGCTGCAGATGTTCCGTGGGACAATGGTCTTCAGCTACTTTGTTAATGACCTTCCTTCTTTGATCACATTGGAAATGGAGACATTTGATGCTGTGCAGTGTTCATTATCATTTGCAACTTCTCAAACACTGAAGAAGGCCATGCTTAGGTGCAGCAAGATGCGGACAGTGTTCAGACTTGGGCTGATAAACAGAAAATAACATTTGCTTCTTCACACTTGCCAGACAATGATCATCCGCAGCAAGAGAAAATCTAACCATCTCCCTTTGACGTTCAGCAGCATTGCCATTTATGAATTTCTACCATAAAGTTTACATCTTGTGAATACCATTGACCAGAAACGTGACTGGGCCAGTCGTATAACTATTGTGGTCATGAGAACAGGTAAGAGTTAGGCAATTCTGCTGAGCGTGACTCACCTCCTGAGTCCCCAAAACCTTTCCTCCATGTTCAAATCAGGATAGAATATTCCATTTACCAAAATGAACATAGCCCCAAAAACACTTGAGAAACTCGATAAGTAATGAGGACAACTTGATTGGTACCTCATCCAGCAGCTTAAACAACCTCCCTTCACACCCTGCTCACAGTCTTCGGCCACACTCATCCCTAGCCATACCAAAAGTAGGTAAGTTGTTGATTGAATCGCTTCATGGTCACAGTGGTCTGCAAAGCTCCCTTTTTAATACTTAGGGAGTGGTTAGAGAGACATTTCCTGGATCAGGCTTGTTTTATTATTAACTTCTCCCAGGGGATTACATTGCTGGTGGGAGCAGTGGGTGGTGTAGTGATTCATGGCACTTAATGGTAACATTGCTGTATTTAGTTCTCATGAAATAATAAAATACATAAATTATACAAAATATGTAAAGCTCTCGGTCAGTGAATGAGAGGCTGATTGTTTCCAAACTGTCCATTTTATGGATTACATTCTGGGCAATATTTATCCCTTAACTGGAATCATTAAAAACAGATTATCTCATTGTCCCAGTGTTGTTAGTGTGATCTTGCTGTGTGCATTTCCTGGTTTCCAAAATATTTATTGTATTTAATTATAGGAAGGTGGGAAGTGTTAACTGGTGATTCACTGTGTCCCTATAAAAAGGAATAGATGAAACTTGCCTTTTTGTGTGAGGTGGTATATGTTTATAATATGTGTCACTGTCAATAAATGCTTATGAAAGTGTGTAAAGATTGACTTCAGTTCTATTTTTCACCAGCTATCTTTCGATAATGTAATAATGACTATATTTCAATAAGTACTTCACTGGATATAAGGTTGTGTGTAAAAGCAAGCTCTTTTATATTCATACAGCTTGTCTTTTGGTTCATATTATAGAGCTGTTCATTTGTCCTTCCTTTTAATACTTCATTTGCTGTCCTTCACTCCTACGCAGAAGACAGGAACAGTGCTCAGTCCTTGTGTTCGCAAATCAATTCAATGACAATAGCAGGATGAATGGAGCAGAGGCAGAAAGTGGGTGAATCGTTTACTTATATACAAATTGGATTTCCAAGTAAACAACTTGATCATAAAGAAGCCAAGCAGCATTGCAGATTATGTGGTTTGAGAACTTTGGCAACTTAAGCACATACGTGATGTGTATACAAATGCATTGCATTGCGTGCAAGTCTATTTATATATAAGTAAATGTATTTACAAATAAATGAATATTCATGTGCACACTTAATTTTTTTCTTGTTGCAGCATGTCTCCTGCAGTGCTATGTATTTAAAGGTCTTGACTTTCATTAGACCTATGAGCCTCTGGATGGTGCGAACATTAATGTTCATTGTGCAGAGTAATGTAAATTTATGAATGTGACCTTCTGCTAAATTTCAGACTGATTCAGCACATGTTTAGTTTATTCATATCACATTCCATAGTCAAGTATCATGATACACTCTTTGTACTTAAAAAAGAATGGTCTCACCAACTGGAAATTAAGACCACTGAAATATTTTCAATGCTGAAAGCTTAAGAAGCCAGAAGAGGTTCGGAACTATGTAGAAATGAATCACTTTTGTGTGATAAACACAATTTTTACTTGTACAAAGGCAAATTACTGTGAATACGAGGGACAAATGCAACAGATGCTGGAAATCTGAAATAAGGACAGAAAATGTTGGAAGCACTCTTCCATTATAAAAGAATAAATAGCTGACCATTTGGGAAGCAGTGACAGATACAGACAGAGTCAGCATGGATTTTCAAAAAGGAAATTGAGTTCGAGCATTCTGATGGAATTTTCCGAGGATGTAACTAGTATAGTTGATAATAGGGAACCAGTGAATATGGTATACTTGGACTTTCAGAAGGCTTTCAATAAGGACTCACGTAAGAGATTAAAATTAAAGCACATGGTTTTGAGGGTAGTGTACTGACATGGTTAGAGAACTGGTTGGCAGATAAGGAAACAAAGAGTGGGCATAAAGGTGTTTGTTCTCGAGTGGCATGCAGTGACTAATGGGGTACTGCAGGGATCAGTGTTAAGACTTCAGCTATTCGCAATACATGTGTGATTTAGATGAGAGAAGTAAATGTCATATTTCTAAGATTGCAGATGACACACAGCTGGTGGAAGAGTGAACTGTAAGGAGCATGCAAATGTGAGTGAACGTGCAGAGGAAAGTGAGTTGTGAATAGGTCATAAGGAGCCTCCAAAGAGATATAGATTAGTTAACTGAGTGGACAAAGATCTAGAAAATAGTGTATAATGTAAGCAAGTTTGCAATTGTCCATTTTGGTAGAAAGAATAGCAAAATGCTGAGATGCATAGAGATCTGTATGTCCTAATCTATAAATTTACAGAAGGTTAGTGTAAGTAATGAGGAAAGCTAATAGAATATATGTTTGATTGGGAGTAGATTTGAATGCAAGACTAGGGAGTTTACATTTCAGTTATAGAGGATATTGGAAAGACAGTCTGGAGTACTGTGTGCACGATTGATCACCTTACTTAGGGGAGGATGTTAATGCATTGGAAGCAGTTCAGAGAAGGTTAACTAGACTAATACCTGGAAAGACTAGGCCTGTAACTTCTGAAGTTTTATAAGAGTCAGAGGTGACATAATTGAAATACAAACTGCTGAGGGGACTTGACCTGGTGGATGTTGAAAGCATGTTTCCTGTTGTGGGAGAATCTAGATCTAGGATCAATAGATTAAAAGTTAAGGCTTGGCCGTTTAAAACTGAGATTTAAATAAAAACCTTTTTTTTTCTGAGTGTTGAGAGTCTTCAGAGTTCCCCTCCTGAAAAGGCAGTGGATGCAGAATCTTGAAATATTTTTAAGACAGAGGGAAGTAGATTCTTGATGACCAAGGAGATGAAGGATAATTGGGGGTACACAGGAATGCAGAAATAAAAACGGAAATTGCTGGAAAAGCTGCGCAGATCTGACAGAATCTGTACAAAAAAAAAATCAGAGTTAATGTTTCGGGTCCAATGACCCTTCCTCAGAAGTGAGGAAGAACACAGGAATACAGCGTTGAGGTTAAATCTGATCAGTCTTTATCTTATTGAATGGTGGAACAGGTTTGAAGGGTCGAGTGGCCCACTCCTGTTCCTTGTTCACGCATTCCTATATTTGTATGATAGGGCAAGAAATCTCACTAGACCTTTTTTAGACGATACAATGTAAGATTCACACAGTTAACATATTGGGTCAATGACTCTAAACCTTGGCTGCCAAGTGGGGAAGGAGCTGAAAAATTAAAATAGGGTTATTATAATTTTAGGAAGGACAGAATAGAGATAAAAGATCTCTATTATACTAGTTATACTAGAGACTGTCATTGTGAGATAGAATTGAAAAGGGAAAATGTGTAGGCAGGTAGGGACCTGAGTAGTGACAACAAAATTATTTTATCTAGTGGGGTTTCAATGACCATTTCATTGACTGGGGTTAGGAAACTGGAAAGGGGCAAAACTCGACCTACTCTTGGGAGATAGGGCAAGACAGATGACTGAGGTGACAGTGGGGGAGCACTCTGGGACCAGTGACCACAGTTCTATAAACTTTCAAATAGTTATTGAGAAGGACAAAACTGGTCCACAGTTTGAAGTTCTAAATTGGGTGGGGCAAGGCAAATTTTGTTGGAATTAGATGGGAGCTTGCAGGGGTTGATTGGAGTATTTTGTTTGCAAACAAAGGGACCTCCGGCGATTGGGAGGCCTTTAAAAGTGTGATAGCTAGTGTTTGAGGTCTATATATTCCTGTAAGGGTGAAGGGTCAAGGTTGGCAAGAGTAAAGAATGCTGAATGACAAGATATTGAGGCTTTGACCAGAAAAAAGGAGGCATGGCTCAGGTACAGGCAGCTGGGATCAAGGGAATCCCTGGATGTATATTGGGGATACACAGTTTACTGAAGAAGGAAATCAGGGGGGTGAAAAGGGGGCATGAGATAGCTTTGGCTGCGAAGATTGGAGTAAATCGAAAGAGATTCTTTAAAATTATTAAGGGAAAAAGAATTGAGAGAGAATAGGACCCCTCAAGGACCAAAGTGGACATGTGTGGAACCGCATTAGATGGGCAAGGCCCTCGATGATTATTTCTTCTCTGTTTACTGTGGAGAAAGA
Source organism: Ginglymostoma cirratum (assembly GCA_024137785.1). Lineage (NCBI taxonomy): Eukaryota > Metazoa > Chordata > Chondrichthyes > Orectolobiformes > Ginglymostomatidae > Ginglymostoma > Ginglymostoma cirratum. Next base: position 86,352,863 of record JAHRHZ010000145.1, on the reverse strand, counting down.
CATGAAGACTTGAGAATTTGGGTAAGTTAGTGGCAATGTCTTGGGGACAGTCCATATCACAGTAGAGGAGGTGTTTAAAGTATTAGAATGTGCAAATATCCTGGCCCTGACCAGATATATCCGAGAATCCTGCAAGAGGCTAGAAGAGAAATTGTGGGAAACTTGACTGATATATTTGCGTCATCATTAGCCACGGGTGAAATCCCGGAAGACTGGAGGGTAGTGAATGTTGTGCCCTTATTCAAGAAGGGCTGCAAAGAAAAACCTGGGAATTACAGGCCAGTAGGCTTAACATCTGTGGTAGGTAAATTACTTGAGAAGATTCTGAGGGATAAGATATACATGCATTTGGAAAGACAGGGTTTGATTAGGAGTCGTCAGCATGGCTTTGTGCATAGGAGATCATGCCTCACTAATTTGTTAGAGTTCTTTAAAGAAGTGACCAGGAAGGTGGTTGATGGCAGGGCGGTAGACATAGTCTGTGTGGATTTCAGTAAGGTCTTTGATAAGGTTCCACATAGTAGGCTGCTCTGGAAGGTTAGATCGTATGGAATCCAGGGAGAGCTGGCAAACTGGATACACAATTGGCTTGATGGTAGGAAGCAGAGGGTAATACGGGAAGAATGCTTGTCAGACTGGAGACCTGTGACTAAGGGTGTGCCTCAGGGGTCGTTGCTGGGCCCATTGCTGTTTGTTGTCTATATCAATGATTTGGATGAGAATGTACAAGGCATGATTAGTAAGTTTATGGAAGACACTAAAACAGGCGCGATTGTGGACAGTGAGTAAGGTTATCAGAAATTGCAGCAGGATCTTCATCAGGTGGGGAAGTGGGCTGAGAAATGGCAAATTGAGTTTAATATAGATGTGCGAGGTGTTGCATTTCGGAAAGTCAAATCAAGGTAGGAATTTCATGGTGAATGGTAGGGCCTTAGGGACCGTAGTAGAACGGAGGGACCTTGGAGTTCAGGTGCACAGTTCTCTGAATGTGGCGTAACAGGTAGACAGGGCAGTGAAGAAGGCTTTTGGGACACTGGCCTTCATCAGTCAGGGCATCGAGAACAGAAGTTGGGAAGTTATGTTGCAGTTGTACAGGACGTTGGTGAGGCCGCACTTGGAGTATTGTGTTCAGTTTTGGTCACCTTGCTACAGGAAGGATGTTATTAAAATGGAAAGAGTGCAGAAGAAATTTACAAGGATGTTACCAGGATTCAAGGGACTGAGTTATTGCGAGAGGTTGGACAAGCTTTTTTCTTTAGAGCGTAGGAGACTGAGGGGGAATCTTATCGAAGAGTTATCAGATCATGAGAGGCATGGATAGGGTGAATGTACTCAGTCTTTTTTCCCTAGAGTTGGGGAATCGAGGACTAGAGGGCATTAGTTTAAGGTAAGAGGGAAAAGAATAAATGGGAACCTGAAAGGCAACTTTTTGACGCAGAGTGTGGTAGCCATAATGAATGAACTGCCAGTGGAAGTGGTTGAGGCAGGTATATTAACAACAGTTAAAAGGTATTTGGACGAAAACATGGATAGGAGAGGTTGAGAAGGATATGGGCTAAGTGCAGGGAAATGGGGTTAACGTGGCTGGACATTTTGGTTGGCATGGACCAGTTTGGGCCGAAGAGTCTGTCTCCGTGCTGTGGCACTCTCTGACTCTATATGAGAAGGGAATTTGATAGGATAGAATAAGGTCCTCTTTCTACAATAGGAGTGCTGTTACTAGATAAGTGTATAATCATAGATCAGGTAGTGAGTTGAGCCAAACATGAAAGCTGTGAAAAATAAGGGCTTTTTTTCCTTGGAGTAGAAGAGGTGAAGTCTTGATTAGAATGGAGTAAAAATATAGAATTTCTAACTGCTGATAAGATTGTAAATGTAAGTGATTCAGTAGAGAGCAGGAGATTTGCAAAGGTCTATAAATCTCTACTGCATACTAGACGGAACTCCTCCACTACTGTTTGAAACAGTTCCAAGCACAGTCAGAGAGTTCCTTGCTTTAACATCCTGTAGCAAAGCACTGTTCCAAATAGTCAACCTAGACATAGAGTCATAAAGTGATACAACATGGAAACGGGTCCCTCGGCTCAAACTGGTCCACGCCGACCATGTGCCCACTCAGCTAGTTCCAGTTGCCTGCATTTGCTCCATATCTCTCTAAACCCTTCCCAACCATGTACCTATCCAGATGTGTTTTAAATGTTGCTATTGTATCTGCCTCAACCACTTTCTCCGGCAGCCCATTCCATATATTCACCACTCTTTATGTGAAGAAGTTCTTAATTCTTTCCCCTCTCGCCTTAAACCTATTCCTTTTAGTTTTCAATTCCCCATGCCTGTGGAAAAAGACACATGCTCATCCTATCTATTTCCCTCATGATTTTATACACCTCAATAAGGTCACCCCTCATTCTCCTATGTTCCAAGGAATAAAGTCCTAATTTGGCCAACCTCTTGCTATAACTTAGGCGTTCTAGTCCTGGCAACATCCAGGAGAATGAGTGGCGACCTTATGGAGGTGTATAAAATCATGAGGGGCATAGATAGGATGAATGCACATAGTCTTTTTCCCAGGGATGGGGAATTGAAAACTAGAGGGCATAGGAGTAAGATGAGAGGGGATAGATTTAAGAAGGGCGTGAGGGGCAACTTCTTCACGCAGAGAGTGGTGCGTAAATGGAATGGGCTGTTGGACAAAGTGGTTGAGGCAGGCGCAATAGCAACATTTTAAAAAGACAAATATGGACAGGACCAATGTCATATACAAGATTCCCTGCAGAGACTGCGACAAACATTACATCGGATAAACAGGAAGGAAATTAACCACAAGGGTACACGAACATCGGCTGGCAACAAAAAGACATGACCAATACTCACTCATCTCCATCCACATGGATAAGGAAAACCAGCAATTCAACTGGGACAACACCAAGATCCTGGGACGGGTGAAGCAGAGACAAACACGGGAATTCCGAGAAGCCTGGTTCTCTACTAAGAAAGCCATCAATAAACACATAGAGCTAGACCCCCATGTACACTCCATTGCAAAGGAAAACCGGAAGTGAGGTTATCCAGCTCAACGGACACCAGAGTTTAAGTAACAGGCGGGAAAATACAACGGCGCTTCATCAGAGGCTGCACTGATGATGTTACCCAGCAGGGTAATGAAACGTCTGCGGAACAACAAACCAGCTCGGCGAGCCAACCAACCACAACATCCACAACTGGAGCTACAAATCTACTCTAAAACCCTGTAGGAGTTGAGACATCATGTTTAAGTTGTACATGTGAGGCCTTTCTGGAAGACTGTGCAGTTCTGGTTGCCTTGCTATAGGAACGATATTATTAAACTGGAGAGGGTTCAGAAAACATTTACCAGGAGGTTGCTAGGAATGGAGGGTTTGAGTTATAAGGAGATGCTGGATAGGCTAGGACTTTTTTTCACTGGAAAGTAGGAGTCTAAGGGGTAATCTTATAGAGGTTTATAAAATCATGAGAGGCATAGATAAGGTGAATAGCAAGGGTCTTTTCCCTAAAATGGGGAGTTCAAAACTAAGGGGCATATTTTTAAGGTGAGAGGATTAAGATTTTAAAAAGGACATGAGGAGCAATTCTTTACACAGAGAGCGTTTGTATGTGGAATGAACTGCCAGGGGAAGTGGTGGATGTAGTAAAATACATTTGGATAAGTAAATGAATAGGAAAGATTTAGAACGGTATGGGCCAAACGCAGGCAGGTGGGACTAGTTTAGTTTAGTTTGGGAACGTGGTTGCTGTGGACTAATCGGACTGAAGGATCTCTTTCCATGCTGTATGACTCTATAAATAAAAGCTAAAATTCCATTTACCTTCATTATTACTTGCTGAATGTAATGATATCAGCAATACCTTCAGCGAAAAATATATTCAGAAGAACATAATGACTCCCAGGAGACAACTTACAAAGGAGGATGGAAATGCCGTCTCTCTATCTTCCTGTTTGACTGAACATTTGTGCTTTTGGCTTGATCCTCTGGTCTATGCTGTGTGTAAATGAAGATAGTAGTGAAAATATACCTCAACACATGATGTGTTAACCCCCAGTGCCAAAGTGTCTTTTGTATTCAATGTATAGGGAGTGCAATTAGGGGAAGAAAGATTGAAGTGTTGAATTTTGATGACAACCACATGAAAATAAGATAGTGTCCTGTGGAGATTGTCCGTTTTCTATAATTGAACATGTCCCATATGGTACGTAGTTGACTGCATTAGATCACTTTGAGTTTTATTGTAGGATCTCTACTTACTCAAGGGCACTATCTTCAACAATTCAAGTGATATAGTTACCTCTCTTATTGCATTATAGTTTATATGATTACTGTAATATTGTAGTAAAACAGCAAGCTTCTGTATGAGTCTTTACTTATTGTGATCCGACGGGTGAGGAAGTTTTAAATCCAACTGTTACTATGCATTACGCGCTATTCTTGCTCAAGGGTAGTTTCTTATTGCTGCTTCATGTTGAGTGTCGAATCTCTCCTTCCCTGCTTCATGTCAAGGACTGTGCATTTTGATAATGTTCCCCTTGTACTTATCTTGCCTTGAGCAAAAAAGGTTTGGGTGTTCATAAACCAATCGTGAAAAGCTTGTGAACAGGCACGAAAAGCAATTTAAAAATCTGATGGAACATTGGCTTTTATCTGTAATGGCTGTTGTGCAAAGTGGGGGCAATATGCTTAGTTTATATACATCCTTCATCAGACCAAGCATGGTTGTGGGCACTGCACCTCGGGAAAGATGCATTGACCTTGGAGGAGTCATAAGACATAGGAGCAGAAGTGGGCTATTCAGCCTATCCAGCTTGTTCTGCCACTCAATGAGGTGATGGTTGATCTGATGATCCTCAACTGCTCTTTCCTGCCTTTTCCCTATAATTCTTTATTCCTTTTCTGATTAAAAATCTGTCTATCTGAGTATTGAATATACCTAAATGACACAGTCCAATAGTTCTCTGTGGTAAAGAATTCCATAGATTCACTACCCTCTGAGAGAAGAAATGCTTCCTCATCTCTATCTTATACTTGTACCCCTTTATTGTAAAATTATTCCCACTGGGCCTTGACTTTCCTACAAGGGGAAACAAATCTTTCTACATCTACCCTGTCAAGTTCTCCAAGAATCTTGTATGTTTCAATGAAGTCACCTCTCATTCTTCTATATTGCAACAAGTACAGACCAAATCTACTCCACCTAATCTTGTAAGACAGTCCCTCCATACCTGGTATCAACCTTCTCTGGACTGCCTCCAATGCAAGTATATCTTTCGTTGGATATTGGGCCCAAAACTGTTTTCGTATTCCAGTTCTGGCCTGACTAGTGCCTTGTATATTTCAAAACGCTCCCTTTTATACTCTCTTTCTTTTGAAATATAGGTCAACATTCTGTTTGCCTTCCGTCCCCTGTTACCCACTGAACTTGGATGCTTGTTTTTTGAGATTCATGGACAAAGACTCCAAATCCCTCTACTCTGTAGCTTTCTGTAGTCTTTCTCCCTGTGAGTAATATTCACTCCCCTTTCTTTGTGCCAAAATGCATAACCTCACATTATATTCCATGTGCAATGTTTTGCCAACTCACTTAACCTGTCTATGTATCCCTTTCCATCCTCACCACTTGCCTTCCTACCTATTTTTGTCTCATCCACAAACTTGGCTATAATATATTCACTTCCTGTCATTCAATTCACTAATATGTATTGTAAATAATTGCGGCCCCAGCACTAATCCCTGCGACATACCAGTGTTGAAATACAGACTCTTTCAAGTTATACCATTGCTTAAGGAGTCAAGTGGTGAGAAAAGAATGTATAAAGCTGATTTTCATTCCCTTTGAATCTGTTTCATTAAAGGGTGATCCAATTGAGGGACTTGAGGGATGATTCTTTAGTATAGATAATGAAAATCTAAGATGATGATAATCTTAAAATTAAAGCAAGAGCTTGACCATCAGGCATGAAGTCAGGAAACATGGATCCAAAAAAAGGGGGAGTGGAACTCTGGAACTCTTTCCCTACTTTCCCCTATCCCAACCAAAATACGGTTTGTGTGAAGTTTTTACCCTGGATCTAGCAGTGCTTCTTATCCCACGCTGTTGTGTTATCAGGATGACGACGATGAAGCCAGAGTTGGGGAAGCATTGGCTCGCACTGTGGTCTGTGCTCTCAAGACTGCAGATCCTCGTGCTCATATTGCCAGCTGGCTGAACACCACGGAGGTGCGTATGTCAGTCTTTAGTCTGTTGGAGCTTTGGTGAAATGGCCTCGTTTTGAATTTAGTCACAGTGGGGCTTGTTGTAAATTAACTGTTAATTTCATTGTTGATCTTGTGCGTATGTGAACACAGGAAAATCTGCAAACCACAACAGGTAAGTCAACTAACTACTTCAGCTGAAGAATCGCACCAGAAACATTCACCTGTTTTGGTGGCTGACTGACTTATTGTACATCTCTACCTAAGATAACTAAGCTTGAGGTTTTGCTCATGGTATCTGACTGTGTTGTAAGTGACACGGTGAATGTCCAAGTGAAGTAAGTGGTTGATGTTAAAGTATCTTTGGTTAGTGCAAACACCCAATGATCTGAGCAAGACTAACGGTTTCAAAGTGCTTGTTGCTACTTCTTACAATTTAGAAAATAAGAGGCTTCCTTATTGAAACATAAAAAAATTCTTTTGGGTACTAGACAGGGTAGATGTTGAAAGGTTGTTTCCTCTTGTGGGAGACTGTGGTACAAGCTCAGAGTAAGAGATCACACATTTAAGACAGAGATGAGGTTTTTTTTTCTCTGATGGTAGTGAATCTGTGAAATTCTTTACTGCTGAGGACTGTTGGGGCTGGGTCATTAAGTATATTCAAGGCTCAGACAGATATTTAATCAGTAAGGGAATCAAGGATTATTGGGAAAGGTAGGAAAGTACAGTTGATGATTATCAGCTTTTTTCTCACTCGGGTAGAGTAAACTTGATGAGCTGATATTTTATAATCTTATAGATTAGTTACGATGATTGAAAAGGGAATGTAAACAGTAAGAAAGCATTTTCTGATTGGCTGCTGGAAATCTGAAGCCTATCAAATTGGGCAGGACTTTTGTGTAACCAATGCATATATAGTGTGAACCTGCCAGAAATGAACATGTTGAAATGATAATTATCTTTATGAATCAAAGCTCTTCTTTCTTTTTATTTAGGTTGAAGTCACTTCACACGAGACAAACTTGCACTATGTCAATCTTGCAGTTCAGGCCTGTTTAAATAAGCGAAAGATTTGCCCCTCAAAAGGCAGCAACCTATCAGCATGGAGTTCATCTGCCTTTAAGAGAAGGAAACATAATTCAGGTGATGGGGCAGAGTACTCAGCAGCTGCAGGTGCAGACCCTAAACCTGCCCTGACCACCAGCATCCCTTTCGGGCCTAATCTACTTCCGGTTGTCCGAGACACAGGAGCGACAGCCCAGCTTGGAGTACCCAGTGACTCGAGGGAGACGAACATTGCTCTGAGCAATAACCTAGAAGCTAATGCTTGTAGTGGAAAAGCGGATAGTAATTCCAAACTTTCTGGAGTTCACAGCACAATGATATCCACTGACAAGTTGTTGAACTGTTTGGTTCACCCTGATGTGATCAGCTTAATGACTGAAATTCTGCTGGACAATCATTCCTCTCATTAGTCAGACAAGCTCTTCAGTGTCTATTGATTTTATTTTTTAGTGTGGAAATAAATTATTCCTAAAAGGAACTGTCTGACTCAATTTATCAATATTATGCAGTCGTAAGAAATAGCAGCTGGTGTAAGCCAAAAGGCCCCATTCCCCCATTCTGTAAGATCATAGCTAATCTTCTGTCTGAACGCCACTTCCCTTCTTGGTCAATGACTGAGCATCTGGAGTAGAGGTTATCAAAAACACTCAGTCCTTGAAATGAAGCAGTGTTACCTTACCTCAGACCTAATGCTTACTGCTTATCCTGTGGTTGTGTCCCCTCACTCTAGATGGACTAGGCCTCAGTGACAATGTCTGGTTGTCACTGAGATCACATTTTTCTGATCGCATTTACTGCTAGAAGTTACTATGTCAACTGTCACAATGTTTCTGTGGTCTCTGGACAGCCCTGTGGGTCACCTTGTTGTGTAAGTAAAAGTGCTTATTTATCAGCCAATTGTGAATATTCCATAGTGAAGGTTTAGCAGGAGCTGTAACATTTCAACAGTCATCACACTCTATTCTTTTGTGGAATGTGGATGTCACTGGAATTTGTTGCCAGTCCCTAACTGCCCTTTAACTGACTTGCACAATTCAGATGGTAGCTAAGAGATAACCATTGGTCTGGAGTTGCACGTAAACCAGACCAGGAAAGATGGCAGGTTTCCTTCCCAGACTACATTAGTGAACTAGACTTTTTTTTAAGAAAATACCAATTGTTGAGGTTATTATCGAGACTGGTTTTGTAATTTCAGATTTTTATCAATTGTGTTTGGATTCTACAACTTGCAATGGTGGGGATTGAACCTGTGTACTCAGAGCATTAGCCTGCACCTCCAGATTACCAATTCAGTAACGTTAGCACAAGCTGCCATCTCATCCCTAAACTAACAAGTGAAGGAGGAGGAGCAGTAAATGTTGGCCTGGCATCCTGTGAAAGATGAAAATGGTTTGTCTTTAAAACGTCTGATGCTATGTGTATTGATGGATCTTAAACATGAAACAAGACAATACAATAACAATCCTCCGGCAGAAACAACAATTTGTTGACATGCAATTTGAAATCCTATAATTCCAATTATAACAAGTTCAGCATGAATAATTAATCAATTTTTGCTGACTTATCCCAGAGTCTTGCAGGTTATTCACTCTGAGATGCTCAAAAATTTGCCCAGTCCTCTTTTGGCAAGAGAGTCAGAGGTGAGTGTAATGGCCATCACTAAGAAGAAAGTTCTGGGGAAGCTGAAAGGTCTGAAGGTGGATAAATCACCCAGATCAGATGGACTACACCCCAGAGTGAAGGAGATAGCTGAGGGGATTGTAGAGGCATTGGTGGTGATCTTCCAGGAATTACTGGAGTCAGGGAAGATCCCAGAGGACTAGAAAATGGCAAATGTGACACTGCTGTTTAAGAAGGGAGGGAGGCAGAAGATGGGAAATTATAGGCTGGTTAGCTTGACCTCTGTCATTGGTAACATTTTAGATTACCAAGGATGAGACTGTGGAGTACTTGGAAGTGCATGTTACGATAAGGCTGAATCAGCACGATTTCAAGGGGAAATCATTGGCTTACAAATCATTTAGAATTCTTTGAGGAGGTAAGGAGCACGTTAGACAAAGGAGAGCCAGTGGATGTGATCTATTTGGATTTCCAGAAGGCCTTTGACAAGTGCTGCACAGGAGCCTGCTAAATAAGATAAGAGCCCATGGTGTTAGGAGCAAGATACTGGCATAGATAGAGGATTGGCTGACTGGTAGAAGGTAGAAGAGTATGGATTAGGGGTCTTTTTCAGAGTGTAGACCAGTGACTTGTGGACTTCAATGGGGGTTAGTGTTGAAACCACAACTATTCAAGTACATTAATGATCTGGATGAAGGACTAAGTTTGTAGATGACACCAAGATAGATGGGGGTGCAGGTAGTTTTAAGGAGGCAGGGAGGCTGCAGAAGGATTTGGACAGGGTAAGAGAGTCGGTAAAGAAGTATCAGATGGAATGTATTGTGGAAAGGTGGGGTTGTGCACTTTAGTAGGAAGAATGGAGGCATAGATTATTTTCTAAATGGGGTAAAGGTTTGGAAATCTGAAGGACTAAGGAACTTTGGACCCCTAGTTCAGAATTCTCTTAAGGTTAACATACAGGTTTGACTGGCAGTTAGAAAGGCAAATGCAATGTTAGTATTCATTTCAGAAGAGCTAGAACACAAGGGCAGAAATGTACTGCTGAGGCTGTACAAGGCTGTGGTCAGACTGCATTTTGAATATTGTGAGCAGTTTTGGGCCCCGTATCTAAGGAAGGATATGCTGGCATTTGAGGTGGTCCAGATGATGTTCACAAGAATGATCCCTGGAATGAAAGGCTTATCATATGAGGAGCAGTTGAGGACTGTGGGTGTGTACTCAATGGCGTTCAGAAGAATGGGGGATTGGAGATATCATTGAAACTAATAGAGTGCTGAGTGGTGTGGACACAAAGGTGATATTTCCACTAGGAGGAATGGCTACGACCCCACGCCACAACCTCAGGAAGAAGTGCCAACCCTTTAGAACCAAGATGAGGAAGAATTTCTTCAGGCAGAGGGTGGTGAATCTGTGGAACCCTTTGCCATAGAGCACTGTGGAGACTGAGTCATAGAGTGTATTTAAGTCAGGTTTTTGATTAGAAGGGGGATCACGGCTTACAGGAAGAAGGCAGGAGAACGGGATTGAGACACATTTCGGTTATGATCGAATGGGGGAGTGAACTAACCGTGCTACCTCTATGACCTACAAGGGCAAGCACACACGGTAATTTCACTGCTTGCAAATTCCTTTCCAAGCCACAAACCATTTGGGCTCTCCTTAAGAGAAGGTGCAGAGGAGATTTACCAGGATGCTGCCTCGACTGGAGGGCAGGTCTTATGAGGAGAGGTTGAGGGAGCTAGGGCTTTCTTCATTGGAGCGAAGAAGGATGACAGCTGACTTGATAGAGGTGTACAAGATGATGAGAGCCATAGATCGAGTGGGTTGTCAGAGACTTTTTCCCAGGGCAGAAATGACTATTACAAGGGGACATAATTTTAAGGTGATTGGAGGAAGGTATAGGGGAGATGTCAGAGGTAGGTTCTTCACACAGAGTGGTGGGTGTGTGGAATGCGCTGCCGGCAGTGATAGTGAGTCAGATACTTTAGAGACTTTTAAGTGACTCTTGGATAGGTACATGGACGATAGTATAATGTAGGGTATGCAGGGTAGTTTGATCTTAGAGTAGGATAATATGTCGGCACAGTACTGTGGGCCGAAGGGCCTGTACTGTGCTGTACTGTTTTATGTTCTAAGTGATTCTGTTCCATACATGGAATGACCTATCTCTGCATCTTCATGTGCCTTTACGACATTGAAATTATCTCATCTTTATAATGTTGAGTTGTGTAGTTACAATATCAAGCTCCAAAAAGCCAGTAGTTTTGCCAAAACAGATTGACAAATATAATTATGTCACAGGATGTAACCTTTCCGTCAAATTTTCCACATCACATTAAGAGCAAGCTTCAAAACTTGTAATCTGTGGAATGAAAATATTCAAGTGCAGGAAAAAGTAAATTGTAAGTTTACAGTTGACATGGCTAATGTGTTTGAAGGATCCCAAGTTAAAGCAAATGCCTCCATAATTTTCAACCGAGACATTTGTTGGCAGGCATGTTTATTTCATTCAGTGCATTTACAAAGATAAATAATGTCCAATGTTAAAATATACATATTGCAGTTCTGAATTATTCCTCTACTCTTTTCCCCTGGCTGATACTACATACACATTCTCAAAAGAAGAAGCAGTAGATACAGCCATACTCTGAAAGGGAGCTGTTTTGATAGTTTGTTCCCTTGTCTTTTTGTATTTCACTTAAAATGATCGTAAAACGTACCAGAATCCAGCCCCTGGCTGCACTGCTGGTTGATTTTCACAAATGTTGAGTAACACTGGTGTAATAATTGTATTTCACAGGACTAAAAGATTCAGGTCATTAACCAATCTCGCAGCCAGGAAAAACGGAGCAAGTCAGAGGCTGGGAATACTGCAACATATAACTTGCCTCCTGACTCCCTAAAGCTCGTCCACTACCTACAAGGTAAAAGTCAGGAGTGTAATGCTGCGCTTCATTTTATAGAAATTCCTAAAATTTACAGCCCAAAAACAGCAAATGGAACCAATTGATACATTCCAGTGAGTGGTTATGTGCCTCACAAATCTCTATGAACCCTACTTCATCTCAACTGACCAGTATAACCTCCTGTTCCTCCTCCAACCTTCCTATGTATGTCTGGATTCCTCTTGAGTGCTTCAAGCATGTCATTCCTGTCACCTGTAACGGTGCTGATATTGCTTCACATTCGGAGTTCATTTTCCACTTCTGTAAGGATCGGATATTTTCATGCTGCTTAAAGTGATTTGACATTATTATCACAATGAAAAGTTTTGTTTTGTGTGCAGCACAAGCAGGTCATGCCATGCAAAGATCATAGGATGATAGAACAGAGCGAGGAAAGCAAAGAAGGTGCACAGAAAGCAAGATCAACACTAGGTTTGAAATTTGAGAGGTCCATTCAGAAGTCTAATAAGAACAGAGCAGAAGCTGTTCCTGAACCTGTTGGTACATGTGTTTAAGCTTTTGTATCTTCTGCCTGACAGAAGAAGTCAGAAGACATTAAGACCGGGGTGGGATGCATCTTTGATGATGTTGGCTGCCTTCCCGAGGCAGCAAGAAGTGCAGATGGAGTCAGTGGGAGGAAGGTTGGTTTGTGTGATGGACTGGGCTGTGTTCACAACTCTCTGTAATTTCTTACGGTCCTGGGCAGAGCAGTTGCCGTACCAAGCCATGATGCATCCAGATAGAATGCTTTCTATGGTGCATCCATAAAAGTTGGTAAGCGTTTGAAGTGAATTTTTGAAGATTGCTGTATAGTCCTGGCACCATTTCCACCCTACGGACTTGGAACTTTCATCAGTCTTTCGCTGTAGATCAGCCAATATTCAGAGTTTATTCCTCATTGATGGTGCATTAGAGATGAGCCTCGAAAACCATTCATACAGTTTGCTAACATTAAAAGGAAGTGGAGACCAATTCATCCTTGGCCTCCATCAGAGGTGGGGAAGGGTGGGTGAGGAACTTGTCACCATGTTCTTATCACATTGTCTTTAAAAATTCCCTCTCGGAAGAGGGGTGCTATTTGTGAGGGAGGCACTTCAAACTGACATAAAATCAGAGAAACAAGAACTTGGAGAGATTAGAAAAGGAACTTGTAGGAGACAAGTCTGAGGATTACATGTTCCTAAAAGTCTTTGTAGAAATGTTGGCTATATTCATGTAACCTGTAAATAGTTGCGATAGTGCAATGAATTTCATATTATTTACTAAAAAGGTCTCTTCTAGTTAGACCAGAAAGGTGGATATCCTAGTCTATATTTGATTACTTCAGGTTGGAAAGAACCCATACAAAACTCTTCATTTGGATCAATAAGGCTTCACTGAAAGTGAAGAATGTTGAGACCATCCAAAGCATGCCATCTCTCACCTTAAACATTGACTCCTTCTACCACTGATACAAAGTGGCAACAAGAATGTACTGATTTGCCATATGCCCTGCAGAAGCTTCACAAGCCTTCAACCAAAAGGCTTGTCACACCTGAGACCTCTACCCTGCCTAGAATTTCAAGGGAAGCAGATCCATGGGGACACCACCATCAAGTTACACTTTAAGCAACGCACCAGCTGGCTTGGAACTATATCACCATTCTGTCACTAGGTTAAAATGTTGGGAAACTCTACCCCAATAGCACTGTATGCCAAATGGATTCCTGTGGTTCGAGACGGCAACTCATCACCACCTTTTCAGGGCAATTAGGGATGGTCAACAGTATATGAACATACAAACAAGGAACAAGAGTAGGCTATTCGGCCCTTTGAACCTACTCTCCAATCGAATAAGATCATGGCTGAACTGATTTTAACCTCAGCTCTACATTCCTGCATAACCCCAAAAATCTTCCATCATCAAAATGCCAGCCTTGCCAGAGAAGCTGACATATCACGAAAGAATTCAAGGAAGTAAAGAAAACCTGTGCCTATTAGCTGATCATGCAAGAATTGGGGAATGCAGTTTCAGGATTTTAGACAAGGGATGTGGGGATATGCATGTGAAGAAGGCAGTGACCTGAAACTTGTTGCTTATGAGAATGGTGACAGTGAAAACGATGAATGATTTCAAAAGCATATTGGTTGGGCCTTGTGGGAGATAAATTAATTTGGCTATGTGTATAAAGCAGGGAAATGTGCCTGATTGGTTCGTCCTACATAGCACCACCATTGACTAGATGGGCTGAATGTTCTCCTTCTGCACTGTATTGTCTCAGTGACACTTGGCAAGTGGTTTTGATTATTGTGTCCTCTTGATTTAGTTGGATTTCTGTGGAATTAGTGCTAACTGGGTCAACACCATATTTCTAGTGCTAATGTAATGCTACAGGGCCTCTTCAAGATGGTTACTGTATCTCCTAAGTGGAAGAAATATTGTTTGTCTGAAACTGACAGGATGGGATAGTTTCCATAATTAGCAGCCTGAGGTTTTAGTACCTAAGTGAGGATCAGGAGGCAACAAAACATCTACAAATTTCTTTGAAAGCTATTTTCCAGATCAACATGTTCAGAGATGTTGTTACACATCTCTGGAGTAGGTGGAATTTGAGCCCAGGCCTCCTGGTTCAGAGGTAGGGACACTGCCAGTATACTACATTAGCCCTCAAGTTCTGAAGTGCACTGTTTTTTATTCTTCCATGGGATGTAGCACGGCCACAATGTGTTGCCCATTCCTGATTGCTTATGAACTGAGTGGCATTTTGGAGGGTAGTTAAGATTCAACCACGTTGCTATGAGTCTGGAGCCTCAGGTAGGCCAGATGAGATACAAATGGCAGATTTTCCTTCCTTAGAGTACGTTGAGTTGATTTGATTTGATTGTTGTCGCGTACTGAAATACAATGAAAAATATTGTTTTGCGTGCTATCATACCTTACATAAGTATATCAGGCTAATAGAACAGAATGCAGAATATAATGTTACGGCCACAGAGAAGGTGCTGGGAAAGATCAACTGTACTGTATGAGAGGCCCGTTCATAGGGCTGATAATAGCGGGAAGAAGCTGTTCTTGAATCTGTTGGTTTGTGTTTTCAAAGTTTTGTATCTTCTGCCCAATGCAAGAGGGTGGAAGTGAGTATAACAGGGGTGGGAGGTGTTGGCTGCTTTCCCCGAGGCAGTGGGAGTCAATACGAGGAAGGCTGGTTTCTGTGCTGGACTGGGCTGCAATTTCACAACTCTCTGTAATTTCTTGCAGTCTTGGGCAGAGCAGTTACCATCCCATGCTTTCTATGGTGCATCTGTAAAAATTGGTAAGAGTCATTGTGGACATCGATGAACCAGATGGGTTGTTACAGCAATCGATGAGAGATTCATGATTCCTATTACTGAGACCTAGCCTTCAGTTCTATGTATTAATTAATTGAGTTTATATTTCAGCAGTGACAGTGGTGGGATTTACACACACATTCCCAGAACATTAGCCCAGGCCTCTGGAATATTAGTCCAGTGACATTAATGCTACATCATCATGTCTTCATTCCAGCTGACAAAAGGGCTTGTTCTGTAATGTTACAGTCAGTCTTTGAGATTCAAGTGTACACTACTATTTGGTGAAGGAAGGGTTAAAATTCTGTAGTTACATTTGAGCTTATACGGCAGCCACACACTCTCTTTCAAAAGATGTGCAGTGGAGAAGCAATTGATTTAGTGTCATGGTTCATGAAAGATGCTCAGACGATCAATTCTCCCTTTAATGCCATAAATCCTACACAGGGATTGAATCTAGTTTTCCATAAGCTCACACAACGCCCTATTCAGTCAACAGTCTCTAGGCACCTAAAGATTCAGAGCAGGAAAGGAAGCAGTTGGCCTGAGAATGTTCAAGGAGCAGCACACTCTAGTAGTTGGTTAATCTGGTTTTATCACTGCTGAAAGAATAGAAAGACACGCATTTATGTCTTTCATGACCTCAGGATATCCAAAAGCGCATTAGTTTTGAATTCTGGTCACCACTGCACAATAGCAGGCAATTTGTGTGCAGCAAGCTTCCACACACAGTAAAGTCACCATAGTTCTGCTGGACCTGTGGGCGGCTGTCTTATTGGAGAGAGAGGGATGGGATTGGTGTAGGTTTAACCTGAGGGTCACTCTGCCTCAGGCAAGGCGAGAGGTTGGAAAGGAAGGTCCTTCATGGTGCAGGAATTGGACCAAGCTGTTGGCATCAGTCTTGACATCTGTTGGCATCCCCACCACTGCCCAGCTGCACTCACCTATCACCATCCCACCTACCTTCCCCAGCTCCACAACCCTCCCATTTATTTCAGAGCCCCCTTTCCCCTCCCCCATTTCTGAAGAAGGGTCCAGACCCGAAACAATAGCTTTCCTGCTCCTCTGATGCTGCCTGGCCTGCTGTGTTCCTGCAGCTCCGCATTGTGTTATCTCTGTACTCCCAGATCTTTGTTTTATTGAATTCAAATTCTACCAAGTGCCATGGCAAGATTCAAACCCAGGACCCTAGAACTTTACCTGGGCCTTTGAATTAATAGCTAACGACAATATCGCTATGCCAATGCCTCCTGATATCCAGCTATGAGGGTAGATGGAGTCTCAGGTTAACATGTGGCAAAACAGACAGTATAGCATTCCCTTCAGAATGAGTAGGATTGAACTTTACAAACCTTCTGATACACAGGTGACCCTGCTACATACTGAGTGCCAGCTGGCACACTGGAACATTCCTGTTGCACTTAGTGTTTCCCTCGGCTGAGGTCAGCTTGGATAAAACACATCTGTCACACTTACTGCTCATTCCTGAGCTGAGTCATGTCTCCTATTGTTGTTGGTGCATATCACTATCCTCTGTCAATCTCATGTCAACATTTTACACAACAGCATGGTGGCTCAGTGGTGAGCACTGCTGCCTCACAGTACCAGGGACCTGGGTTTGATTCCACTGTTGCGTGATTGTCTGTGTGGAGTTTGCACATTCTCCCTGTGTCTGCATGGGTTTCCTCCTGGTGCTCCAGTTTCCTCCCACAGTCCAAAGATGTGCAGGCTAGGTGGATTAGAACATAGAACAGTATAGAACAGCACAGCACAGTACAGGCACTTCAGCCCATGATGTTGTGCCAAGCTTTTACCGTAAGCCTAAGGTCTATCTAACCTCCACTCCTACCTTATTCTATCATCCATATGCCTATCTGATAGCTGCTTAAATGCCCCAAATGAGGCCGAGTCCACTACCCTCTCCGGCAATGCATTCCATGCCCGGACCACTCTCTGAGTAAAGAACCTACCTCTGATGTCTCCCCTATATCTACCTCCACTCACTTTAAAACAATGCCCCCTCATAATAGCTACCTCTAACCTAGGAAAAAGTCTCTGGCTGTCCACTCTATCTATACCTCTGATCATTTTGTACACCTCTATCAAGTCACCTCTCATCCTTTGCCGTTCTAAAGAGAAAAGCCTTAGATCTCGCAACCTTTCCTTGTAAGGAATCAAGGGCTACAGGGAGAGTGCGGGTAAGTGGAGTTGAAATGCCCATCAGCCGTGATTAAATGGCGGAGTGGACTCGATGGGCCGAATGGCCTTACTTCCACTCCTATGTCTTATGGTCTTATGGTCTTATGGTCTTATGGTAAGACCTTCCCTCCATTCCAGGCAACATCCTGGTAAATCTCCTCTGCACCTTTTCCAACGCTTCCACATCTTTCCTGTAATGAGGCAACCAGAACTGGACACAATACTCCAGATGTGGCTGAACCAGGCTTTTGTATAGCTGGAACATAACTTCACGGCTCTTGAACTCAATCCCTCTATTAATGAAAGCTAACACACCATACGCCTCCTTAACAATTCTATCCACCTGGGTGGCAGCTTTCAGGGAACTGTGAACATGAACCCTGAGATCCCTGTGCTCCTCCACACTGCCAAGAATTTTTCCGTTAACCCTGTATTCTGCTTTCAGGTTTGTCCTTCCAAAATAAATCACCTCACACTTTTCAGGTTTAATCTCCACCTGCCACTTCTCAACCCAGCTCTGCATCCTATGAATGTCCCTTTGTAACCTAGAACAGCCCTCAGCACTATCCACAACTTGACCCACCTTCATATCGTCCACGAACTTACTAATCCACCCTTCCACTCCTACATCCAAATCATTTACAAAAACCACAAAGAGAAGAGGACCCAGAACAGATCTTTGTGGTACACCACTCGTAACTGAGCACCAGGTTGAATATTTTCCATCCACTACTACCCTTTGTCTTCTAAAGGTCAGCCAATTCTGAATCCAATCTGCCACATTTCCCCCTATCCCATGCCTCCTTACCTTCTGCATGAGCCTACCATGGGGAACCTTATCAAACGCCTTACTTAAATCCATGTATACCACATCCACTGCTCTACCTTCATCCACGCGTTTGGTCACCTCTTCAAAGAATTCAGTAAGGTTTGTGAGGCATGAACTACCCCTCACAAATCCATGCTGACTATCATGAATCAAACTGTGCCTATCCAAGTGATCATAAATCCTATCTCTCAGAGCCCTTTCCAATAATTTGCTCACCACTGAAGTAAGACTAACTGGCCTGTAATTCCCGTGGTTATCCCTATTGGCCATGCTAAATTGCTTGCAGTGTTCAGGGATGTGTAGATTAGGTGGGTTATAGGAGGATGGGTTTGGGTTGGTGCTCTGAGGGACAGTGTGGACTCAGTTCTGAGGAAGGGTTACCAGACCCAAAATGTTAACTCTGTTTTCTCCTTCACAGATGCTGCCAGACCTGCTGAGCATCTCCAGCAATTTTGTTTTTGTTGGTGTGGACTTGTTGGGCCGAAGGGCCTGTTTCTACACTGTAGGGATTCTATGATCTATGAGCACACTTCCAAGTGACAGTGAGACAGATTTGCAGGGAAGCTGTCAGAAATGAATGGTTAATCTTGTCAGGATTTTTTTTTACAAGGCTGGGTCTTTTTTTGAAGGAGAGAAG
Source organism: Ginglymostoma cirratum (assembly GCA_024137785.1). NCBI lineage: Eukaryota > Metazoa > Chordata > Chondrichthyes > Orectolobiformes > Ginglymostomatidae > Ginglymostoma > Ginglymostoma cirratum. Next base: position 86,334,035 of record JAHRHZ010000145.1, on the reverse strand, counting down.
GATTTTCGCTGAAGGTCTTCAAAATTATGAAAGGTTTCAGTGGAGTGGATGGTGACAAAACATGGGAACGAGCATAACTATTGGACTTCCGTATAAAATCTCCACTGAAAAATATAATAGGCAAGCTGGCTGAATGGTTTTTACATGTGACGTGACTTTCCTAAGGTTCAATAGCTCTAAACTCATTTTTTTTTCACGACAGAGGTGATTATATTAAGCTTGCTAACCAGATTGGAGTGAATTGTTTAGCCTTACATAATATGCAGTTGTCTGGCAGAGAAGGCCATGGAGGGATATTATGACAGATATAGATGATAAATGATGGGGTGAAACTCAAATGGAACATAACCATAACATAGCCTAGACGGACTGATTGACCTATTTCTATGCTGTGTATCGTATGTAATCATAAATAATGAAAGTTGTGGTTGCCCTAATCTAACTCTGAGGAACCAAATCAGTTGTTAGTCTGCTCTGACAGGGAGGTGAGAATGACTGCCCTTGACATTAAGGCCACATTTGACCGAATGTAGTATCAAGGAACCCAAACGAAACTCGAGTCAATGGGAATGGGGACAAAACTGGTTGGAGTCATCGCCTGCACGAAGGAAAATGGTCGTAGTTGTTGGATGTCACTCAGCTAAGCTTCATGAGGTCACTGCAGGAGTTCCTCAGGGTAGTGAATTAGGCTCAACCATTTTCAGCTGCTTCTCCAATGACCTTCCCTTCATCACAAGGTCAGAAGTGGGGATGTTCGCTCATGGCTGCACAACGTTCAGCACCATTTACGACTCCTCAGATACTGAAGCAGTCCATGGCCAAATGCAACAGGGCATACCCAGGTTTGGACAGACAAGTGGCAAGTAACAGTTATGCCACACAAATGCCAGGCTATGGCCATTACAAGGGAGAACTAACCTTCATCCCTTGACATTTAATAAATCTCCCACTATCATCATCCTGGGGGTTACCATTGACCACAAAGTGAAGTGGACTAACCATATCAATGCTGTCTCTACAAGGACAGGTCATAAGCTATGGATTCTAAAGCAAATAATTCACTTTTTGACCCTCCAAATCAGTCCAACATTTACAAGTTAGAAGTTGGAAGTGTGGTGGAATACTCCCCACTTGCCTGGATGAGTGCAGCTCCAACAACACTCAAGAAGCTTGACACCATCCAGGACAAAGCAGCCTCCTTGATTAGTACCACATCCACGAAATTCATTCCCCCTGTCAGAGTGTACCATCTATAAAATTCACTTCAGGAATTTATCGATGGGATTCTTAGATGGTACCTTGCAAACCCTCCACCGTTATCATCTAGAAGGACAAGAGCAGCTGATGCGGGGAACCCCACCACTTGCAAACTCCCCAGGTCATTTGCCATCCTGACTTGGAAACATATTTCTGTTCCTTCAGTATCGCTGGCTCAAAATCCTATAACTTTGTTCTGAACAACGTTGTAGGTCTACCTTTCACGTAGTAGGTTCAGTGGTTCAAGAAGGCAGCTCACCACCATCTTCTCAAGGGCAACTAGGGATTAACAATAAATGTTCATCCAGCCAGTGATGCTGACATCCCATGAATAAACTTTTACAAATGACTGGATCACTTATGTCAAGGTGTTTGGTGAAAATGTATCTAACATCGGGACTAAGTCAAAACTCCATGTGAGTAAAAAAGGAAGAAAATGTAAGCAATAGTCGGTGCTAGGGGTTTCGCAGATATCTATTGACAACAGCAAAGCTCTTGAGTAGATTTTACTCTTGTGCTAAACAGGTTTGTTTCTTCACGACCCATTACCATCTCCTTTTCCCTGTGCCACTATCCCATTGGTCCTTTAATCTATCGAGTTTTCAACATTTCACAGCCTTTTCTCTTTGAATTTTCTCACTTCTGCTGCCTCTGTAACTTGCTAAAGCCTGTTACATTGCTTGGATTTCCCTGTACTGAGACAAGGTCAAACTCTGTCTTTGGGCCTACTCTGCTGAGCTTTTCTGTTTTTATTTCAGGTCTCCCTGCTGTAGGAGAAATGTCGTGAAACTTGAAAGGGTGCAGAATAGATTTACATGGATGTTGCCAGGGTTAGAGAGTTTGAGCTATTAGGAGAGGCTGAATAGATTGGGGCTATTTTCCCTGGATCATCAGTGGTTGAGGGGTGACTTTATGGAGGTTTATAAATTCATAAGGGGCATTGATACGGTGAATAGTCAATGTCTTTTCCCCAGGATAAGGGAGTTCAGAACTAGAGGGCATAGGTTTAAGCCGAGTGGGGAAAGATATAAAAGGGATCTAAGGGGCAACATTTTCACGCAGAGGGTGGTGCATGTATGGAATGAGCTGCTACAGGAGGTTATGGAGGCTGGTACAATTACAACATTTAAAAGAAACCAGGATGGGTCCATGAATAGGAAAAGTTTAGAGGGATATGGGGCAAATGCTGGCAAATGGGACTTAGATTAAATTAGAATATTTGATCGGCATGGACGAGATGGACCAAGGGGTTTGTTTCCATGCTGTACATCTCTATGACACAGGATACAAGCATAGTGGGTTAGGCCAGCTCTTATTGCCCAGAGAGCAGTTACAGGTCAATTGCATTGCTGTGGTCTGGAGTCATCCTTCAGCCTCCAACGCTTGAGGGAAAATAGTCCCAGGCTATTCAGCCTCTCCCTATAGCTCAAGCCCTCCAATCCTAGCGACACCCTTGTATATATTTCTTGAACCTTTTCAAGTTTAACAAGATCTTTCCTATAGCAGGGAGACCAGAATTGAACACTGTATTGCAAAAGTGGCCTAACCAATGTCCTGGAGGAACACAGCAGGCCAGGCAGCATCAGAGGAACAGGAAAGTTGATGTTTTGGGTTGGGACCCATCCTCTAGCTCCACACTGTGTTATCTCAATCCAGCATCTGCAGTTCTTACTATCTCTAACCAATGTCCTGTACAGCTGCAACATGACCTCCCACTTCCTATACTCAATGCACTGACCAATACGGTCAGATGGTTTAAACTGTTTTCCTGTTCGTCATGTGCTTGAGAACAGGACGTGAGGGGAAAGGTAACAGAAAAATGGAACAAAGTCTTTGTTCTGGTTTGGATCCTACAACTAGGTGGTGAACTAATTGAAGGAATAGATGCTACAATCAATCGTTAGGTTTCCCCATTCACTGTGTCACAGCCCACCCCACCCCACTGCTGACCTCTCTCCTCCCATTGCTGAAATCGATCTACTGTTTGCATTATCCTTCCAATCTCCAGTCTTTTCGGGAGGTGAGTGGCTCTGAGGAAGTTGTGCAGCTACCACTTAGCATTAACAGCTGTGAGTTGTCTACTTACCGTTCCCATCACTAGCTCCATAATCCAGCTGGTCACAAAGTATGACAGCGATAAATGCTGTTTAAGTTCAGCTTCCTTCACGATTAAAGAGACTCAACTGTTTTCGCTTCCAACATATTTTAAGAGCAGTCATTAAATTAATTGAATTTTTACACGTTATTTGTAATTCTTCACCTGTAAAGAATCCCTAGTTTTCTCTCGTGTTGACGTTAGCTGTACTTATATTACAGTCGTGGCTGATTAAACTTATCTAATGCAGAGATATGTGTGAACTTGTAAAGGGTGCAGTGTAGGCCTGTTCACCTTCTAAGTTGACAGCTGCTGAAGCATTTAACAACCACTGAATTGATGAATTCAACACAGGTTTCTGACTTCCTTGTGGGATGAGAACCTTATAGAGGTTTATAAAAACATGAGGGGCATAAATAGGGTGAATAGCCAAGGTCTTTTCCCCAGGGCGGAGGAGTTCACAACTTAGGGGGCATGTTTTGAAGGTATGGGGAGAAAGATTTTAAAAAGACATGAGGGGCAAAATGTTTGCACAGGGAGTGGCTTGCGTGTGGAATGAACTGCCAGACGAAGTGATGGATGCACGCACAGTTATAACGGTTAAAAGACATTTGGATAAATACATGAATAGGAAAGGGTTGGAGGGATATGGGCCAAACGCAGACAGGTGGGACTAGTTTCGTTTGGGAACATGGAACTCGTTCCTTATAACTCAAACCTTCCATACTCAGCAACATCCTGGTAAATCTCTTCTGAAATGATAGGCCAGGCAGCAGTTCCCACATATGTTTGTTGCCCATCACTAATTGCCCTTGCATGGCTAGATAGGTCATTTCAGAGGGTCGTTATGTACGAATGACATTACTGTGTAATTTTTCCTTTTCCCAAAGTACATCTTGATGCGTTTTTAACAGCAGCCAGCATTCCAATTTCAATTAAAGTTTCACAATCTACTGCCTTTGAAATTTGAGGCCGTATTCCCAGAGCATTGAGCCTGGGGCTTTGGATTGCTAGTCTAGTGACATTGCCACTACACTGCCACCTCTGACTCGTAAATAAGTGATCCAGGTTCCACTCTAGGATCTAACATGTCTCCTATTGCCATCAGCTGGGATCATGACGGCCTGAAACATTAACTCTGTTTCCATCTCCAACTGTTGCTGAATTGATCCGAGAGATCACTTTCCTGAGCACCAGCACCTGCAGTAATCTCATTTCCTTTTGCAGCGTGACACCAATTGGCAGGCAGAAAGTTGCAGGTTCAATCCGGCAGAAGTGAGGGCAACGATGATGCTGAAAACAAGGAGGTGGGGGGTGGGGGTGGGGGTTTGGGGAGTGGTGTAAGGATCAGCAGCCATAACAGTAATGTCAACCTGAGAATGTACAGGGCATAGATCGCAAAGTAACATTGCAGCACCAGGAAACCTGCAGGAGGACTAGACCTCGTAAACTTTGGATTGATTTAAAATAATCATCTCCAGAGTGAGACTAGATCCATGACTTAGAATTAAATCTAAAGCCAATTTGATCATTTATCATATAATTCCATTTTCTGTCCCCTTCCAACAGCTCCCTTGCCCTCTCCCTCAGCTTTGATGGCTTGCATAGACCTTAATGGGTTTTACGTGTAAATTGGAAATTTACTGGTGATTTACTGGTGCTGATTAATAGATGTAAAAAAACCACGGGCGATTTGATGATGGGGAATAGAAAAACATTCGGTTGTGTGTAAAAGCACTTCTGGATATAAAAGAAATTCCATTCGGTACTGATCAGTGATAATAGGAGCTGCAGATGCTGGAGAATCCGAGATAACAAGGTGTAGAGCTGGATGAACACAGCAGGCCAAGCAGCATCAGAGGAGCAGGAAAGCTGATGTTTCAGGCCTAGACCCTTCATCAGAAAAATCAGTTCTTGGGAAAAGTTTAAAGTATCAAGTAGCAACAAAAGATTCTGATTCTTTTTGTCGTTAAATTAAAATCTCAGATTTGTGCATAACAAGTATTAAGTGAAAGCATTTAATGTAACCTCCCTTTTAAATTAAGCAAAATCATCACAAAGGGATCTAGCTGATCGTTAATACTGAGTTCTGGATTTATTTCTGTTAAATCAGTTAATGGTCTAACAAGTAGAGGCATACAGTACATGTCGGTCCTTGTGGAAATCACACCTTGTCCCATCAGTGGTCTGGGAATGTCAGGGGCTGACAGATTAGGACCAGTGACTGTGAATGGGGTATTGCAATGCATGATCCTCTGCTGTAGGAGTGATGGATGCTTTTGTAGGTTGCAGACTGGTCAGATGTAGGGGGCATTCAGCAGCCTCCTGGGTGGTTGCCAGGTTTCAGTGGGCAGTCTGCCCATGCAGGCAACATCCTTTCCTCACTGTCCTGCAGCAATGTTTCTTGGGAAATGGCAAGGATGCGGAGTTGAAGATTGTTAGATCTGCCATGATCTCACTGAATCACGGAACAGAGTCAACGGACGAACAGTCTACGTCTGCTCGTCTGGTTTTATGTCCTTAGGGAGTGGGAATGTGGCCATGATGTGGCCTCAGAATTGGCTCAATGACTGTCCAGTGGGTTGTCAACATGTCAAAATTCCTGGCCCTGGCAAGGTAGTATGTTTTCCACAATGTTTTACCATCAACCCACACACCTAGCCAAAGGGCTGGGAACATTCTTCCATTATGTTCAATTCTGGGAACTACACTTCAGGAAGAAGGAGACAACATTAGAGAGAATACAAAAAAAATGCTTATGAGAACGGTTCCCCGGATGGGAGACTTCAGTTTGTTTTGTTTATCTTTATTCTTTGACGAGATGGTCCATATTTGTTGCCCATCCCTAATTATCCTTGAACTAAGCCGTTTTCAGAGGGTAGCTAAGAGTCAACTACATTTTCTGTTTCCAGCAGCAGGAAGAGCGGGAGCTTGGACCAGCGGCCTGTCGGGAAAGGGTGAGTCACGATTGAAAACTTCAGGCAGCAGCAGCACCTCGGAAAGCAGGAGTTTCTGGGAAAGGAGGGACTTTTTTTTCCCCTCTCAGCTATATAAGTGAGTGTTTTCTAAACCCGAGACCCTACCCTTGTAGGGCCTCCCACCCATCCACCTCCTCTAACCTTATACACCAGGGACAAATCAGGTAAACTTCTCTTCTTTCTTTTTTACTTTCTGATAAGGGGACTAGCAGGGATGGCAGTGCAGGGAGAGGAATGTTTCTCCTGCAGGATGTTTGAGGTGAGGGACACCATTAGTGTCCCATCCAAGTACATCTACAGGAAGTGCACCCAACTCTTGCTCCTCCAAGACCGCGTTAGGGAACTGGAGCGGGAGCTGGATGAACTTTGGATCATTCGGGAGGCAGAGTCTGTGTTAGATAAGAGTTACAGGGAAGTAGTTACTCCTAGGCGTGAAGAAAGCTGGGTAACTGTTAGAAGGGGGAGAAAACAGTCAGTGCAGGGATCCCCTGTGGTCGTTCCCCTGAAAAACAAGTATACAGTTTTGGATACTATTGGGGGGGACGACTTACCAGGGGCATGCACTGGGGTGTAGGTCTCTGGCACAGAGTCTGCCCCTCTTGCACAAAAGGGAAGGGGGTGGAAGGAGGAGAGTGTTAGTCATTGGGGACTCAATAGTTAGAGGGTCAGATAGAAGGTTTGTTGGGAACAAAAGAGACTCACGGTTGGTGTGTTGCCTCCCAGGTGCCAGGGTCCGTGATGTCTCGGATCGTGTCTTTGGGGTCCTGAAGGGAGAGGGTGACCAGCCCCAAGTCGTGGTCCACATAGGTACCAATGACATAGGTAGAAAGAGGGATAGGGATGTAAGGCAGGATTTCAGGGAGCTAGGGTGGAAGCTGAGAGCTAGAACAAACAGAGTTGTTATCTCTGATAACAAGGTGTGGAGCTGGATGAACACAGCAGGCCAAGCAACATCACAGGAGCAGGAAAGCTTGACGTTTCGGGCCTAGAGCCTTCATCAGAAATGCATTTCTGATGAACAGTCTAGGCCCGAAACGTCAAGATTTCCTGCTCCTGTGATGTTGCTTGGCCTGCTGTGTTCATCCAGCTCCACACCTTGTTATCTCGGATTCTCCAGCATCTGCAGTACCTATTATCTCAGAGTTGTTATCTCTGGTTTGTTACCCGTGCCACGTGATAGCGAGGCAAAGAACAGGGAGAGATATCAGCTGAACACGTGGCTGTAGGGATGGTGCAGGAGGGAGGGTTTCAGGTATATGGATAACTGGGGCTCATTCTGGGGAAGGTGCGACCTCTACAAACAGGACGGTCTTCACTTGAACCAGAGGGGTACTAATATCCTGGGTATGAAATTTGCTAGTGCTATTCGGGTGGATTTAAACTAGCTCAGCAAGGGGATGGGAACCTGTGGTGTAGTTCCAGTACACAGGAGGATGAGAGTAGGGAGGACATGGACAGGATTTCACCGTCACAGGAGTGTGCTGGCAGACAGTAGGCTGGTTTGAAGTGTGTCTACTTCAACGCCAGGAGTATCTGGAATAAGGTAGGTGAGCTTGCAGCATGGATAGGTACCTGGGACTTCGATGTTGTGGCCATTTTGGAGACGTGGATAGAGCAGGGTCAGGAATGGATGTTGCAGGTTCCAGGGTTTAGATCTTTCATAAAGATCAGGGAAGGTGGTAAAAGGGGGAGGTGTGGCTTTGTTAGTCAAGGACAGTATAACAGTGGCTGAAAGAACTTTTGACGAGGACTCGTCTACTGAGGTGGTATGGGCTGAGATCAGAAACAGGAGAGGAGAGGTCACACTGCTGGGAGTTTTTTATAGGCCTCCGCAAAGTTCCAGGGATGCGGAGGAGAGTATCGGCAAAACGATTCTGGGCAGGAGTGAAAGGAACAGGGTGGTCATTATGGGAGACTTTAACTTCCCCAACATTGACTGGAAATGCTATAACTCTAGTACGTCGGATGGATCAGTTTTTGTCCAATGTATGCAGGAGGGTTTCCTGACACAGTATGTCGAAGGGCCGACAAGAGGGGAGGCCACACTGGATCTGGTACTTGGTAATGAACCAGGCCAGGTGTTTGATTTGGTGGTAGGTGAGCACTTTGGAAAGAGTGACCATAATTTGGTTATGTTTAGTTTAGCGATGGAAAGGGATAGGAAAAGAGTTATAGATGGGGGAAGGGCAATTATAATGCGATTAGGCAAGACTTAGGAGGGATAGAATGGGGTAGCAAAATGCAGGGGATGGGGACAATCGAAATGTAGAGCTGGTTTAAGGAACAGATATTGCGTGTCCTTGGTAGGTATGTCCCTGTCAGGCAGAGAGGAAGTGATAAGGTAAGGGAACCGTGGTTTACAAAAGAAATTGTATCTCTTGTTAAGCGGAAGAGGGAGGCTTATGTGACATTGAGACGAGATGGTTCAGATGAGGCGATGGAGAGTTACAGATTAGCTAGGAAGGACTTAAAGAGAGAGTTAAGAAGAGCAAGGAGGGGACATGAGCAGCCATTAGCAGGTAGAATTAAGGAGAACCCTAAAGCTTTCTATAGGTATGTGAGGAATAAAAGGATGACTAGGGTAAGAATAGGGCCAGTCAAAGACAGAAGTGGGAAGTTGTGTGTGGACCCTGTGGAGATCGGAGAGGTGCTAAACAAATATTTCTCATCTGTTTTCACTCGGGAAAAGGAGAATATTGTCGAGGAGAAGACTGAGATACGGGCTATTAGACTTGAAAGGATTGAGGTTAGTAAGGAGGAGGTGTTATCAATCTGAGAAGGTGTGAAGGTGGATAAATCCCCTGGGCCGGATGGGATTTTTCTGAGGATTCTCTGGAAGGAGGAGATGGCAGAGCCTTTGGCCTTGATCTTTGAGCCGTCATTGGCTACAGGTTTAGTACCAGATGACTGGAGGATTGCAAATGTTGTGCCCTTGTTCAAGAAGGGCTGTAGAGATGACCCAGGTAATTATAGACTGGTGAGCCTTATATCTGTTGTAGGAAAAGTTTTGGAAAGGATTATAAGAGATAGGATTTATAATCATCTAGCAAGCAACAATTTGGTTGGAGATAGTCAACATGGATTTGTCAAGGGCAGGTCGTGTCTCACAAACCTCATTGAGTTTTTTGAGAAGGTGACCAAACATGTGGATGAGGGTATGACAGTTGACGTGGTGTACATGGACTTCAGTAAAGCCTTTGATAAGGTTCCACATGGTAGGCTATTGGAGAAAATGCGGAGGCATGGGATTGAGGGAGATTTAGCAGTTTGGATTAGAAACTGGCTTTCTGAAAGAAGGCAACGAGTGGTGGTTGATGGAAAATATTCAGCCTGGAGTCCGGTTACTAGTGCTACAAGGATCTATTTTGGGACCACTGCTGTTTGTCATTTTTATAAATGACTTGGACGCAGACATAGGTGGAGGGGTTAGTAAGTTTGCAGATGACACTAAAGTCGGTGGAGTGGTGGACAGTGTGGAAGAATGTTGCAGGTTAGAGGGAGACTTGGATAAACTGCAGAATTGGGCTAAAATGTGGCAAATGGAGTTCAATGCAGATAAATGTGAGGTGATTCACTTTGGGAAGAATAATAGGAAGGCAGAATACTGGGTCAATGGCAAGATTCTTGGTAGTGTGGATGTGCAGAGGGATCTTGGTGTCCAGGTACATAGATCCCTGAAAGTTGCCACCCAGGTTGATAGTGCTGTTAAGAAGGCATACGGTGTGTTAGGTTTCATTGGTAGAGGGATTGAGTTCCGGAGCCGTGGTGTCATGCTGCAACTGTACAAAACGCTAGTGGGGCCTCACTTGGAATATTGCGTACAGTTCTGGTTGCCCCATTTCAGGAAGGATGTGGAAGCATTGGAAAAGGTGCAGAGGAGATTTACCAGGATGTTGCCTGGTCTGGAGCGAAGGTCTTATGAGGAAAGGCTGAGGGACTTGAGTCTGTTCTCATTGGAGAGAAGAAGGCTAAGAGGGGATTTAATAGAGACATACAAAATGATCAGAGGATTAGATAGGGTGGACAGTGAGAGTCTTTTTCCTAGGATGATGACGTCGGCTAGTACGAGGGGGCATAGCTGCAAATTGAGGGGTGATAGATTTAAGACAGATGTCAGAGGCAGATTCTTTACTCAGAGAGTGGTTAGGGCGTGGAATACCCTGCCTGCCAATGTAGTTAACTCAGCCACTTTAGGGGCATTTATCCAAATTAAACATTTGGATAAGCATATGGATGATGATGGGATAGTGTAGGGGATGGGCTTGGATTAGTTCACAGGTCGGCGCAACGTCGAGGGCCGAAGGGCCTGTTCTGCGCTGTATTGTTCTATGTTCTATGTTCTACATTGCTGTGGGGTATGGAGTTATGTGTAGGTCAGACCAGTTAAGGTTGACAGATTTCCTTCACCAAAAGACCTTAGTGAACCAGGTGGGTTTTATGACAATCAATTATTGTTCTCATGGTCATTAACCCTGAAACAGGCTTTACATTCCCACTTTTAAATTGCACTTGCGTCAATTCGTTGGATGTGGGTGTCGTTGGCTGGCCAGCATTTATTGCCCATCCTTAGTTCTCTTGCAAAGGTGGTGGTGAGCTGCCTTCTTTAACAGCTGCAACCTTTTGCAGTCCACTGTCTTTAGGTAGACCCACAATGCCATTAGATGATAAGAAATAGGAACAGGAGTAGGCCACTCTGCCCCTCGAGCCTGCTGTAGCATTCAATAGGATCATAGCTAAACTAACATTCCTCGTTCATTTTCCTGCCCTTTCCCTGTAACCCATGATTCCCCAGCTGATCAAGAATCTAGTGATCACAGTCTTAAATATACACAAGGTCCCTGCCCCCACGGGTCTCTGTGACAAGGAGTTCCAAAGACTCAAAACCCTCTGAGAGAAAAAATTCCTCCTCATGTCAGTCTTTATTCTGGTCTCCCCAGCACTTTATACAGTTGCAATAAGACTTCCCTACTTTTGTACTCCAAACCCCTTGAAATAAAGGGCAACATTCCATTTGCCTTCCTGATCACCTGCTGCACCCTGTGTGCTAGCTTTCTGTGGTTCATGCACAAGTACCCACTTTGTATTGCAGCTTCCTGCAGTTTTTCTCCAAATAAATAATATTCCGTTCTTTTGTTCTCCCTCCCAAAATAAAGAGCTTCGCTTATTTCCATACTGTGCTCAGTTGGTCCACTTTTTGCCCTCTTATTTAATCTATCTGTAAACTGTTGGTATCCCTCTCACAACCTGCTTTGTCACCTATTTTTGAGTTGTTGCAATATCACGCCCTCAGAGTGAGATTTGCAGGATTTTGACCCAGCAACACTGAAGGAACGGTGACATATTTCCAAGTCAGGATGGTGGGTGGCTTGGAGGGGAACTTATACCGTGGGATTAAAACCTTTGTCATCAGCAGAGTGGGCTGGATCTCTCAATTACTAATTCCGTTGACAATAACACTTTATCATCATTTCCTCACAGTTACGTGGGCAGATTGGAGAATGTGTGACTGTTCTCCTGAGAGAAGAGAAAGTTGAGAGGAAATTTGATTGAAGTCTCCAAATTTGTGAAGGAGCTGGGCAAGTCTGTTCCTATTGGTGGAAGGATCGAGAACCAGAGGACACCAAATTAAGCTGATTGGCCAAAGAACCAAAAATGACATGAGAAAGGGAAATCTGCTTTACACAATGTGAGTTAGGAATTCCTGAGCATGTGATAGAGGCAGATTTAATCACAGCCATTCAGAAGTCATTAGAGTCATAGAATCATGACAGACCCTTTGGTCCAACCAGATATCCTTAATAAATCTAGTTCCATTTGCCAGCATTTGGTCCATATCTCTCTAAACCCTTCCTATTCGTATACCCATCCAGATGCCTTTTAAATGTTGTAATTGTATCAACCTCCACCACTTCCTCTGGCAGCTCATTCCATACACACACCACCCTCTCCATGAAAATGTTGCCTCTTAGATCCTGTTTAAATCCTTCTCCTCTCACCTTAAACCCATGCCCTCTAGCTTTGGACTCCCCCACCCTGGGGTAAAAGGCCTTGTTTATATACCCTATCCATGTCCCTTATGATTTTATAAACTTCTATAAGGTCACCCTCAGCATCCGATGCTCCAGGGAAAATAGCCCTAGCCTATTCAACCCCTCTCTATAGCTGAAACCCTCCAAACCTGAGAACATGCTTGTAAATCTTCTCTGAACCCTTTCAAGTTTCACAACATCTTTCCTATAGCAGGGAGACCGGAATTGAACTTAGTATTCCAAAAGTGGCCTAATCAATGTCTGAGACAGCCGCAACATGACCTCCCAACTCCTGTACTCAGTGCACTGACCAATAAAGGCAAGAATGCCCAATGCCTTCTTCACTTACCTACTTACCTGCGACTCCACTTTCAAGGAACTATGAACCCGTACACCAAGGTCTCTTTGTTCAGCAACACTCCCCAGGACCTTACCATTAAGTGTATAAGTCCTGCCCTGATTTGCCTTTCCAAAATGCAGCACCTCACATTTACCTAAATTGATCCAACTGCCAGTCCTCAGCCCATTGGCCCATCTGATCAAGATCCAACTGTATGCAGCGGTATCCTCCTTTTGTATCCACTACGCCTCCAATTTTGGTGTCATCTGCAAACTTACTAACCATACCACCCATGTTCACATCAAAATCATTTATATAAATTATGAAAAAGCAGTGGGCCCAGCACCGATTCTTGTGGAACACCATTGGTTACAGGCCTCCAGTCTGAAAAGCAACCCACCACCAATACCCTCTGTCTTCAAGGGAATGTAATTACAGGTCCATGGGATAAGGTCTGGAGATTGGACATGGCTGCCATGGATGGGAAAGACCAACTTCAAATGAGAAGCCCAGGAAAATGGCTGAAGCTTGTGGTACAGCACACCATCAAAGATTGGGAGGTGTAGGAGAGAACATGAGGTGGATGACCAACAGGTGGTTGAATAATACTTTGCTTAAGGCTCAAAAGCTTGTAGATTGCAGGGGGAATGGAAGACTATCATTTTGGCTGGTGTGGTGCTGTTAGATGATGGCTGTGGATGGGATAGGAGTGTCACAGTCTGACAAAATGGCAGGAATCTATCAATCTCTGTTTAAATTTAGTTGATGACTGAGCATCTACACCATTCTAGGGTAGATAATTAAAAGATCTATGCTCCTATTAAGTTCACTTAATATTTGACCATTTGGCCACTGAGGGAAGCAAGGGAAAATGGAATTCGGGACTCAAGATCATACTGAATTGGAGGAGCGGGCATAAGGGGACTGCATTGCATACTCCTGCTCTTAATGGTTGTGTCCTTAGGTGGTAAGGATTAATGATGTGATCATCTCTGTTGGACATGTCTTTTGTGGCAATTGATGAGCATAAGACCAAGAGCAGAAATAGGCCATTTAGCCCATCGAATTTGCCCCACCATTCAATGACATGGCCGATCATAAACATGGCTGATTTGATCATCCTCAATTCCGCTTTCCTGCCTTTTCCCCATAACTGTAACAAAGAATTCAACAGATTGACTACCCTCCAAGAGAAGAAATTCCTCCACATCTCTACCATAAGTGGTCAACCCCTTACCCTTGGATTATGCACACTGGTCCTAGACTCTCTCACATAAAAAAACATTTCCCCACTTACCTTATCAGTCCCCGAAGAATCTTCCAGACAAAGCTGAGAAGGCTATCAGCCACTTCACCTAAAAAATAGATTTTTGGAGCTTGATTTAGCACGGCCAGAGCTGCTTGATGGTAACAGCATACCACATCCATTCTACTTTCATATAGCTCAGTGAAAAACCACTTACCTCCTACAAAAATCTCTCATCAAATGCTACACATTATTCCGTTGGTGAGCCCAGTTGGTGGTCTCTTTGACTCGACTTTCTCACAACTGTCTCTTGAAACTCGATGGTTTACTTACAAGGGCCTACACAAGTGTTAAATATTACCAACAACGGGGGATTTTCAGAATCAGTCCCTTGAGAGTCGCCCATGAACACAGCAGCCTATTTTTCCTCATTATGTGACTCACAAGCATTTCATTTCAAGTGATTTTATAGATCCCACAAGCTGTCACTATGTCTGTAATCTGTTGCGAGGATTCCCGTCTGGTGCTTTTCGAAGATGCAGATAGCCAGCATGCGCACCTCCCGTGGATTCTGCTACATCTTAAACATTTGTTCTAAAAAAGGTTGGCCAGCTGCTCATAAATTTATACCAGCAGTGAATTTATTACTTTCTCTCTTGCTAAGGACTGTTGAATTACATCTTTTGTAATAGACTCTATAATATTATCCCCTCGTTACAGATATCAAAATAATCATCATGCAATGCCCAGGATTATATGCCTGATCTTTTTCTGTTCTGATTATTAAAATTACATCAACTATCCTCTAGTTATTTGAACCCATGTCCAGCAAACCTTGCAACATTTCTCTCACTGCTTCTTTTCTTCCAATCTTTTCTATGCTCATAGAATTACAGAATGGCTCCGGCCAAGCAACCAGTTGACCCTGTGCCACTCCCTTGAAAGAGCTATCCAATTAGTTTAACTTCCCCTGGTCATTCCCTGAGACCTGATGTCCGAACATTTTTCATTTCCTCATTTTCTAAATGGTCAAATAATTGCTAGGCATTTTCATTTTACCGCTAGATATCGTTTGCTGATGGCTTCTTTCCAATGTACTTTTTTTTTCCCTCTCCAGGGTACTTAGTTTCTGATTTATATATTCAGCTCCTCGCCTGTAAAATGAACTCTCCTGATATTTGGTCCATTAATTTCAATTCCCTATCCTTTCAGCCAGCCCTATGAGGCTGAATCTCATGGCTGTCTAATTTCTGACCTATCCATCATATTGGTTTTCCTATATCATGTTAGATCAAGTTGAAAAATGGTAAATGCAGTACTGTATAGCTGCACGACCCATCTCATCCTGTCTCTGTATGAATGTGGGTATGTGTGTTTGGGTTTAAAAGGGATATAGTTTAAGTTTGCATAGTAGTTATAATAATCCATGTTCCAACTGTTTAAGAATAAGCATGTTCACAATAAATAAGAATCATAGAACCCCTACAGTGTGGGGGCAGACCACTTGGTTCATCAAGTCCACACTGACCCTCCAAAGAGCATCCCACCCAATCCCTGTAAAGCTGCATTTCTAATGCTTAATTCTCCTATCCTGCACATCCCTACACACTATGGGGCAACTTAGCATGGCCAATCCACCTAGCCTGCACATCTTTGGACTGTGGGAGGAAACCAGAGCACCTGGAGGAAACCCACACAGACACAGGGAGAATGTGTAAACTCCACACAGACAGTTGCCCGAGGGTGGAATCAAACCCAGGTCCGTGGCGCTGTGAGGCAGCAGTGCGAACTACTGAGCCACCGTGACTGTATTTTCTCACATCTCTCTCTTGAATCTTAGTAAAAACCAAAAGGACTGCGGATGCTGCAAATCAGTCAAAAATAGAATGGGAGATGGCTAAACCCATTGTCCAGGTACAGAAGGCATCCCTGACTCGTTTACAAGATTTGACTAAGGCTTAGGTAATAGAACAAGCAAAAGAGTTAAAGGTGGATTTTCTTGATAAAGTTAAGAAGACAGAGATAATTAAAATATTGACACATCACACACAAGAGAAACCAGGTACTCCAAATGTTTAGTCATCAAAGTTAAGTAAATGGGCAAATACATGACGGATAAAGTATAATGTGAATAATATCTGCATGGCCACAAATTGAGATTTGACAGAAATTTTGCAAGCCTCTCTGGTCGTGGGAGTAGTCCAGGGGACTGGAGGATTACAAATATTGCATAGAACATAGAATATAGAAAGTACAGCACAGTACAGGCCCTTCGGCCCACAATTTTGTGCTGACCTACTATCCTACTAAGATCAAACCATCCTGCATACCCTACATATTTAACATGATCCATGTGCCTATCCAAGAGTCGCTTAAATGTCCCTAATGTATCTGATTCCACTACCACTGCTGGCAGCACAAACCGCACATCCATCACGCTTTGTGTAAAGAACCTACCTTTGACATCTCCCCTATCCCCTCCTCCAGTCACCTTAAAATTATGCCCCCTCGTAATAGTCATTTCTGCCCTAGAAAAAAGTCTCTGACTATCCACTCTATCTATGTCTCTCATCATCTTGTACACCTCTATCAAGTCACCTCTCATCCTTCTTCGCTCCAATGAGAAAAGCCCTTGCTCCCTCAACATTTCCTCATAAGACCTGCCCTCTAGTCCAGGCAGCATCCTGGTAAATCTCCTCTGCACCTTCTCTAAAGCTTCCCCATCCTTCCTATAATGAGGTGACCGGAACTGACCATTTGTGGTCTAACCATGGTTTTACAGAGCTGCAGCATAACCTCGCGGCTCTTAAGCTCAATTCCCCTGCCACTGAAAGCCAACATACCGTATGCCTTCTTAACAACCCTATCAACTTGGGTAGCAACTTCGAGGGATCTATGGACATGGACCCCAAGATCCCGCTGTTCTTCCACACTGCCAAGAATCTAAACTGCTATTGACCCTGTATTCTGCTTTCAAATTCGACCTTCCAAAATGAATCACTTCACACTTTTCCGGGTTGAATTCCATCTGCCACTTCTTTGCCCAGCTCTGCATCATGTCAATGCCCTGTTGCAACCTACAACAGCCCTCCACGCTGTCCACAACTCCACCAACTTTCATGTCATTGGCAAATTACTAACCCACCCTTCCACTTCCTCATCCAAGTCTTTTATAAAGATCACAAAGAGCAGAGGTCCCAGAACAGATCCCTGCAGAACATCACTGGTCACCGAGCTCCAGGCTGAATACTTTCCATCTGTTACCACCCTCTGTCTTCTATTTGACAGCCAGTTTTGTATCCAGACAGCCAAATTTCCCTGAATCCCATGCCTCCTTGCTTTCTGAATGAGCCTACCATGGGGAATCTTATCAAATGCTTTGCTAAAATCCAGATACACCACATCCACTGCTCTACCTTCATCAATGTGTTTTTTTACATCCTCAAAGAATTCAATAAAGCTTCTGAAGCATGACCTGCTCCTCACAAAGCCGTGCTGACTATTTCTAATCAAACTGTGATTTTCCAAATAATCATAAATACTATCTCACAGAATCCTCTCCAATAATTTTCCCACCATAGAAGTAAGACTGACTGCTCTGTAATTCCCAGTATTATCCCTATTCCCTTTCTTGAACAAGGGAATAACAAAAACAATAAAAATAAACAATAAAAATAACGATAACCCTCCAATCATCTGGTACTACTGCAGTGGACAGTGAGGACACAAAGATCATTGCCAAAGGGGCAGCAATCTCTTCCCTCGCTTCCCGTAGTAACCTTGGGTATATCCTGTCTATCCTACCTATCCTCATGTTTTTCAAAATTTCTAGCACATACTCTTTTCTAACATCAACCTGTTTGAGCATATCTGCCTGTTTCACGCTGTCCTCACAAATGCCAAGGTCCCTCCCACTGGTGAATACTGAAACAAAGTGACACCGTTGTTTCAGAAAAAGACAAATGACAATCCAGGAAACTGCGGACATGTCCGCTTGACATCAGTAGTGACAAAACTGGTGGAAGCTACAATACAGGATAAGATAAATACATCGGAAAATAACTTAATACAAGACAGTCAACATGTCTTGGTCACCGGACTGAGGAAGGGTCATCGGACCTGAAATGTTACGGCATGGTGAAGGGTAGGTAATGTCTGACAAATCTGAGTTTTTTGATGAGGTGACACAGGCAGTCAATGAGGGTAATGCTGCGGATGTTGTACATTTGGACTCTCAGGAGCATTTGATATGAGGTCACATGGCAGGTTGATTATCAAATTAAAAAAGTTTGGGATTGTTGGGTCCTTGGCAGCATGGGTTACAAGTTGGCGAAAAGATAGAATACAGATGGGCATTTCTCAGATTGAAGATGAGTTGAAAGTGGTGTTCCCCAGGGATTAGTGTTAGGACATTTGTTTTTTTCTGATTTATATAAACAATTTGGAGATGTGTGTTGAGGACAAAATCTCTAAATTTGCAGATGGTACTAAGCTAGAGAGAACAGTGAATTGTGAGAATAATGCTGAGTGACTTCAAAGAGACATTGACGAGTTGGCTAAATGGGAAGGCAGCTGGCAGATGAAATTCAATGCAGACAAAGTGAGATAATGCATTTTGTTAGAACAAACACAGAGAGACAATACAGGTCCAATGGTACAACTTTGAAGTGAATACAGGAGCACAGTGACCTCATGCACGATTCTCTAAAGGTGGCCAGGCTAGCTGAACCAATTGTTAAGAAGGCTTATGGGATCCCTGGATTTATAAATAGAGGCATAGAGTATAAAAGCAAGGAAGTGATGCTACACCTCTTGCAAATCATCTGTCGGACTGTATTTGGAGTACTGTGTTCAGTTCTAGGTACCTTATTTAAGGAAGGATGTTAAAGCACTGGAGAGAGTTCAAAGGAGATTTACCAGAATGACACCAGGGATGAGGGACTTTAGATATAAGGAAAAATGATAGAAATTGGGTTTATTCTCCTTAGAGTAGAGAAAATTAAGAGGTGACCTTATTGAGGTGTTCAAAATTATGAACAAGTTTGACAAGGTAATTAAGGATATTTTGCTTCCACCAGTTGGTATGTCAATAACTACAGGTCACAATTTCAAAATTGTCAGCTAGACAGTTGGGTGTGAGATGAGGAGAAGCTTCTTTACTCAGAGAGTCGTCAGGATTTGGCATGCACTGCCTGGGAGAGTGGTGGACGTCGATTCCATAGGAAGTTTCAAAAGAGAGCTGGATATTTGTTTGAAAGTGATGTTAAAGGACTTTGGAGATAGGGCTGGCGAGTGGGACTAGCTGCTAGGTCTTTCAGGAGCCAGTACAGACTAAATGGGTTGAATGGCTTCCTTCAGGACTGTAAAGTTCTATGATATAGGCTTCCAATAGAAATACAGTCAGACCAAAGTTCCAATTTCATGCCTAAAATTTTTCCTAGAATAATTAGTAACTTGTGTATGAAACAGTTAAAGTCTACAGCATATCATGCGGGAAGCTTTAGAGAGATACCAACAGACTCTCATGACAATGAGTGAAGCATTTTGTTCAAGGAAAAGTTCAAAGACAGAGAGAAGAATCCCCAACATCTGATAATCCATGTTTCTGGAGATGTTCACAGGAGCATGCAAAGTTCATTTGAAAACTTCACAGTCAGAAATTAAAGAATGGGCAAATGTGATGCAATAAGAAACTTTCAAATGAGAGAGGGAGTGTTAACCTTCTTCCTTTTACAAGGCAAACATCAGAAAGTGAGATTTGGTGATCCCTCCAAGATAGTTACAATAGTTGGCAACGTGGCTTATTGAGTCGACACTGAAGATTGCTGGATGAAGAATCGGGTTATATTTCAAAATAATATTATTGCCATATAATGGTAGGGAGGAAGATAAAACAGAGCGAGTATGTAAGAAGAGTGGAGGGTGACAGAGACAGAGAGAAGGAGAGGTAGACTGTTCACAGAGCAAACATTCTACAATCCAACAAGCCTATACTGAAACACTAGCACAGTTGGACGTCATGTAGAAGAAGGGCAACAGAAAGTCCATGGAGAAGAACTCAAAGCCTTGTTTCAGCAATTAAAATAAGCTGAATTACTAATGAATCTTGTTAAAATTTAGTTTGCAAAAGCGATGGCTAACTTATTGAGGCCAGACCTGCTGAGATTTCCCAGCAACTTTGTTTTTATTCCTGATTCACAGCATCCGCAGTTCTTTCGGTTTTTATTGAGGACGCATCGTTGGACTCGAGTCAAATGTTGCCAGCAGTGAACGTGAAGTCTTTGATGGAAATCCTTGCTCCTAAAGCTGAATGAGAAATCACGCGAATTCTGTGGCATTCATCAGAAATTGGTGTCCAATTCAGCACAAGAGCAGCATCTCAAACAGATTATTTTGTGTAAAGCAGGGAAAGGTAACTCGGTTAAAAAAATGCCAAACACTTTTTGAGCAGTCGAAAGCAATCATAATGAAAGAATCATGTCAGCCACCCCTGGCTTCACTGAAGTGCTGGTGTGGGACTGGGGTGGGCAAGGTCAGAAATCACACAACACCAGGTTATTTTCCAACAGGTTTATTTGAAAACACAAGCTTTCGGAGCCTTACTCCTTCTTCAAGTGTTAGACTAATAGTGGGGAGGTGGTGGCGGCGTTGTGGTATTATTGCTGGACTGTTAATCTAGTGACCCAGATAATGTTCTGGGGACCTGGGTTCAAACCCTGCCATGACAGATGGTGAAATGTGAATTCAATAAAATATCTGGAATTAGGAATGTAATGATGACCATGAGTCAATTGTCAGGAGGAAAAACCCATCTGGTTCACTAATGTCCTTTAGGGAAGGAAACTGCCATCCTTACCTGGTCTGGCCTATGTGTGACTCTAGATCCACAGCAATATGGTTGTCTGGACTGCTGTCTGGGTAAGAAATGCTGCCTAGTCCAGTGACATCCTCATCCTATTTTTGAATTTAAAACAAAAAGTAGTATTTGATAGGGAGAAGTGGGGAATTGGTTAGTTCAGTTGGTTGGGCAGTTGGTATGCAATGTGGAATCATAGCAACAGTGTTGCTTCAATTCTCCCACCAGTACCTTGTTCCTATTTCCTCCTTCAGGCCTAACTCTTTGAAAACATTCAACATTTTGGTTGCAAATACCTTCTGTGGCAGAGAGACTGACCACTGTTTGGGTGAAGAAACTTCTCATCTCAATCCTAAATGGCTTACCCCCATCCTTAAACAGTGACCCCTAGTTCTGGACGTTAAAACTTATCTGAAAACTTCTAAGACATTACAACATGCTTCAATTCAATGGCGAGATAATTGAAATCATCGACAACTAAAGCTTTGGCTATCTGGTGAGCTCCTCATTTGTTCCAATCATGTCCTATCAATACCTCCTGCTGCTTTGGTCAATCATCATCAATGGTGCTGAGCTAAAGATAGGTTTTGGCTCAAGGTCTCCTCTCTAAAGCAGCCTGTCTTCAATATTCCATTGAACACCCATTCTCCAAGTAGTCAATAACAAAGGTGAGTGATTTATTTCAAAGCACTTTCAAATTAAGAATTAATTTTTTCTCCTCACAGTGAAAATTACTTTGCTTTACTTCCTTAGAAACTTCTGCGCTAGTATGGGGTCATCCAGCTTAGATCTAAGGAAGATAGGTCAGTGTGTTTTCTAACTGATGGTGAAGTTTAGGGGAGCAAGATTTGGGAATGCAACAACATAGATCATTTAAACTTACAAGGTGCAAAAAGCAATCAAAAAGGTAAAGGAATGTTGGCATTTATCTGAAAAGGGATTGAATATAAAGGGAAGGAAGTACTGCTTCCATTGTACCATGCCTTGTCCCTCAAGAAGGATACATTGACCTTGGAAGTGGTGCCTTGTAAATGGAGCATAATGTGGATACTGTTCATTTTGGCAGGAAGAACATCAAGGAATGGAACAGAATAGCTTTAATTGTCACGTGCATTTGAATGAGTGCAGTGAAAACTTTGTAATGTCGCCTCTCTGTACCATCTTAGGTACAGAGAACCTGGGCACTTCTAAATGTTGTGACAGATTAAAAAATATAGGTTAGCATGGGAACTGTTGAAAAGGTCCAGAATGATAATAAGTACTTAACATTCCAGTCTGTGTCTACAAGCCTCAGAGCATGAGGCTATGCTGCCCTCTGTCCAGGGCTCACTCTGCTGCTGGTCAGGGAATCAGCCCATGCTCACAATTACAGAAGACATTGACTATGGAGGAAACACAGCGGCTGTTTTATAGGCAGCTGGAAATTGAGATGGATTTTTTTCTTCTTTATCTATTCACAGGATGAGGGCATCACTGACCAGACAGCATTTATTGCCTAGAGGGTTGTTAAGAGTCAGCCATTTTGCTGTAGGTCTGGAGTCACATGTACGCCAGACCAGGTAAGGATGGCAGTTTCCTTTTCCAAAGGACATTAGTGAACCAGAGGGGTTTTTCCCCAAAAATTGGCAATGGACTCATGGTCATTATTAGATTCTTAATTTCAGATATTTTATTGAATTCAAATTCCACCATTTGCTATGGTGGGATTTGAACTGGGGTCCCCAGAACATTGTTGGGGTCTCTGGATTAATAGTACAGTGATAATTCCACTAGGCCAACACCTCCCCCTAGCTGAATATGTGAAACACCAACTCTGCTTTCTCTCCACAGAAGCTGCTAGACCTGCTGAGTTTTCCCAGCAATTTACGTTCTTGTTTCAGATTTCCAGCCTCCGTAGTTCTTTCAGGTTTTTTTTGACGGTGAATCTTTGTTTAGTTGCAGGGATTGAGTCAGGAATGTTGTACAGACTCCTGGAGAATTCCCTTCCTCCTCTGGTCATGGACTCAGTTTAACATCTCACTGGATGGAATGAGCGGGCTGGGGGGAGAGATGGACAGGAGTGGGCTATTCATCCAAATGATGAGAGACATCAGAGCTTTGGGTTGCCAGAGATCATTGTTTGCGCAATCCTCAAATAGCAGGACAGAAAAGGTGAGCATGTTGGTTTCAGCAATAATACAATGGCTGAGGTGAATGGGCATGTCACAACTAAGCAGCAGTTTTGAAGTAAAGAGGCTACAGAGATCAGTGCGGGTCTGCTGGCAGACTGAAAATAACAATCTACTCACACAGATCAAAGGTGCGATGCTTACAACTCCATGGAAGCCAACGCTGTGAAGGGACAAAAAAGGTCCAAGCATTCAGGATGCTGTAAACAAGTCAGGTTGCCCTCTCTGAAGAAAATTGATGAGGTTAAAGATCCTCCAAATATTGCAAAGGAGAAATGCCTGCTTCAGCAGGTGATTGTTCTCAGCAAACAAAAGATCCTCAGTTTAAAGGGATTTTCAGGCCATTACCTGTTAGAAGAAGAATCAAAACCGGTTGTCCTCGGCTAAGATTGGCCTGTCTTCCAAACTGAAAAGATTCCAGGAGAATAGAGAAATGCCCAGCGAAGAGTATACTTATATATGCATATGTGTAATCTTTCTCATAGTTTGGAGGGCATCACCGACCAGGCAGCATTTATTGACCATCCCTAATTGCCCAGAAGGCAGTTAAGAGTCAATCACATTGCTGTGGGCCTGGAGTTACATGTAGGCCAAACAAAGATGGCAGTTTCCTTTCCTAACGGGCATAGTGAACCAGATGGGATTTTCCCAACAATGGCTTCATGGTTATCTTTACACTCTTAATTCCAGACTTCTATTAACTCAAATTCACCATTTGCTGTGGCAGGATTTCAACCCCAGAGTATTACCCAGGCCTCTGGATTAATAGGCCAGCAAGAATACCTGGAGGCCGTCATCTCCCCTAAACTAGTTTGAGCTGTTTTTCTGATTTGAAAGTTGGCAGTTTTGTATTTGTCCTGATGAGTGTATGATGAATAGCTTTGACAATGCGTCTGTTTTCAGTGGGATTCTCATAAATTGATGCAAGTCTTCCTTTGACTAAGGAAACTGGTGAAGAACATCCATTTTGATAGTAACTAGAACTTCAGTGACAATTTTGGAGGAGAAAGTGGAAATGTGTGAACTGAGCTGAACCGAGTTCCCTTTTGAAAATTAACCCTTGACAATCCTCAGTAGAATTGGCAAGAAGCCAACTAGAGTAACACTAGCACCTGCCTGAAGGGAATCTCCCTGAGTCAGACCAGACTACACCTCTTATTTCATAAAGTTAAGCACTGATCCCTGTTGTCTGCAAATCACATGTTATTCTTAAGTGGAAGAGATCTTTCTTTTCTATTTGTGCAGGAGGCCTGATGAATCATAATGATGTGCTGACAGATGATTTTATCTTCTTGTCAGTCACCATTAAGATCTCTACATTCCAGCTGTGCTCCTGAGCAGACTTCCAATATGTTCTGCAAGTAGCAGCAGCTCTGCTTTTGTTTGCCTGTACCGCATGTTGGCTTCTGTGGTTATTAATAATGTCAGAAGGATCATACCGTCTCCTTTGTTGAAACACATCCTTGAAATTCTAGTACTGCTCCTGTAATTTGTCATTAGCAGACGTTCGTAGGATTAGTTGATCATTAATCAGTGTATTTAGCATCTGCTGGAGACTATCTTGCCTTCAATCCTCTCTTTCTCCTGCACACAATCTCACATTCACAGGCACACACATACACACACTCACTCACTGATACTCACAAACACAGGCAGACTGACACACACACACACTCGCTCACACTCACAAACAGACACATGCACACATGTAAACTCACAAACACAGGCAGACTGACACACACACTCGCTCACACTCACATATACTCACAAACACAGGCAGGAAAACAGGCAGACAGACACACACACTCACTCACATACTCAAACACAGGCAGACTGACACACACACTCGCTCACACTCACAAACACACACACGCACACACTCACGTATACTCAAACACAGGCAGGCAAACAGGCAGACAGACACACACACTCACAAACAGACACACACACACACTCACTCACATACTCAAAACACAGGCAGACTGACAGACTCACACACATTCAGTCGCTCACACTCACTCACAAACACTCACATACACACACTCGCTCACGCTCACAAACACAAAACAGACACAAACGCACACACATCCACATACACACTGACACAAACACACACTCACTCGCTCATACTCAAACTCACAAACACAGGCACACACACACTCACAAATGCACAGACAAACGCAAACGCATACACATGCACACACTCACTCTCACTTACTTGCTCACACTCACAAACACCAGCAGACAGACACACACAAACACAGACACACTTGCATATAGACACATACGTACTGACACACACACACTCACTCACAAACACACACGTACAGCTAGGCACACATAGACTCTCTCACACACACACAAACACAAAACCTCCCCCAATAAAGAGAATGGAACGATATGTTGGCTTGTAAATTGTCGACCAAAAATGCAAAAAAGCTGCCCTGAAGCTAACATTAAGTTAAAACTTGCAGTCAGAAATGCTGTACGAAGGTTTTGAACAGTAGAAAATGCCAGATAGGAGTATATAAGGAGATGATTCTGGGATTGAAGTCTATCAAAAATTCTGCTTTATTCTCCATCTGTTCTATGCTATCCTTGACCACAAGAAGCTGATGTAACAGTGCAAGTGATAAATAATCAGAAAAGGCCATTCGATCCATCACTTTCATAGACCACATGTGATTTACCCTATTGTTAGTTAGAATCATTGAATCATAGAGTATTACAGGACAGAAGCAGGCTGTTTGGCCCATTGTGTCCTCGCCATTCACGAAACATCTGCTTTTCAAATCCCATTTCCCAGTCCTTATCCAATAGCCTTCTATGCTATAACATTTCAAGTGCTCACCTAAATAGTTCTTAAATATTATAATCATAGAACCCCTTAGAATGTGGAAACAGGCCATTTGGCCAATCAAATCCACACCAACCCTTCGAAGTGCTAACCACTGAGCTGTCATCGTGATGGTTCCCAGCTCTGCAATCATTTCAGGAAGTGAATTCCAGATCCCCATCACCTTCCAAGGGGAATAATTTATTCCTATCGACCATAACTGTGCCCCTCCTACCCTTGCACGCCACAGTCAGGTTCCCCCTCCACCTTCTCTGCTCAAAGCAAAACAACTCTAGCATGGTGGCTGAGTGGTTGGCACTGCTGCCTCACAGCACCAGGGACCTGGGTTCAATTCCAACCTCGGGTGACTGTCTGTGTGGAGTTTGCACATTCTCCCTGCATCTGTGTGGGTTTCCTCTGGGTGCTCCTGTTTCATCACATGCAGGCTAGGTGGATTGGCCAGGGGAAGTTGCCCCGTAGTGGCCTGAGATGTGTTAGCCAAAGGAAATATTGGGTGGGGGATGTGTTTGTCTGTGATGCCCTTTGAAGGGTCAGTGTGGACTTGTTGGGCCAGATGGCCTGTTCCCACACTGTAGGGATCCTGTGATTCATATCCAATTTCCCTTCGTAGCTGAATCGTTTCAACACAGGCAACCTCCAGGTGAATCTGCTCTGCACCCTCCCTAGTGCAGTCACATCCTTCCTATAGTGTGGGGACCGGAAATGCACACAGTACTCCAGCTATGGCCTAACCAATGTCCTATACAGCTCCATCATTACCTCCTTGTTTTTATCATCTTAGTCTTCTTCTAAGAATTATTCTGATTATGCCTGTTCCTTTTTTATGCCTTGACTCATTTTTAAGTTACTCATAGACAGTTGCAACACAGAAGGAGGTCATTCAGCCAATGATGTCCATGGCCAACACTATACTAATCCCATTTTCCAGTGCTTGGACTATCATCCTGGAGTCTATGGCAATGCAAGTAAATATCTAAACACTGCTTAAAATTTTAAGATTTTCTCACTCAAGCACTGTTTCAGGCAGTGAGTTCCACACTTCCGCTGCCCTCTGGAAGGTTCTTTTTAAATATGTCTCTGCCCAAGAAACACACTTGGTTCCTCACATGTTCTCTTTTGAACCTTGGCTTAATCTTTCCAGACAAAGTCTCCTCAGTAATGTTTATCATCTAGTACCTACATATTAAAAAAAATGGTGACTGTCATTTTAGTGACATGCTGGAAAGCTAATGGTTCAGCCCGGCATCTTACATCTGCAGTTCCTCTACAATGAGTAATGTGGATTGTCAGGGCCTTGTTAAAGATCCTCTCCCTCTTCACAAACCAGAGAAGGGCAGCTGACATGTAAGAAAGGGACTGAACATTTTCAGGGCAATTAAAATCGATAGACAGCGCTGGTAAAATGTTCTCACTGTCGAGACATGGAAATGTCAGCACAGACAGATACATCCATCCCACTGTGTTTATTCTGCCACTGCTTCGAAGTGACAGCCACCTACTCCATTTTCACCTCAGCTGGAATATTTTCACTCCTTTAAGTACTTACCTGATTCCTCCTTTAATACAGCCACTCTCAAACCTTCCACATTTACCTATTCTTATGCATCAAAAACAGAAACTGCTAGAAAACTCAGTCGGTCTGGCAGAATTGAGTTTTGAAAAAAGGTCACTGTATCCAAACCATTAACTCTTTCTTCTTTCCACAGATGCTGCCAGACCTTTGGAGTTTCTCTAGCAATTTCTGTTTTCATTTCTGCTTTCCAGCATTTGCAATTCTTATTTTTAATTCTAATCCATTACTCATTCTAACTTCCCATGTAAAGCATACATTTTCTAGTCACCGGCCATTCTTCTGCCGTTAATGCTGAAGTTATGCCTTCATCAACAAGTCACCAACAGAGGCAATAGCCTAGTGGTACATTCACTTGATTGCTAATCCAGAGACCCAACTAATGTTCTTTGGACCCAGGTTCAAGTCCTGCCACATGGAATTCAATGTTTGAAAAGGAAATATCTGAAATTAAGGGTCTAATAATGATTGTGAAACTGCTGTTGATTGTCTAAAAAACCCTAAGTTCTGAGGAAGGGTCACTGGACCCAAAGTGTTAACTCTGTTTTCTCCTTCACAGATGCTGCCAGACCTGCTGAGCCTTTCCAGCAACTTTGTTTTTGTTTCTAATGGCTTGCTAATGTCCTTTAGGAAAGAAATGGCCGTTCTCCCCTGGTCTGGTCTACATGTGACTCCAAGCCCACAGCAATGTGGTTGGCTCTTAACTGCCCTCTGGGGAATTAGGGATGGACAATAAATTTGCACATGCACAATTAAACGCGGAGACCATGAAGTCTCTATTCTGTTGCTCTTTCAGAGTCCTCAGTTCACTGTCATCTGGCTGAGAAACCCAGGTCCAAAACACTTGAAATGGTATAATTTGTGTCCCTTTCATGATAGATACAGCAGTAAAAATTAGAGACGGGGCAATAACTATTTATTACTGCCAAACAACGTTACTAGATCTTAAAAAGTTACGTTTTAATAAACGTGCAGTCTTATGGCTTCCAGCCTTTAACTATTATTGGAGGCTTTAAAAAAAAGTTTTACTTCTTATCAGTTTTTGTTACCCACTTATGACAATGCCATCCTATTTTACCCTTCTTAAATTCAATTTATTAAATCTGGGCTATAAAATTGGTCTCAATAATGGCAGCCATGCAGTCATTCTCCATTGATATAAAAACTCATCTGGTTCACTAGAGTCTTTCAGGATTGGGAATCTGTCCTTACCTGGTCTGAACTATATGTGACTCCAGACCAACAGCAATGTGGTTGGCTCTTAATTGCCCTTTGAAATGATCTAGGAAACCACTCAATTCAATGGCATTTAGGGATGGGACTATAGACATCCCATGAAAAATATTTTTAAATAAATGAGTATGATTAAAAGTCTATTCATACTTCCTGACCCAAAAGGTAGGTGAAAGAGTCTGGTAAATGGAATATTCTACTGCTTTTTATATTACTTGTTTTTATTGGCAGACTACACTTGATAGGCTGAATTGCCTACTTCTGCATCTACACTTTATTGTCTGAAGGTCTGTTCTCAATTGAATTCGAACTGCATTAATGATTTTATCAGTTTTAGATCTTTGAATTGTGAGACAGAGATGAGGGATTTTGTTCGATACCATTATTTCCTATTGTTGCTTTTCCCAAGCTCTAACTTTGTTCTATAAACCTTTGATATAAGGCTTTATAGTAAAAGAAAGCTATTGCCGTTTTTAGAATTGATATTATTTCCTCTCTTACACTGCCCCCTGCTGTGCTCACAAGACTGTGTTTTAAAAGCCTCGCATGCTTTGAACTAACACCAACCAAATCTCAAATTCCCAATAAGCTGCTTTATTTAATAATTGACACAGACCACAGATTTAGTTGTGAAGTGCATCCTTTGCAATGGAATCGCCATCATTGAAAAGACTTGATAGCAGACCTTTCTCAACCAGAGGTCATCTCAAAGCTCTTACAATTGTGGAATCTCCTACCCCTAGACTGGTAGGTGGATTTGACTTGGTTTAAAGTTTCATCCAGACAGTGCAGCAACCCCTCAGTTTCACACTGGAGTCTTAGCTGAGATTCTATTGCTCAGGTCCTTGGGTTAAATTAATAGAAGAAACATAAGATTTGTGAGCAATTAGTTTAAACCAAACTATAAGACTATAAATCAAACTAGTCTATTAACTTTTCTCTGTGTTAGAACAATGGAGAAAGAAATAGTCTCACATTCTTTTATAATTAGTATCTGTTGTTTCAAGACCAATGTTGGCCCAATCATCAGGGAGATCATGTCCCTTAATTCTTGGGATATGCTGGTAACAACATGAAGTGTATTGTAGTGAAGCCCCTGAGCACTTACTGGTGCTGAAGGAGAAATGTCAGCTTCCCATCACAGGATAACTAGGGGCATCTGTTGGCAGCGGACAAAAGGCAGGTGATGGTTCCTCATGGCAAGCAGAAGAAAGCTCATTACTCGTGGGACACTGGCATCACTGACTAAGACAGCATTTATTGCCCATGAATACTGGTGGATCTGGTGCCAGTCTAGTTACCCTTGACAAGGTGGCGGTGAGCTGCCTTCTTGAAACACTGCAGTCCACCTGCTGTAGGTAGACCCACAATGCCCTTAGGAAGGGACTTCCAAGATTTTGACTCAATATCAGTGAAGAAATGGTAATATATTTCCAAGTCAGCATGGTGAGTGGCTTAGAGAAGAACTTGCAAGTGAGGGTGGTGTTCCCATGTATCTGCTGCCCTTGTCCTTCTAGATGGGCGTGGTTGTGGGTTTGGGAGGTGATGTCTAAGGATCTTTGGTGAATTTCTGCTGTGTAGCCTATAATGGGGAGGCAATGGCCTAGTGGTATTATCGCTGGACTATTAATCCAGAGACCCAGGTAATGTTCTGGGGAGAGATAGTAGGAACTGCAGATGCTGGAGAATTTGAGATAACAAGGTGTAGAGCTGGATGAACACAGCAGGCCAAGCAGCATCAGAGGAGCAGGAAGGCTGACGTTTCGAGCCTGAAGAAGGGTCTAGGCCTGAAACATCAGCTTTCCTGCTTCTCTGATGCTGCTTGGCCTGCTGTGTTCATCGAGTTCTACACCTTGTTATCTCTAATGTTCTGGTGACCTGGTTTGAATCCCACCACGGCAGATGGAGGAATTTGAATTCAATAAATATCTGGAATTAAGAGTTTAATGATGAGCATGAATCCATTGCTGATTGTTGGGGGAAAAGCTCTCAAGCACTAATGTCCTTTACAGAAGGAAAGCTGCCATCCTTACCTGGTCTGGCCTACATGTGACTCCTGACCCACAGCAATGTTGTTGACTCTGAACTGCCCTCTGAGCAACTAGGGGTGGACAATGAATGCTGGCCTAACCAGAATAAAGAGATGGCACTGCTGATACTGAGTGTCAGTGGAGGAGGGAGTGAATGTTTGTGGATGTAGTGCCAATCAAGCGGGTTGCTTTGTCCTGGATGGTGTCAAGCTTTTTGAGTGTTGTTGGGGCTGCACTCATCCAGGCAAGTGGGAAGTATTCCATCACACTCCTGACTTATGCCTTGTGGATGGTGGACTAGCTCTGGGGAGTCAGGAGATGAATTACTCACCACAAGGTGCTAGAGGGATTGAGTTTAAAAGCAGGGAGGTAATGCTGCATCTGTAGACAGTGTGGGTGAGGCCACACCTGGAGTACTGTATACAGTTTTAGTCTCTTGAGAAAGGATGTGCTGGCACCGGAGGGAGTGAAGAGGAGGTTCACTAGGTTGATTCCAGAGTTGCAAGGGTTGGCTTATGAGGAGAGACTGGGTGGACTGGTAGACTGGGACTGTACTCATCGGAATTTGGAAGAATGGTCGGGGGGAGTGTGGAGATTTATAGAAACATATAAAATTCTGAAGGGAATTGATAAGACAGAAGCGGGGAGATTGTTTCCACTGGTGGGTGAAACTAGAACAAGAGAGCAAAATAAGGGGGAGTAGATTTACGGCTGAGCTGAGGAGGAACTTCTTCACCCAAAGGGTTGTGAATCTATGGAATTCCCTGCCCAGTGAAGCAGTTGAGGCTACCTCATTGAATGTTTTTAAGGCACAGATAGATTTTTGAACAGTAAAGGAATTAAGGGTTATGGTGAGCGGGTGGGTAGGTGGAGCTGAGTCCATGAAAGACCAGCCATGATCTTATTAAATGGCGGAGCAGGCTCGAAGGGCCAGATGGCCTACTCCTGCTCCTGGTTCTTATGTTCTTGTATCCTGCATACACATTTAATACATATGGTCTGCAGATAAATTGTACCATTTTGTGACCGTTTTGACATGGAGTTGGCACGAGAAACACGTGTCTTCAGGTTCACAACTGGTTTACGGTGATAGTAAGACCGGCCGATGCTGGAGTCAGAGATAATACAGTATGGAGCTGGAGGAACACAGCAGGCCAGGCAGCATCAGGGGTGCAGGAAAGCTGACGTTTTGGGTCAGGACCCTTCTTCAAAAATCCTGTTCCTCTGATGCTGCCTGGCCTGCTGTGTTCCTCCAGCTCTACACTGGTTTGAGGTGACATGCTTTGGGCTATATTTCCTTTTTAGAAGTTTAAATACCAGCCAGGATCGGTGTACGGGACATTGATCTGTTTATTGTTGATGCAAGATTGCTCAGGAGATGGATTTGTTACTGAACTACAGCAACTATTGCCACAGGAGAGTGCAGCTGTACTCCCTGACACTACAAGCTGGACTGTGCAATGTCTACTATCTACGTGCCTGGTTACTTGCTTATTAGCATATGCCCTCTTAAAGTGGTGGCAAAGTGGCCTGCAGCTGGCGAGGATCACCTTCCTGGTGAATCTGGAGGAGTAGGAGATGGTTTTCCTCAATGTGGGAAGCCTTGTTGATCAGGGGAGAGAAGACTGAGCTGCTGTGGTGAGTTCAGCAGACATTTGTCTTGGGAGCTGGAGGGATGGTTGTCTGTGGAAGGGAGACTGCAGTCTGTCTGGGGATCTGTACATGGCAAGAGGGAAGAATATGGCAGCAGTTCTAATTTGAAGTCTCCCTCTCAAATAGAGAAACTGGTGGATACTTGCTGGAATGCTGTTTAAACCTGTCATCTGGATCTACTGGCAACTCTCGTTGATGGGAAATGTTCATCCTGGAGTTCAGTTACTGGTGTGCTGCAAGGATCTGTTTTGGGGCCACTGCTGTTTGTCATTTTTATAAATGATCTGGATGAGTGCATAGAAGGATGCGTTAGTAAATTTGCAGATGACACTAAAGTCGGTGGAGTTGTGGATAGTGCGGAAGGATGTTGCAGGTTACAGAGGGACATAGATAAGCTGCAGAGCTGGGCTGAGAGGTGGCAAATGGAGTTTAATGCGGAAAAATGTGAGGTGATTCACTTTGGAAGGAGTACCAGGAATACAGAGTACTGAGCTAATGGTAAGATTCTTGGTAGTGTGGACGAGCAGAGAGATCTTGGTGTCCATGTGCATAGATCCCTGAAAGTTGCCACCAAGGTTGATAGGGTTGTTAAGGAGCCGTATAGTGTCTTAGGTTTTATTGGTAGAGGGATTGAGTTTCGGAGCCGTGAAGTCATGTTGCAGCTGTACAAACTCTGGTACGGCCGCACTTGGAGTATTGCGTACAGTTCTGGTCTCCGCATTATAGGAAGGATGTAGAAGCATTGGAAAAGGTGCAGAGGAGATTTACCAGGATGTTGCCTGGTATGGAGGGAAGGTCTTATGAGGAAAGGCTGAGGGACTTGAGGCTGTTTTCGTTAGAGAGAAGTAGGTTAAGAGGTGACTTAATAGAGACATACAAGATGATCAGAGGATTGGATAGGGTGGACTGTGAGAGCCTTTTTCTTTGGATGGTGACGGCTAGCACGAGGGGACATAGCTTTAAATTGAGGGGTGATAGATATAGGACAGATGTCAGAGGTAGATTCTTTACTCAGAGAGTAGTAAGGGCATGGAATGCCTTGCCTGCAGCAGTTGTAGACTCGCCAACTTTAAGGGCATTTAAATGGTCATTGGATAAACATAAGGATGATAATGGAATAGTGTAGGTTAGATGGGCTTCAGATTGGTTTCACAGGTGGGGGCAACATCAAGGGCCGAAGAGCCTGTACTGCGCTGTAATGTTCTATGTTCTATAGGACTGTCTGTGCAATTGTCCATGCTGCCCCTCAACTATGCGCATTGGCGAACTGCTGCTAGATTGTGACCAGCCGTTAGACTCTCCCCTCGAGTGGAAATGACAGACAGAGCTCAGCAATTCCATAACTGACTCGGTGACATGCTCTGCAGTCCTGCCATATCCAGTCATGAGTGGTGGTGGTCAATCAAATAACTCACTGCAAAAGGAAGCTCTATAAATATCCCCATCCTCAATGATGGGGAGAATGGCATATAAATGCAAAAGAAAAGGCTGAAGCATTTGCAACAATATTCAGTCTGAAGCAATCACATGGATGATCCATCTCGGCCTCCCCTAGAGGTCTCCAGCATCACAGTTACCAGCCTTCAGCCAATTTGAACCACTTTATGTGATACTGTAAAGGCTATGGGCCTTGACAACACTCTGGCAATAGTACTGTAGACTTGTGTTCCAGTACTTACTGCACACCTCACCAAGCTGTACCAGTACAGCTATGGCACTGGCATCTACCTGGGACAATGTGGAAAATTATCCAAGTATGTCCTGTACACAAAAGGAGGGACAAATCCAACCCAGTCAATTACTGCCCTATCAGTCTTCCCCTGATCATTAGTAAAGTGATGGAAGATGTCATCAAAAGTGCTGTCAAGCAGCACCTGCTCAGCAATAACCTGCTCAGTGACGCCCTGTTTAGGTTCCGCCAGGGCCTCTCAGCTCCTGATCTCATTACAGCCTTGGTTCAAACATGGACAAAAGAGCTGAATTCCAGAGGAGATCCTCAGGGTAGCAACCTGTGCCCAGTCATCTTCAGCTGCTTCATCAATGACCTTCCCTCCATCATAAAAAGTCAGTTTGGGTTGAGGTCAGGAACAAGAAAGGAGCAGTCACTTTGTTGGTTTTTTTTTACAGACCTCCTAATAGTTGTAGAGAAGTAGAGGAGCGGATTGGGAGGCAGATACTGGAAAGGTGCAGAAGTCACAGGGTTGTAGTCATGGTTGACTTCAACTTTCCAAATATTGATTGGAAACATTTTAGTTGTAATAGTTTAGATGGAGCAGATTTTGTCCAGTGCATTCAGGAAGGCTTCCTGACACAGTATGTAGATAGTCCAACACGAGGAGAGGCCACTTTGGATTTGGTGCTTGGCAATGAACGGGGCCAAGTGTTAGACCTGTTGGCAGGAAAGCATTTTGGCAGTAGCGATCATAACTTTGTTTCTTTCACGATAGTCATGGAAAGGGATAGGTACATACGACAGGGTAAAGTTTATAATTGGGGGAAGGGTAATTCCAATTCAGTTAGGCAAGAACTGGGTAACATAAATTGGGAACAGATGCTGTCAAGGAAGAGCACCACAGAAATGTGGAGATTGTTTAAGGAATGCATACTACGTGTGCTCAATATGTTTGTCCCCAGCAGGCAGAGAAGGTGCGGTTGATTGAGGGAGCCATGGTTCTCAAGAGAGGTCGAACGACTGGTTAAGAGGAAGAAGGATACTCATGTAAGGTTTAGGAAAAGAGGAACGGAAAAGGCTCTAGAGGGATACAAGTTAGCCAGGAAGGAGCTGAAGAAAGGGCTTAGGAGAGCTATAAGGGGGCATGAGAAAACCTTGGCAGATAGGATCAAGGAAAGCTCCAAAGCTTTTTACACATATGTGCAGAACAAGAGAATGACCAGAGAAAGGGTAGGGCCAATTAAGGATTGTAAAGGGAATATGTGCACGGAGCCTAAAGAGATAGGCGAGGTCCTTAATGAATACTTTTCTTCAGTATTCACAACTGAGAGGGACCTATTTGTAGAGGAGGATGTTGTGAAACAGGCAAGTAGGGTAGAGGAGGTTGATGTTAGTAAAGAAGATGTGCTAGGAATTCTGAGGACGTTGAAGATAGATAAGTCCCCTGGGCCTCATGGGATTTATCCAAGGATGCTATGGGACGCGAGGGACGTGATCGCAGGGCCTTTGGCGATGATCTTTTCGTCCTCACTGTGCACGGGTATAGTACTGGAAGATTGGAAAGAGGCAAATGTCATTCCCTTGTTCAAAAAAGGGAACAGGGATAACCACGGAAATTACAGACCAGTTAGTCTTACGTCAGTGGTGGGCAAATTATTGGAAAGGGCTCTGAGAGATAGGATTTATGATCACTTGGAAAGGCACAGTTTGATTCGTGATAGTCAGCATGGATTTGTGAGGGGTAGTACATGCGTCATAAACCTTATTGAATTCTTTGAAGAGGTGACCAAACACGTGGATGAAGGTAGAGCATTGGATGTGGTCTACATGGATTTAAGCAAGGCGTTCGATAAGATTCCCCATGGTAGGCTCATGCAGAACGTAAGGAGGCATGGGATAGGGGGAAATGCGGCAGATTGGATTCAGAATAGGCTGACCCTTAGAAGACAAAGGGTGGTAGTGGATGGAAAATATTCAACATGGTGCTCAGTTATGAGTGGTGTACCACAAGGATCTGTTCTGGGTCCTCTTCTATTTGTGATTTTTGTAAATGATTTGGATGTAGAAGTGGAAATGTGGATTAGCAAGTTCGTGGATATATGAAGGTGGGCCACATGGTGGACAGTGCGGAGGGCTGTTCTAGGTTACAAAGGAATATTGGTAGGATGCAGAGCTGGGCTGAGAAGTGGCAGATGGAGTTTAACCCTGAAAAGTGTGAGGTGATTCATTTTGGAAGGACAAACTTGAAAGCAGAATACAAGGTTAACAGAAAGATTCTTGGCAGTGTGGAGGAGCAGAGGGATCTTGGGGTTCATGTTCACAGTTCCCTGAAAGTTGCCTCCCAGGTGGATAGAGTTGTTAAGAAGGCGTATGGTGTGTTAGCTTTCATTAATAGAGGGATTGAGTTAAAGAGCCGTGAAGTTATGCTCCAGCTATACAAAAGCCTGGTTTGGCCACGTCTGGGGTATTGTGTCCAGTTCTGGTCACCTCATTACAGGAAAGATGTGGAAGTGTTGGAAAAGGTGCAGAGGAGATGTACCAGGATGTTGCCTGGAATGGAGGGAAGGTCTTACAAGGAAAGGTTGAGAGAGCTAGGGCTTTTCTCTTTAGAACGATGAAGGATGAGAAGTGACTTGATAGAGGTGTCCAACATGATCAGAGGTATAGATAGAGTGGACAGCCAGAGACTTTTTCCTAGCTTTTATAAGGGGACATAGTTGTAAAGTGAAAGGAGGTAGATATCGGGGAGACATCAGAGGTAGGTTGTATACTCAGAGAGTGGTTGGGGCATGAAATGCGTTGCCGGAGAGTGTGGTGGAGTCGGCCTCATTCGGGGCATTTAAGCGGCTATTAGATAGGCATATGGATGATGGTATAAGGTAGGGGTGGAGGTTAATTAGACCTTAGGTTTAGGGTAAAAGTTCAGCACAACATCATGGGCTGAAGAGCCTGTATTGTGCTGTACTGTTCTATGTTCTATGTTTTATAAAGTCTGAAGTGGGGATGTTCACCGATGATTGCACAATGCTCAGCACCATTCTTGATTCCTCAGACACTGAAGCAGTCCGTGTTCCAATGCAACAAGATCTTGATTATGTCCATGCTTGGACAGATGGGTGGCTAGTAGCATTTGCAGCACACAAATGTCAGGCAATCACCACCTGTAACAAGATTGTTCCTTCATATTCAATGGTATTACCATTGCTGAACCACCCCACCCCTCGCCAAGTTCCAACATCCCGGGAGTTACCAGTGACCAAAAAATTAACTGGGCTCGCCACACTAATGCAATGGCTACAAGAGCAGGTCAGTGAGTTGGAATCCTTCAATGAGTAACTCACCTCCTCACTTTACCCAAAATTTGTCCACCATCTACAAGGCACAAGTCAGGAGTGTGATGGAATACTCCCCACTTACCTGGATGAGTGCAGCTCCAACAACACTGAAGGTGCTTCACATTATTCAGAACAAAGCAGCCTGCATCTTGGCACCACATCCAACACCTTCAACATTCATTCCCTTCACTGTGTATTCATGGTAAGAAGCTCAGTGACTCACCAAAGCTCTATCCCTAGCACCTTCCAAACCCATGACTTCTATCACTTCAAAGGACAAAGGCAGCAGATACATGGATGCCCCGTTACCTGCAAGGTCCCCTCCACGCCTGGAGATAGCAGCGGTGGAGTAGGCTCCTCACCCCAGGGCTCGTCCATCTCATCCTCGTTTTCTTTTCTTTTATAGTATCATAGAGCCATAGAATCATACAGCAGGGATACAGACCCTTCAGTCCAACCAGTCCACGTTGAACCCAATTCCAATCTAAACTAGACCCACCTGCTTGCTCCTGGCCCATATCCCTCCAAAACTTTCCTATTTGTATATCTGTTGTATTTGTATCCATATCTACCACTTCTTGAGAAAGTTCATTCCATGTGCGAACCACACTCTGTGTAAAAATCTGCCTCTAATATATTTTTAAAAATCCTCTCCTTTCACCTTAAAAATGTGACCCCTAGTCTTGAAATTCCCCACTCTAGGGAAAAGACAACTAGCATCAACTCTATCTATACCTCGCATTAGTTTATAAACTTCTATCAGGTCACCTCTCAACCTCCTACACTCCAGTGAAAGAAGTCCCAGCCTATCCAGCCGTTCCTTATAACTCAAACCTTCCATACTCAGCAACATCCTGGTAAATCTCTTCTGAAATTTCTCCAGCTTGATAATAGCCTGCTAATAACTGGGCAACCAGAAGTGCACGCAGGATTCCAGAAGATGCCTCATCAATGTCCTGTACAACCTTAACATGATGTCCCAATTCCTATAATCAAAGGACTGAGCAATGAAGACAAGCGTGCCAAGTGCCTTTTTAACCACCTTGTTTATATGTGATGCAAACTTTAAAGAATTATCTACCTGCTCCCTAGGTCCCTCTGTTCTACAACACTACACAATGCCCAACTATTAATAGTATAAACCCTACCCTTGTTTGTTGTACCAAAGTGCAATACCTCACAATTATCCAGATTGAACTCCACCTGCCAATTTTCAGCCCATTGACCCATTTAATCAAGGTCTCGCTGTAATCTTAGAAAACCTTCTTCACTGTATACTGTGCATCAATTTTGTTGTCAGTCGCAAACTTACTAACTATGCCTTCTATATTCTCATTCAAATCATTTATATAAGTGACTAACTAAAGAGGAGCCAGAACTGATCCCTGTGGAATACTGATGGTCACAGGCCTCCAGTCTGAAAAGCAACCGTCCACCATGACTCTCTATCTCCTGCTGTTAAGCCAATTACATATCCAATGCAATCCCATGTGACTTAACTTTGCTAATTAGTCTACCATGTGGAATCTTGTCAAAGGCTTTACTAAAATCCAAATAAACAACGTCTAGTGCTCTATTGTCATTAACCTTTTTGATAACTTCCCCAAAAAACTCAAACAAGTTTGTGAGACATGAGTTTCCTCACACAGAACCATGCTGACTATCCCTAATCAGCACCAAGGATCTGGGTTCAATTCCACCCTCGGGTGACTGTCTGTGTGGAGTTTGCATGTTCTCCCTATGTCTGCATGAGTTTCCTCTGCGTGATCCAGTTTCCTCCCACAGTCCAAAGATGTGCAGGCTAGATGGATTGGCCATGGGAAATTGCCCCATTGTGACCAAGGATGTGTAAGTGAGATGTGTTAGCCAAGGGAAATACTGGATGGGGGATCTGTCTATGTGTGATGCCCAACGGAGGGTCAGTGGGGACTTGTTGGGCCTGAATCCCATGTGACTTAACTTTGCTAATTAGTCTACCATGTGGAATTTGGTCAAAGGCTTTACTAAAATCCAAATAAACAACATCTAATGCTCTATCGTCATTAACCTTTTTGATAACTTCCCCAAAAAACTCAAACAAGTTAGTGAGACATGAGTTTCCTCACACAAAACCATGCTGAATATCCCTAATCAATTTTTGCCTGTATAAATGTCCATAAATCCTGTCTTTTATAACCAACTCTAATAATTTACCCACAACCGAAGTCAGACTCACGGGTCTATAGTTCCCTGGTTTCTCTTTAAAAACTTTCTTAAACAAAGGTACAACATTAGCCACCCTCCAGTCATCAGGCACCTCAAATGTAG
This sequence comes from Ginglymostoma cirratum, assembly GCA_024137785.1. NCBI lineage: Eukaryota > Metazoa > Chordata > Chondrichthyes > Orectolobiformes > Ginglymostomatidae > Ginglymostoma > Ginglymostoma cirratum. The sequence continues at coordinate 86,294,409 of JAHRHZ010000145.1, read as the reverse complement.
TTTTAGATGATGCACATGTTTCTGCAAGGGGTGTCATAATTTCCTCCCTTACTTCTCACAACATTCTGGGATACATTTAATTTGATCCTGGAGATTTAGTCGCCTTTATGTTCTTCAAGACCTCCCCAACTTCCTTTTCTGTAATGTGAACTGTTTTTAAACATCGAAGTTTATTTCTCTGCGTTCTCTAGACTTTATTTCTTTCTCCACAATAAAAACTGATACAAAATATTCATTTAATATCTCTCCCATCTCCTGGGGGGTCAACACATGACGACCTCCTTGATCTTTAAGAGGTCCAAAACTCTCTCTAGTTACTCTCTTATTCTTCATGTATTTGCAGAATCTCTTTGGATTATCCATAACCTTATCTGCCAATGCTATCTCATATCCCCTCTTTGCCTTCCTGACTTCTTTCTTAGGAATGCCCGTACGCTCTTTTCTTGATTAAGAGATCCAATTGAGCCAAGCTGTCTATATCTAATAATAAAATTCTCTTTTATTCTTGGTGAGAACTTCAATATCTTTATTCATCCATTGTTCCTTAATCTTACCAGCCTAACCCTTCACTCTAACAGGAACAAACAGCCCCTGAACTCTTGTCATCACACTCTTGAAAGCCTCCCACTTGTCAGACATCCTTTTCACTGTGAACAGTCTACTCCAATCAACTTTTAAAAGTTCTTGTCTCACACCATTAAAATGTGCCTGACTCCAATTGAAAACTTTAACTTTTATGAAAGGCTGAGATAACAAGGTGTAGAGCTGGATGAACACAGCAGGCCAAGCAGCGTCATAGGAGCAGGAAATCTTGATGTTTTGGGCCTAGAACCTTCGTCAGAAAATCTTCCGGAGGGAGGAGGGTAACTTCTTCAGGGTAGGCATCAGTAGAAGAGGCTTCGCAGTAGGGTTAAAATTGTATCAGAGATAATAGGAACTGCAGATGCTGGAGAATCCGAGATAACAAGGTGTAGAGCTGGATGAACACAGCAGGCCAAGCAGTATCATAGGAGCAGGAAATCTTGACGTTTCGGGCCTAGACCCTTCATCAGAAAACGGAAGACTTATTTTATGGAAGGCTTATGCTTTTCCATAACCATTTTGAAATGAATAGAATTATGATCGCTAGACCCAAAGTGTTCCCCCACTTTTACTTCAGCCACCTGACCTGCCTTATTGCCCCAAAGAAGGTCTAGTTTTGCTCCTTTTCCAGGAGGAGCATTCCACATTGATAAAGAAAATTTTCTTGAGCACATTTGACAAATTCTTCACCATCCAAACCCTTAACACTATGGGTAGTCCCAGTCAGTGTTTGGACAATTAAAATCCCCCATTATTACAACCTTATTATGCGTACACACATCTGAGATCTCCCTACATATTTGTTTCTCAACTTCTCTCTTACTACTGGGGGGTCTGTAGCACAATCCCAGCAAAGTGATCTTTCCTTTCTTATTTGTAATTTCTACCCACATATTTTCACTGGACAATTTTTCAGAAATATCTTCCCTAGTTACAGCAGGAGTGTATTCCTTAATCGAAAACACCACCCCCTCCTTTCTTGTCTCCTTTTCTATCCTTTCTGTAGCATCTAAAACCTGGGACATTGAACTGCCAGTCTTGTTCATGTCTCAGCCAAGTTTCTGTAATGGCTATGTTGTCCTAATCCCATGATCTTAAACATCCCCTGAGTTCATCAGCCTTACCTGAAAGACCCTTTGCATTGAAATAATTGCAACATAGTCCTCATAGTCCTTCATAGAACCTACCCCATCAATCCTTCCATTTACACCGCTACCTGGAATTCCTCCACTTGCCTTCTCTATCAGTATAAAGTCTCCCTTAATAGAATGAACAAATCTTCCTGCTAAGATATTGGTCCTTTTCCAGTTTAGGTTGGACCCATCCTTTTTGGACAGGTCTTTTCTATCCCAAAAGACATTCGAATTGTCCAAAAACCTGAATCCCTGAACAATACACCACCAGCTCTTCAGCCATTGATCTATTTCCTTTAACCTTTTGTTCCTTCCCTCTCTTGAGTTTGGCATTGGGAGTAAACCAGGAATTATTACTTTTAAGGTTTTGTTTTTTAATCTTCTACCTAACCTCTTAAAGTCACTCTGTACTGCTTTAATCTTTTCCCTAAAAATGTCATTCCTACCAATGTGTACAATAATTTCCGGCTTCTCAATCTCACCTTTAATAATATGCTTGAAATGTTTAGAAACGTCCTTAATTCTAGCACCAGGAAAGCCACAAACCATCCTAAATTTACACTCACTGCCACAGAATCTCCTGTTTATGCCCCTGACAGCAGAGTCCTCTATAACAAAAATTCTATTAAATCTTGTCAAATGCTGCTTAACATAAGAATCGTTCCAAGAGTCCAATAATTGACTGCCCCTTCCATTTTCCTCGGAGAGACTATCACCTTCAACTGTTCCGAAAACTGAATATCTATTTGATATAGAGATAGTCACTGGAGGCTTTTAAACTATCTTCTCACCTTTCCTGACAGTCACCCATCTATCTGACTGATCTTGCTGGGTAGTCACTTTTCTATATCTACTAGCCACCTCACTCAGTACCTTATATATGGCCTTAATAATGTTCATTTCTTGTTCTTCTCTCTTTTTAAAAGCTCTTTTTTTAATGTTAAAGAAAATACCTTGCGGAGAAAGAGTGGATGCGATGTCGTCAAAGCGGCCGAGGGCTGGAGCAGAGTGGGCTGGAGACCCAGAGCAGAGCGGGGACTGGTGCAGGCGGTCAGCGGCTTGCGATTCTAGTCAGACCACATCTGGGTGCCCCCCCTGCATTGATCTGCTGAAAGGCCTTTTATGGAAAGACTGTAATGTTCATCTTTTGAACTTTACATCTTATTTTTCTAACTCATACTATGAATAACTGTAAGGTAATGTTACTTTGCTTTCTTTGTTTATCTATTTTAGTACCTAAGATTTGTTCCTAGGTACGCAGTGTTTATAATGGGGCCATGTGTGGTGACATTGCAAACTTTTAACTGTAATCCTGTACTTTTGTACTTGAGTACATGTGGCAATAAACCGAAATCTAAAGCTAAGCCACACAAAATGTCCCAACTTAAAACATATCACAATTCCTTCGGCTAATTCCTGGATCAAAGCCCCAGAATCCCCCCACCCGCTCCCTGCACAGCCCAGTAGGTGTACATACACCTGGACTGTGGCTTGCACAAGAAGCCAACTCAACATTATCATCTCAGTGGACAGGCAACAAATGCTGACCCAGCTAGTGATACCCATCTCCTGCGAAGGAATTCAGAAAAGAACCCAGAGTGATGTAGATACTCAGTCAATGAATATATTCAAAAAGTTTCTTTTTGGAATTTATATGGAAATGCTGGGATATGAGGATAAGGCAGAACAGTGGAATTGAAAAATGGTGATCCATTTGAATGACAAAGCACAGATAAAAGTTCATGTGACCGAGAACTCTTACAGTGCGGGAAAAGGCCATTCGGCCCATTGAGTCCACACCAACCTTCTGAAGAGCATCTCATCAAGACTCAGCACACCCCAACCCTATCCCTATAACCCCGAATTTGCCATGGCTAACCCACCTAGCCTGCATATCCCTGGACACTATGGGGCAGTTTAGCATGGCCAATCCACCCAACCTGCACGTCTCTGGACTGTGGCAGGAAACTGGAGCACCCGGAGGAAACCCAAGCAGATACGGGGAGAACATTGTATCAGCCTCCTGGCTGCTGAAACATAGATAGATTACTAACTTGGCCAAACAGCAAGGGATGCTGGATACGTTGGCCAAGTGAAACTCCGAAATCACTAAGCCCGCACACCAGACATAGTGCAAACAAAGTAGTCAGGTGCTAATAACATTAGCATAATGTAAAAGGCAACAGTTTTGCTGGACAGACAACCCCCCGATAACTTGTCCACGCAACAGAGGGGCAGCCAGACTGAAAAGCACCAGGTCCTGCTACATGAAGAAACAAACAGTAGCATGCCAGTCTAAATGATTGACTCTGAATCAAAGTACTACATGTGTCACCCATTTTCACCCCCTTGGTCCAGGAACTCCCTACCTACATCCGTGACACCACCCACGCCCTCCACCTCCTCCAGAACTTCCAATTCCCAGGTCCCCAACACCTCATTTTTACTATGGACGTCCAGTCCCTATATACCTGTATTCCCCATGCCGATGGCCTAAAGGCCCTCCGCTTCTTCCTGTCCCGCAGAACGGACCAATCCCCCTCCACCGACACCCTCATCCGCCTAGCCGAACTCGTCCTCACCCTCAACAACTTTTCTTTCAATTCCTCCCACTTCCTACAAACAAAGGGTGTGGCCATGGGTACCCGCATGGGTCCAAGCTATGCCTGCCTCTTTGTAGGTTATGTGGAACAATCCCTCTTCCGTACCTACACTGGCCCTAAACCCCACCTCTTCCTCCGTTACATTGATGACTGCATCGGCGCCGCCTCGTGCTCCCACGAGGAGCTCGAACAGTTCATCCAATTCACCAACACTTTCCACCCCAACCTGAAGTTCACCTGGACCATCTCTAACACTTCTCTCTCCTTCCTGGACCTCTCTGTCTCCATCTCGGGCAACCACCTAGAGACAGATGTCCATTTCAAGCCCACTGACTCCCACAGCTACCTGGAATACACCTCCTCCCACCCACCCTCCTGCAAAAATGCCATCCCCTATTCCCAATTCCTTCGCCTCCGCCGCATCTGTTCCCAGGATGAGACTTTCCAATCCCGCACATCTCAAATGTCCTCATTCTTCAAGGACCGCAACTTCCCCCCTACAGTGGTCGAGAACGCCCTCGACCGTGTCTCCCGCATTTCCCGGAACACATCCCTCACGCCCCGTCCCCGCAACAATAATCAAAAAAGAATCCCCCTCGTCCTCACATACCACCCCACCAACCTCCGGATCCAACGCATCATCCTCCGACACTTCCGCCATCTACAGTCAGACCCCACCACCAAAGACATCTTTCCCTCCCCACCCTTATCTGCCTTCCGGAGGGACCACTCCCTCCGCGACTCCCTTGTCCGCGCCACACTCCCCTCCAGCCCCACCACAACCGGCACTTTTCCTTGTAACCGCAGGAAGTGCTACACCTGCCCCCACACCTCCTCCCTCACCCCAATCCCAGGCCCCAAGAAGACATTCCACATCAGGCAGAGGTTCACCTGCACATCTGCCAATGTGGTATACTGCATCCGCTGTACCCGTTGTGGCTTCCTCTACATCGGGGAAACCAAGCGGAGGCTTGGGGACCGCTTTGCAGAACACCTGCGCTCAGTTCGCAACAAACAACTGCACCTCCCAGTCGCGAACCATTTCAACTCCCCCTCCCATTCCTCAGATGACATGTCCATCCTTGGCCTCCTACAATGCCACAGTGATGCCACCCGAAGGCTGCAGGAACAGCAAATCATATTCAGCCTGGGAACCCTGCAGCCCAATGGCATCAATGTGGATTTCACAAGCTTCAAAATCTCCCCTCCCCCAACCGCATCCCAAAACCAGCCCAGCTCATCTCCACCTCCCTAACCTGTTTCTCCTCTCACCCCAAGCCACACCCCCAT
>JAHRHZ010000145.1:86271764-86288701 GCA_024137785.1 Ginglymostoma cirratum | reverse complement strand
ACTCACCTTTACTGGCTCCATCCCCGCCTCTTCGACTTGTCTGCCTCGTCTCCACCTATCCTCTCCTCTATCCATCCTCTATCCGCCTCCTCCTCTCTCCCTATTTATTTCAGAACCCTCTTCCCCTCCCCCATTTCTGATGAAGGGTTTAGGCCCGAAACGTCAAGTTTTCCTGCTCCTATGATGCTGCTTGACCTGCTGTGTTCATCCAGCCCCATGCTTGTTATCTCGGATTCTCCAGCATCTGCAGTACCTTTTATCTCTACTACATGTGTCTCCCTGTTTGGCCAGAACTATAGAAAGTTCCAGGGTTCACCTGCAGAGCTCTCCTTGGAACCAAACTTGAACTGCCTGATGCCTTCCGTGCAGGCCAGCATGGCAAGAGGCAACGACCCATTGATCATTCAGGGAGAGAGAGGAAGAAAGCAGCTTCACAGACCCAGAGACAGAACAATGATATAAATCTATAAGAGACTGGTGAAATATTGTAACCTTAAGGGGCCAGATAGGATTGTAGATAGTATCTTTAGTATTAACGGCTACTGTAACTTTGTTCCTCATAAAGTTGGAACTGTTTTGCATTGGTAATGGCTTGTGTTTTTATTGATTTGACCTCTTTGGTATTGAACAAATAAACGAATGAAAAAGTACGGCACAGGAACATGCCCTTCAGCCCTCCAAGCTTGTGCTGACCATTATGCCCTAATTAATCTCAAAACAAACCTGCCATTTTTTGATCCGTATCCCTCTACCCCCTCCCTATTCATGTACCCATCTAGGTGCCTCTTAAATGTCTTCAATGTGCCCACTTCCACCACCTCTTCCGGCAGTGGATTCCAGGCTGCCACCACTCTCTGCGTGAAAAACTTCCCTCACACGTCCCCCTTAAACTTTCCCCCTCTGACCTTGAACCTGTGCCCCCTTGTAATTGAAACTTCAACCCTGTATTGTGGGACACCTGGGCAAATTCATTCATAACATTCTGGTTGGAGTTGTCTAAATTGTTTTAAGGAGAGACTAGACAACAGCATGCAAACTCCACATAGTCACCCAAGACTGGAATTGAACTCAGGTCCCTGGTGCTGTGAGGCAGCAGTGCTAACCACTGAGTCACCATACCGCCCCAAATTTGATACTAGAGACAGAAAAAACTGCAGATGCTGGAATCCAAGGTAGACAAACAGGACAGCCTGAAGAAAGGTAATACCCAAAACATTGACTTCGCCTTTCCTCCAGATGCTGCCTGGCCTGCTGTGTTCTTCCAGCCTCCTGTTTGTCTGCACCAGTTCAATGTTGACTGGCAGTTAACTTAAATTTAATCAAATTAATGATGTCAGACGAGGCAGCAGAATGTGTCCTTGTACCCCTAAACTGCAGGTGCCACTACATTCAGGAGCTGAGAAAGAAAGAAAATGCTGATGAAGGATCAAAATGATTGATTGTGTTGAGGAGATTTCAGAAACCTTGTTAGAGGCCACACATTTTGTGTAGCAGTTCTGATCCTTTTAAGGAATCGATGCTGTAATGGAAGAAAATAATCTCTTCAAATATTAGAGGAAATAGTTTTGAATAACATCATGCTATACACCCTGGGATCATCACTCCAGTATGGATGGAAAGCCACACCCTCTCTCAGTGACAAACACAGCCCTTTACACTCAATGCGTCTGATGAATCACCAGTGAACCTCATCATACTGCAGGGTGTGGTGGTTACAGCACTGTTACGAAGGCAGGCTGTCATTACATATTTAACCATGTTTGTATGTGATAGACGAGATATCAAGAGTGAATAACCGTAAACTACCCATCTAATTGTCTGCTGAGCGTAAGATCGTGTGATTCTAATCCATTTTATGTTCTCAGCTCCTCCAGACCTGTTTGTCTTCCATTGCTAATGGGTTGACATTTATTGCCCACCCCCTAGTTGCCCTTGAGAAGGTGGTGGAGAGCTGCCTTCTCTAACTGCAGCAATCCATTTAGTGTAGGCATGCCCACAATGCTGTTTGAGAGGGAGTTCCAGAATTCTAACCCAATGAAGTTGATGGCATGGTGACATTTTTTCGAGTCAGGATGATGATAGCTTGGAGGGGAACTCTCGTTATTAAGAAGAGCCATACAGGACTCGAAACATGAACTGTTTTTCTGTCTCCACATGTGCTGCCACACCTGCCAAGTTTCTCCAGCACTTTCTGCATTTGTTCCGGATTAATAATTCGCTGATTTTCCCAGGATACAATTGCCCTTCCACCCTTTGTGGATAATTCCCCAGGAGCCCTCTCTTACCCAGCCATTCGCCAGAAGAATTGGCTCCAACGGAATTTCCAACCATTTCTTCAGATAATTATAGGAAAATGATTGGCTGCATCCACTGCATCAGGTCTTTCAATGATTTAGTCTTCCTTATTGACTTCCCCTTTACTGTATATTCCAGTTTGTCACTTTAGCTTGACTCTCACCTTCTTTTCCACTCCCAAAATTTTCTCCACTACTTTTTTTGAAAAGTGGCAGATGGAGTTCAACCTGGATAATTGCAAGGTATTGCATTTTGGAACGACAAACAAGGGTAGGGCTTATACAATTAATGGCAGGGCCTTGCATAGTACATAATTCTTTGAAGTTTGTATCACGTATGGACAGGGTGGTTAAAAAGGCTTTTGGCACGGTTGCCTTCATTGTTCAGTCCTTTGAGTATAGGAGTTGAGACATCATGATGGGGTTGTACAGGACACAGGTGCGGCCTCTTCTGGAGTAATGTGTCCAGTTCTGGTTGCCCTGTTATCGGAAGGATATTATCAAACTGGAGAGGGTTCAGAAGAGATTTACCAGGATGCTGCTGGGTTTGGAAGGTTTGAGTTATAACGAAAGGCTGGATAGGCTGGGACTTTTTTCACTGGAGTGTAGGAGATTGAGAGGCAACCTGATAGAAGTTTATAAAATAATAAGGAGTATAGATAGAGTTGATGGCAGTTGCCTTTTCCCTCGGATGGGGGATTTCAAGACTAGTGGGCACATTGTTAAGGTGAGAGGAGAGAGATTTAAAAAAGACATGATGGCAAATTTATACACAGAGGGTGGTTCACATGGGGAATGAACTTCCTGAGGAAGTGATGGATGTGGGCACAATTACAACGTTTAAATGACTTTCGGTTAAGCATATGTATAGGAAGGTTTTGGAGAGATATGGGCCAGGTGGGACTAGTTTATTTTGGGATTATGTTCGGCATGGACTAGTTGGACTGAAGGGTCTGTTGGGGACACTGAATCATTCTTCTCTTTTTCAGGCTGCCCCTTGGGATTGAGGGTGATTTGCTCCCCCTCTGGTCTAAAACATTCTGAGATGGGTTATAAGTCCACTGTGTGATCTTTAGACTCCACCACAAAGGGAGCAGGTGGTGCTTGAAGGATTGGATGGAGGTTTGAACACCTACATCGACCATCTCCACACATTCTTGACAAAGTCCCTTGATGTGTTCCTGAAGGAACCTTCTCTTTTTTGGTCAATCGCAGGCCAGTGGATTCGTTTCTCTTCATTTGAGCACATCCCAAAAACCTGTCCTCCAGGGAACGTCCTGCCACCAACACAGAATTCCAAAGTAAATGTGAGATTGGGCCTTTCACTAAACTCCTGGAAAGAGACCATCCTTGTAATTATCTCAATAATGCAGTTAGCTCCTTCCAAAGAAATATCCAAATAGTGTGATCTAGACTGAATGCACTCTGGGCTGTTTGAATCTGAGGGCATCACAGCGGAACCCAATCTTTCCTCGCCAGTTATAAGTACAGAAAACTTCTTCTGTGGTGCAGTCGTAGTGTCCCTACCCTAGACTGAGAGAGCCAGGTTCAAGTCCTGGCTGAATAGGGTGAATGAACTATAAAACACAGAAAGGGCCCTCTTGTGGTGTAGTGTCTTTACCCCCTGGATAGAGAGACCTGGGTTCAAGTCCCACCTGCTCCAGAGATGTGTAATGCCAACTCTGAACAGGTTGATTTGATAAAAATCATGTAAATAAGATTTATAAAAACAGAAACACCAGAATATTGAGTTGGTCAGAGGACACCCAATCCCTTGCCTAGTTTAGCATCACTTTGGTCAAATGGGTAATCTATATCAAAGCTTGGTCCTGTGTAAATCTCTGGGTTGTTGTATTATGAACAAGATATAGAGGTACTGGAAAGGATATAAAGAGGGAGTTTGAGAGAGAACATTGTCAGTGACCCAATAATAGGTAAAACAGTGGGTGAGTTTGTAATCAAAAAATGTCAAATGGATCCAATCTTCAATATCAGAGGGAAGTAATTGCCTGCTGAGAATTTCTTCAAGTCTCTCTCCAAACTCGCACATAAAGTTAAACCAGGAGCAAGCTGGAAAATTATTTTTAAGAACTGAGTTCATAAAGAGGCTGGGAACTCAGAATCATAGTGGGGATTTTAAAAGAGCAGGGACTTAATGGAAATGGAAATTTGAAAGGAGTGGGATTAAGAACCAGACCTTGGGGGGGTGGGGATTGAGGTATCCCAGAGTCCAAATGACATCACAGGACAAGTGGCGTGGGATTTCTGGCAAGTTTCCAGTTGAATCTAAATTAATTAAACATAAAGCTAAATTGACTGATTAATTAATTGGCGCAGATATGAAAAATTGAGGCCAAATTTAGACTTCAGCATGCAATTGCAATCAATGTTCAATTAAGCAGATCTACAGGATAAAAATATAATTAGTTAACATTAGATAGTAACACTAAAGTGTTTTGAACATTGTGGTATATTAAAATCTAAGGTTTTCAGGTAATGTGAATAGAGTATAACATTTCTATTAATATCTCCACAAAACCGAGTAATATTACTCGGAAGGCAGCTGGGAGAGGTTTTAGTCAGGTAGTAAGTTTTATTGTCACATAAGTGAAAATGATGCAAGGTAGTTGAAATGTGCATCATGTTCCATGCTCCAGGACATTTCTCGTTTTCAGGATCAGTTACATCATCAACTCAAGATCCAGGTTTCAGAGTCTGAGTTGCAGTTTTCATCACTGTAGTGCTCCTTTGAGGTTGAGAGCTCCACAGCTATGACTTTTATATATGTGGCCAGCCAAAAGCGTATTATTATGAAGAGAGAGAGAGCGCGAGTGGGTCACACCAGGCAGGTAGAGGAAGACAGGGAAAGGCAGGCAGAAGACCCCTTGCTGTCCAATTATTTTTGAATACTGATGCCAGTTTACCTGCAGAGTGAAGCCAAAGAGAAACCCATCTTGTGATGATACTATGGCTTTAAGAGGTGCATTTTGTCCTTTTTTTTTCTTTTGGAGAGGTTTTAAGGCAGAGGCGCTGAGCTGTCTCTTGAAAACTCATAAGTAGCTTGTGAGGCTTTGGGCTGTTTTTTAAAGTTTAAACAACAGAAGCATCCTGAACGAGTGTGGTCAAGCTCCTGCAGAAGCAGGATTTTTAATGCTAGCTTCCAGCAGTTGCTGCTGGGCTTTTGAAGAAGTGGAAGCTTTTTTTTTGTCCCCTCTCTTGGTTGCAGCTAAAAGCTGGGGGATCTCTTCCTGCTATTGGAGTTGCATATGAGATAATCTGTTTTATGAAGGCACCTTTTTGTTTATGGAATGTTACAATATTGAAACAGTTAATTAGTAATAGTTACCATATCTATTATTTTGCTAAGCATTTCAATAGAGTTACAGCTAAAGCAGTTCTTTTCTTTATCCTTTCTTTTGTTGTATTTTAACTATAGTGAATGAATAAAGTGTATTTTGCTTTAAATCCGGTAGTTTGACAATCAAATTGCATCAGAATGAAATACCTGGCACTTGCCTTGGAAATAAGAAAAGGTTACGGTGTAGGCTATCTTCTTAATGTATTTTGAGGGGGTCTTGTCTGGTCCGTAGCAATGTCATGGTTCAGCTGTTTTGAGGTGGGCTGACAGGAGGGAGGGGAATGTGTGAGGAAGACTGGAAAAGCAATAGTGATTCCAATAGGGAAACGCAGGCTTTTCTGTGGCCACAGGGTGTGGATCCATAATGCTAGATGCCAAGTAAACAAAAAGCAAAGAACTGTGGATGTTAGAAATCTGAAACCAAAACAGAAATTCCTGGAGAAACTCAGCCAAGTCTGGCCACTTGGAGAGAAAGCAGCATCGACGTTTTGGATCCAGTGACCCCTTGTCAGAATCCAGTAATATGTTGCCTCCCTGGTGCCAGTGTCACTGAACAGATACAGAGGCTTCCGAGAGTGTCTTGTGAACATCCAGTGGTCCACATCAGTACTTATGACATCAGTAGAAAGAGGAGAGTGGTCAGACCTTAGGGAAGCTAGGAAGAAAATGAGTGAGCAAGACATTAAAGGAAGTGAACTTTGGATTCCTCCCAGCAGTTTGTACAAGCGCATCTAGATATAAAAGGATAGAACAGATGAATATGTGGCTGGAGAGAAGGTGCAGCAGGGAGGGATTTAGGCTCCTGGAACATTGACACATGTAAAGGGTACACCTGAACAGAAACAGGACTGAGGTATTTTGCCAGAGCTATTGGGAGTGATTAAGCTAACTTGGAAGCAGTATGGAAAGCAAGAGGGAATAGTAAACACTTCAAATGGCTGACAGATAGACGGCAGGAGAGAAAGAAATAGTAGGGCATTTGGCTGGGTCAGAAAAAGAGGGAATGGATTAATGTTTAAATTATGTGTGTGTGCAAAATATGATTCGTGCGGAGCATGGTAAACAAGACTTGAGGAACTGAAGGTGCAGAAAGCCCAGTGGAAATACATTGTTGTAATGATGAGAGAGAATTTGCTCAAAGAAGGATAAAACTAGGAATTCAATATTCCTAGATACAAGTTCAGAAGTCACACAACATCAGGTTATAGTCCAACAGATTTATTTAAAATCATAAGCTTTCAGAGCACTGCTCTTTCGTCTGGTGAAGTCTGACAAAGAAGCAGCGCTCTGACAGCTTGTGGTTTTAAATAAAGCTGATGAACTATAACCTGGTGTCGTGTGACTTCTGACTTTGTCCACCCCCGGTCCAACACCGGCACCTCCACGTCGTAGATACAAGTTGTTCAGGAAATATAAGGGAGCAATTAAAGGAGGAGGGTGGCGGTACTGATTAAGGAGCCTGTCACAGTGCTGAAAAGACAATGTAGGTACGATCACATTGCTGTTCATCATTTATAGACCATCAATGCCACAGAAAGGCGGCCAACATCATCAAAGACCCATTGCATCCCGGTAATGACCTCCTACAACCTCTTCCATCAGGCAGAGGATACAGAAGCCTGAACACACACACAAGCAGGTTCAGGAACAACTTCTTTCCAGGCGTTATCAGACTGTTGAATGGACTCTAGCCTCAAATAATGTAACCTGCAATGTAACCTGTATACCTCTGAGTCTTTTAGATCTGTAAATCCTTTGCTCACTGTGAGTTGCCTGTACCGCTCGTAAACAAAGCTTTTCCTTGTATTTTGGTACATGTGACAATAAAATAAATCAATCAGATGTAGAGGGACAAATATGCAAGGGATTTACAGAGACATGTAAGGACTATTGTTAGAATGGGAGATATGAAATATATTAATTATCCTAATGAAAGTTGGAGTATTATATTTCATTCATTGGAGTATCATTGGTTCTGGGCACCACATCTTGGAAAGGATTTGAAGGCATAAGAGAGCATGCAGAGAAGATTCACGAGCATGTGCCTAGGGATGAGGAACTTCAATTATGTGGAATTATTGGACAAAAGGTTGTGAGCAGGTTTGTTCGAAGTGTTCAACATCATGAGGGGTCTGGACGGAGAACTCCCGCGGACGAAGGATTGAGGCACAGAGGGCACAGGTTTAAGGTCATTGGCAAAAGAAGCAATAGGGAGGACAATAAACATTTTTTATATGGTGTATGGTCAAGGTCTGGAGTGGGCAATCCACCAGTGTGGTGGAGGCAGGTTCTACTGGGGTGCTCTGAAGAGTTTTAGATCATAATCTGAAGAGGAAATATTTTCAGAGCAACAGGAAAAGGGTAGTGGCAGCTGGCACGGACCTGATGGGCCAAAAGAATGTTTGTGGGTAACTTAATCATGGTCTTTAAAATAACGGAAGATAGTGATGGAATCGATGCAGTTTGCGTTTGTGAGGGAAATGAGCAACCCGCGATGCTGTCATAAGACAGTCACCAAGAAGTTCAAAAAGGGACTTCAGAAGAAACCTCCTCACCTAATGACGGGAGAAAGTGTGGAACTTGCTTCCACAGTGAGTGGTTGGAGTGAATAGCACAGAGGCATTTATTTGAAGGGTGGGGAAGACATTGAGGGAGAAGGAATCGAGTGTTGTAATGATAGATTTAGTTTTGAAAAGAGATTTGACAGGATTGTAAATGCTGGAATAGACTACTGGGGCTGAATGGACTGTTTCAGTAATGTATACCCTATGTCATCCCTTGTAATATCCCAAATGAGCCTTGAAATTGAAGCTGAGGTCTTGTGATGCAGTACCTTTCAATACCATACTAGGAAGGGAATTAACACACTATGTCAGTGTGAGGAAAGTTGATGGAAAAGGGAACAGCTTGCAGTGATTTTCCAATTCATCTACAATAAGCAATCAGTCAATTACAGGGAAAACCAGATATAAAAGACAGCCAAAGCTCAGCAAGAGCCGGACACAGAGTCAGTCCAAGGACAACTTTACTTCACAATTTTGACATGTTACTAATGCATCAGTAACATTAGTGGATAAAAATTTGCAAAATACACATTGTTTATATACACATTATTTAGAAAATGGAGTTTAGATTTCTGTTTTGGATATAAATATTCATATGCAGAAAGCTCAAAAGTTGCTTAGTCTCCTTTTCAAGTGGTTGAACACAGCTCTGGACTTCAGGACCAGTACTATCTCTTTGACAGTTCCCTGTTGATGGTGTACAAAACATATTTTCTGAAGCTGTTTCTGGCCTCCTTGACTGATGCGTAGTTCCACAGTGAGTGAGGCAGATAATCCCCATCCTCTTGTGTCTTTGTCAATGATGAACATAGACAGCACAAACAGTGTTACACCATTCAGTCCCATCAAGACTGCTCCACCATCCAACAAGATTATCTTTCTATGTCAATGTTCCTGTCTATTTTCCCCGTTCTTTAATTCCCAACAACCAAAAATCTATCACCCTTTCTTGAATATACCCTTCTTTGGGGTAAAGATTTCCAATGATCCACACTGTTCCCAGTGAAGAAATGTCTCCTCATCTCTGTCCTAAATTCAGAAGAAACGTGTACACCGAGAAAGCGCTGAGAGTGTGGAATCTGCTACAAAACAATTTGTTGATATGAAAAGTATTGATGCATTTAAAGGAAGGTAGATGAGCACAAGAGGGAGATCTAGTGAATGGTGCAAAAATATCAGGAATGGACTGGTTGGGCAAAATGACCTGCTTCTCAGCTGTGCATTGTGTGCAATCCTATTTAAATGGCTCTTTTTTTTGCCAATTATTCTGAGGCTGTGATCTTATGTTTTAGATTCCCTAAACACTTTTCACCATTGACTCTGTCAATCCCCGCAAGAACTTTATGGTTCAATAGATTCCTTCTATTTTTCTGACCCCCAGAGAATATAGGTCTGGTCTACACAACCTCTTTCTTTACAACAATCTCATTATACCAAGAAACAGCTTTATTTACCTATGTTGTCCTTCCAATAAACCAGTTATGTCCTTCCCTAGGTAAAGAGACCAGAAACTGTACACAATGCTCCAGGTGAAGCCTCCTCTCTATAACTGTGTTAATAGTTCTTTGCCCTTATATCCTCTCTATGGCACATCTACTGTAAGTGTTTACACCTCCAGTAGCTTCTGCTCAAGAGTTTATGAACTGGTGACAAACTGCAATCATCGCAGCACTTCAGAAAGGGGAAAACTATTTGGGTTTCCCCAGACTGAGAGGCAGTCTCATCATTTAGGATTTGAGTTCTGATGAAGAGTCACCAATTGTGAAATGTTAACTCTGCTTTCTTCCCACAGATGCTTCCAGACCTGCTGTGTTTTACCTGCAATTTCTGTTTTTATTTCATTTAGGATTGAGTCTGGTTTACTCAATGATCAGACAGGAATGTCTGACTGCAAGTGAGGCAGGTAACGGGATTCAGAAGGCAGCATTGCAGGAGCATAAGGCTCTGCAATTGTCCACCAGGTTTCAGTTTCTTTCAACTTGTTTGGATACGAGTGGGGGCTGCAGAGTGAATGAGCTGACTAACCATGGCACAGGATGCCATTCAAGTGGAGACAGCACCAAGAAATTAGTGGGAGTAAGGGATAGTATAGTGTGGGAATAGACACTGTTTTATACTAAGATCATCAGTCCTAGAGAGTTCTGTAGCCTGCCTGGTGCCAGGACTCAGAAACTTACAGTGGAAGGCAAAGGAATCAGTTGTGGCAGTCAATATACAAGCACAAACTGGAATCTGGAACTTATTGCCTGCAAGGTTGATGCAGAGAAAAACCTTCATAACGTTTTAGTAGCATTTAGCTGTGTACTTGTAATGCCAGGGCTTACAAGGCTGTGGGCCGAGTGCTGGAATGATGGGATTAGAATATTTAGGTGGGTGTTTTTGACCAAGGGCATTTTTTCTAAGCTATTGATCTCTCTGACTTTAAATATCATCGACAGGGCACGGAATTAGATTTGCTTTGACAGTGTGAGGAAATGGACACCGAATTGCTCAATAGAACCTCAAGGGTAATGATTATTACCATAGCCACGTGCCAACTTGCAGAGGGCACGAACATTAGCAAAGCAGATAAGTGGCTCAGAACCTGGTTGGGGAGAAGTGGGTTCCAGTCTGTGGAACATGGAATCGGCCCTAGTGAAAGTGGGGTCTGTAGCATTAGGATGGTATGTTGCATCCTGTGCAACATTCTCTCAAACCATAGAGCTAGAAAGTAGAGATGGCTTTAAACTAAATACAAGTAAGGAGTCCAGCTTGGGTAGATGTAGCAAATCAAGGGTTAGAATCAAGGAAAGAGTATAAAATGATATAGGGAATGGGGTCAGAGAGCGGCAGGAAGGGATAGAGAGAATAAACCATAGAAGAGTAGATTTTACAAAGACAGCAAGAATATGAAATGAAAGAATATGAATATGCATGGAAAACTGATGCCACACATTGCAATAAATAAGGATGACCTGATAGCCATGATGGAAATGTGGCTGCAGGATGACAAAAATGAGTCCTGAATATTGAGGGATATTTGGCAAGAAGAGCAGGAAACTAGCTAAAGGTGGAGAGGTAACACTGTTAATCAAGGATGGCTTTGGCACAATAGTTCGTGTCCTTGGTTCAAAAGACCAGGATGTAGAATCAATTTGGGTGGAGATGAGGAACAATAAGTGAAAGAAGCCATCGATAGGAGAGATCTACAGGCACCAAAACAATTTATAACAAAGTATATGAGAAGAAAGGTGTTTGTGATGAAGGGACAAGAATAATCAATGTTGACTAATTTGTATATAAACAGATAAAATCAGATTGACAATCGTGGCATGAATGAAAAGTTCATGGGTTCCTTTTGAAATAGCTTCTTAAGCAGCACAATCTGGGGCCAACCAGCACAGCGTATAGTAGACTCAGCAACATGTAATGAGACAGGATTAATGCCCTCAGAGTAAAGGCACCCTTCAATCGCAGCATGATTGAATTTTACATTCAGTTTGAAAGTGAGAAGAATAGGTCTAAGGTAGCATTTTAAACTTAAAAAAGATATGAGCATGAAAGCTCTGCTAGCTGGTATGAACCAGGTTACTACGCTAAGGGTTAAATGGACAAAGAAGCGGAAGAGGACATTTACGGGAATATCTCAGAATAACTATACTCCTGCTGTAAAGATAAACTCTAAGTGGGAGGGATGGGATCTCACTTTCTGCAGTTAACTAATGACGTTAAAAAAAAGCATCAAACTTAAGCAAAAAAGCTGATCATTGCACAAAGAAGAGTGACAGATCAGATGATTGGACAGAACATAAAAAAAGTAGACAATGACTAAAAGATTAATTAGGAAAAAGAACTGAAGAATGAGAAAGAAAGCTCATTGGAACTGTAAAAAATAGATAGCAAAAGGTCCTGCAGATTTATGAAAAGAAGAAGTGTGTGTTGGTTTTCTGGAGAGTAAGAATGGGGAGTTAATAGTAGATAATAAGGAAATAGGGATAAAATGAGTACACATTTTACCTCTATCTTCATCATACAGGATAAAAAGAAAACTTTTTAGCAATAGCTGGATGTTAGGAGTCTGCAGGGAAAAGAACTTGCTGAAATTACAATCATGAGGGAAGCAGTACTGACCAAACAAATGGAGTTGTGATTGACAGGTCTCCTGATCCAGATGGATTTCATCCTAGGATTTTTAAAGAGGTGGCTAATGGAGTAGTGGATGCATTGATGTGAATTTTCCAATATTTCAGGAGTGTTGGCAAATTTAACTCCCCTCCCTGTTCAAGAGGAGCATGTGGCAGAAAACAGGAAATTATAGGTCTGTTAGCTTGACATATGTCATGGGGAGGGTGTTAGAATTGACCATTATGAAGATTATTGCCAAGTACAATGGTAAACTGAAGGTAATTGGGAGACGTCAGCATTGTTTGGTGAAAGGGAAATCCTGTTTAATCAATTTACTGGCGTTCTTTGATAGAAAAAAAATGTACTAAGAATAAAGGGAAGCCTCTGGATGTACCTTTCTGGGATTTCCACAAAAAATGGTATAAAAACAGGGGTTCATGGTGTAGGGACTAACAGAGTAGTAAGGAAGCTTCAGTTGTACGGGGCTTTGGTGAGTCTGTTACTAAAATACTTTATGCAGTTTTGGGCTTCTTATTTAAAGATGTATGCAAGTACGTTGGAGATAGTTTACGAGGTTGAAACAGCAATGTGTGAATTGTCTTATGAAGAAAGAATAGGCAAACCTGGCATGTTTCTACTGGAATTTGGAAAAGTGAGGGGAACCTCGACTGAAGTAAGTAAGATCCTGAAAGGTCTTTATCAGACAAATGTGGAAGCGATGTTTCCTCATATGTGAGCCAAACAACTCGGGACATTATTTTAAAACTAGGAGTTGCCCTTCTGGGATAATAGGACCTGATGAAGGGTCTGGGCCCAAAACGTCAAGCTTTCCTGCTCCTATGATGCTGGTTGGCCTGCTGTGTTCATCCAGCTCCACATCTTGTTATCTCAGTTGCCATTCTGGGACAGTCTGAGTAGGTTTGGAACTCCCTGTCTCAGGAGGGTGGGGGAGAGGTCATTGAATATTTTAAAGACAGACGTAGATAGATCCTTATTAGGGAGGACAACTAAGGAGGTAGATCAGGATGTTGAATTAGTCATGAGAAGTCACCACGAGTGCCAATACTTTCCCAGCCAGAGAGAGGAGATGGCTGCCTGATCTGCTGATGCCATTTCAGCATCCGGCACAGAATGTCCATTGACATCTCAATGGACTTACAGTGGCTATTTCCCCCTCCCATTCCCTCAGACGACATTCTAATATCTCTGGACCTTTGTACCAATGCAGTATTCGGCAGCAAGTAAAAATCTGGAGTGGGAACCGTAGCAACTTCTCGTTTCTCCATTTTCCTGCTGTTTCTTTCCTGTTATGTTGTGCATGAACCTTTAAGAGTTTTAAATTGCTGATCCTTGCCATCCACCATGATTCAAGATATAGGATCTCCTGCAGCCTGTAGACACAGCAACAGTCTTGCAGTTGAGCTGTGCTTGAAGACCCTCCCAGCTGGCAATTGTCCATGTAAAGTCTAATCTTCCACTAAAGAATTCTAGTTATTGTCTAAACAATAAGGCTGGATGATGGGTACAGTTGTGCAAAACAAAGGAATGAGAAGCCTCCTTACTATGGGCTCTGCTGAAGTTCATCCAGCCTGTCATCCACCAAATGTAATCAATTATTGGGAAAAGAAACAGATCTGAAGGGGAGATGAAGAGAAGTGTTTTTACTCAGTAAGTTGTTGGGAACTGGAATGCTCTGCCTGAAATGATGGTAGAAGCTGGTTCCATGAATAATTTTAAATTGAAGCTGGGCAGGAGCTTGGTCAGGTAGTGTAGTGGCAATGTCTTTGGGCTAGGAATCCAGAACTTCAGGCCAAATACTCTGGTGAATGGTGAAGTCTGAATTCTATTTTTAAAATATAAATTGATTTAAAACAAAGCTAGCCGGATGGTGAATATTTAGCCATTGTCATTTGTCTTAAAACCCATCTGAAATCTTCCATTCTTACCTGGTCTGACCTACATACGACTCGAGACTCAGGAAATCTGGTTGACTCTTCATGCCATCTGGGTAATTAGGAATGGGCAAAAAAAACTGGCCTAGATAGTGATGGCCATATCCTGTGAGTGAATTTGGGTAGAATAGTGGACTCATTGGCCAGAAAACATTTGTGTAAATTATCTCCCACCCAACCAGCAGCTCCAGTGGCAGTTTGAGAGTTCCGAACTGAAGAATTTGGAATCAGACAACTTGTATCAGTAAAGGTGGTTGTTCTAATCAAAGTAGTTCACAAATGTTCAACTGCAAAGGATAGCTGCTCTCCTCCACCGGGCTGGTCTGTATGTGACTCTCGTCGCAAACTAACCCGCTGTTAACTCTTAACCACTCTCTGAAGTGCCCTTCCATTGTATCTGAGGATGGCAGAGCCCATCAGCTGCGTTGGAGAGCAACCAGGACTGGGCAATTCACATTGGCAAGATCCACTGGGGAGTGGGGGAGCTGAAAAATAAGTTCTTTGAATTCCCCTCTATCCCCCATGATGTTCAAAGTAAGAAACATAATATACGCATTACTCTGAATCCACTCCTGATTAAAGACCCTGAGGCATAGCTACATGGCGACAGAATGTGTTCAGTGAGTAACACAGGAAGCAGGAAGTTAAGAAGGTGATCAGCCGAGGAGGGTGGGAGACGTTCTACATCTTTGTCTGCTTGTTGACTGAGCTGAGGGCGATATCCTGGTACAGTGAAGGAACCTCCTCTTCCTTGTCCTCCTCTTTCTTGACCAGTTGCTTTGCGTCCACGTAGGTGTAGAAGTAAGCCATGATGGAGAAAATGATGGAGACGGCGAAGAGAAGGCAAGCAAACAGCAAAAACTCGGCCCACTGCAAGGAGGAAGAGAGGAAACAGACAACGTGTCACAATTACTATCCGAGAATCCAACAGCACAGAAGGCCCATTGTTCCTCTTTGAAAGTCTTAACCAACTTTATTCTCTAGATATTCATGCAATGTGGGTGTGACTGGCTGGCCCAGCATTTATTGCCCATCCCTAGTTGCCCCCGACCTGAGTGGCTTGCTGTTGCCATTTCAGAGGGTGGTTATGACTCGACTACTGTTGGCCAAATCAGGTAAGGATAGCAGATTTACTGCCCTGAATTGGATGTGAGTGAAGCAGATGCATTTTTAAGCATCAAAAACCATTGGACAAGCTTTTTGAAAGGCAGGAGGACCGCCCGACAAAGGGTTTCAGCCCAAAACGTTGACTTTCCTGCCCCTCAGATGCTGTCTGACCTGCTGTGCTTTTCCAGCTCCACATTTATTGACTCCAGCTTTTGGCATCTGCAATCTTTATTGTTTCCAGGAGGAATGCCAATGCCAGCCACACGATTCCTCTAAGCAATTTAGTTTAGGGGGCTGACTCTGAGCTGAGAGGACTTGTAAACAAAGTTGGTGGGGGTGGGTGGGCTGTCCTTTACGAAGCTAGACATGAGCCATGCCTACCTGCAATTGTGAGTGGATGGGGAGTCCCAGAATTATGCTACATTTAATACCCATAAGGGTTTACACCAATATACAAGACTGCCATTTGGGGTAACATCAACATGCTCCCTTTTCCAGTGGACCATGGAGAACATTTTACAAGGGCTACCCCACATTGTCATTTATCTGGATAAAGTGCTAATAACGGGGAAGACCAATAAAAAGCACTTGGAGAAGGTGGACAGAGAGCTTAAACGTTTCTCCCAGGCATGCGTATGCCTTAGAAGGGAAAAATGTAACATAATCAGGCTACAGCAAGGACAAAACCAAGATAAAATGAGGGTGACCAAAGGACGCCCGACTCCCACATCTGTAATGGAGCTCAGGCCATTCCTTGGGTTAGTGAATTATTACGGAAAATGTATACGTAACCTGGCCCCCACTTTGCACCCTTGCACCTGCTATTGAGAAAGGGTCAGACTTGGAAATGGCCATGTAGCCAAGAAGTAGCCTTTAGGGAAGTGAAAAAACAGCTATCGTCACCTAAGGTGTTGACCCACTATGATCCGAAGTGAGAGGGTGGTGCTGATCCCTCCCTGTACGGTAGTGTTGTACGGTAGTATCAGGGTAGTGTTGGCTCACCGGTGGCCCAAAGGAGAGAAACAGCCAACAGTGTATGCTTCGCAGACTTTGGCTGATGCCGAGCACAAACATGCCCAGATGGGGAAGGAAGGTCTGGTGGAAAGAGTGGTCCAAACATTGAAGGCAGGCTTAAAGAAACAGCCTACAGCGTCACTCAATACCCAACAGTCCTGGTTCCTGTTCGATTATAGGACCAGCCCTCACGCACTACAGGGATAGATCCAGCAGAGCTGCTGATGGGGAGAAGACTCCGCACCAGGTTAAACCTGATATTCCCAGGTTTGGGGCGGGGGTGGGTGAAGGGTAAAATGGCAGCAGGAATGCCAATGCTGGCCCATGCCTCCCCTAAGCAAGAGGGGCAACTTAGTTCGGGGGATTAACTCTGAGCTAGCTGGCCACAGCCAGTGTACTGTGCACAAGTAAATAGAGGTTGACTTGGTATCAGAGATAAAAGGTACTGCAGATGCTGGAGAATCCAAGATAACAAGCATGGGGCTGGATGAACACAGCAGGTCAAGCAGCATCATAGGAGCAGGAAAACTCGACGTTTCGGGCC
>JAHRHZ010000145.1:86229884-86271364 GCA_024137785.1 Ginglymostoma cirratum | reverse complement strand
CCTTGGGGTTTAGGCCCGAAACGTCGAGTTTTCCTGCTCCTATGATGCTGCTTGACCTGCTGTGTTCATCCAGCCCCATGCTTGTTATCAGAGGTTGACTTGGTGACAGGATACCAGCCTCTGTGCAATTATTTCACTTTTAAATGCAGACTTCCTTTGAGTTCACATTTTAAGCTACCTACTGTTGTGGGGTTTGAACTTGAATCTGTAGAACCTTTACAATGGCTACTCTGGCTTGCTAATACAGTAATTTTATCACTGCACTATCACCTCCTCACACCATAGTAACAGGAAGGAAGATTGTGCTGTGGTGGATAAATCACTGGGCTAATAATCCCGAGGCCGTCGAATTGTGGGTTCAATTCCCAACCTACAGCTGGTAGAATTTAAATTCTGTTAATTAAATTAACCTGACAAAGGAGTACAGTGGTTTAAGAAGGCAGCTCACCACCATCTTCTCAAGCGACCTCAGGACAGACAACAAATGCTGGCCCAACCGGTGATGCCCAGGTACTATGAGCCAATGAAATAAATATTTCAGGAATTAAATGCCATTAAAGCGTCATCAATTGTCAGAAAACCAATCTCTGCTTAACATATGACGAATGTTTCAGGACTCTGGGACTATACTCGTTGGACTTTAGAATGATGAAAGGGGATCTAATTGAAACTTTCAGAATACTGAATGGGCCTGGACAGGATGGATGTTGGGAAGATGCTTCCACTGGTTGGAGATTCTAGGACCCAAAGGCACAGCCTTAGAGTAAAGGGAAGACCTTTTAGAATGGAGATAAGGAGAAACTTCTTCAGCCAGAGAGCAGTGAACCTATGGAGTTCACTGCCACAGAAGGCTGTGGAGGCCAGGTCAATGAGTACATTTAAGACTGAGATAGATAGGATCTTGATTATCAAGGGGATCAAGTGTTACGGGGAGAAAGCAGGAGAATGGGGTTGAGGAACTTATCAGCCGTGATAGAATGGTGGAGCAGACTCGATGGGCCTAATTTCTGCTCCTATGTCTTATGGTCTTATGATTCATTTTAAGGAAGGAAATCTGCCATTCTTACCCAGTCTGGCCTATACTTGACCCCACACCCACAGTAATGTGGGTGACCCCTAACTGGCCTCTGAAATGAGCTAAAGTCTGCACAGTTCAGGATGACTTTTCACCCTCCCATCACCTCTGAAAGCCAATTACAGGTGGGCCACACATGCTGGCCTGCCTTACAATGCCCACAAGCTGTGAAAGTGTTACAAACAAAATTTCTGTTAGGCCCGCTCTTTCCCCAGAATTCTGCAAAGATTTTATTTCATAAAGTTTATTCTCAAAAGCTTACAATTGAATGCTACCCCTTCCAGCCAACGTATTCCGGCTGGAATCCATCTTTTTGCTCCGATGGTGATGACTCCTACAATGGATATGATCTCTGAGACAGCAAAGCGCTCTCTGTATCTCACCCACTTAGTCACTCTTTACTGGTGAGTCCGAAGGTGAATTTGTGATTATTTGTGATTGAAGCCCAGATATTGGCTCAAATGACAGGCCCTGAGGCAGAGGAATACAGGAATGGGAGGATGGGATTTAGCCTCTCAAAACTCTTTCCAAACACTGAATGGGACCATGGCTGAAGTATGATTTTCTGTACTCCACATAGCCAACTCCTCATCCTGTCCCTGTATGAACTTGCTGCAACTTTTTAAGCTATTTTGAATGATGAGTTTTAGACCATCCGACGTAGGAGCACAAGTGACCCATTCAGCTCATTGAGTCTTCCCTGCCATTCAATGAGATCCTGGCTGATCTGATAATCCTCGAAACCACTTTCCTGCCTTTCCCCCGTAATCCTTGATTCCCTTACTGATTAAAAATCTGTCTATCTCAGCCTTGAATATACTTAATGATCCAGCCTCGACAGCCCTCTGTGGTAAAGAATTTACTGATTTACAACCCTCTGAGAGAAGAAATTCCTCCTCATTTCTTTCTTCACGTGCCATCCCTTATTCTGAGATTATATTGTCTGGTCTTAGACAGTCCCACAAGGGGAAACAACCTCTCTGCATCTACCCTATCAAGTCCCCTAAGAATCCTCTACATTTCAGTAAGGTCATCTCATGTTCTTCTATATTTAAAGACAGTCCCTCCATACCTGGTATCAGCTGAGTGAACCTTCTCTGGACTGCCTCCAATGCCAGTATATCTTCCTTTGGATAACAGGACTAATTATTCCGTCACATTATTCTATCTAGTGCCTTTAGAGGTTTTAGCAAAACCTCTCTATTTCTATATTCCATTCCCTTTGAAATAAAGGCCAACAGTTTATTTGCATTTCCTATTATCCACTGAACTTGATTCATATAGACTTAGAGAGTCATACAGTCATACAGCATAGAAATAGGGCCTTTGGCCCACCATGTCCTTGTTGACCAACAAACACCAGACGTCACTAATCCCATTTACCTGCACTTGGTCCATAGCCCACTGTGCTCTGGCATTTTAAGTCCTCATCCAGGTGCTTCTTAAATGCTCTTTGAGTACCACCCTCTCAGGCAGAATTTACCATATCTCTGTCACCCTCTGGGTGAAAAATTTTTCCTCAGATCTCCTCTAAACCATTGCTTCTCACTTTAAACTTCTGCCCTCTGATCTTAGACACATCTGCCATTGGGAAGAGATTCTTACAATCTACCCTGACTGTCCTCTCATAATTTTGTATATCTCAATCAAATCCCCTTCTTAGCCTCCTCTGCTCCAAGGAAAAACAAATCCAGACTTTCCTCATAACAGAGACTTTTCATCCCAGGCAGCAGCCTGGTGAACCTGGGGTAGGCAATGGCCTAGTAGTGTTATTGCTAGGCTAATGTCCCAGGGATCTGGGTTCAAATCCTGCCATGGCAGATGGTGGAACATGAATTCAATAAAAATATTTTTAAATATCTAGAATTAAGAACCTATTGATGACCATGAAATCATTGTTGGAAAAACCCATCTGGTTCAGGGAAGGAAACAGCCATCCTTACCTGGTCTGGCCTACATGTGACTCCAGATCCACAGCTATGTGGTTGACTCTTAATTGCCCTCTGAAATGCCCTAGCAAGCCATTCAGTTGCATCAATTGCTACAAAGTCTCAAAGAAATGAAACTGGACAGATCACCTGGCATCGACCTAGGCACTGAAAAAGACAACGGCGGAACCAGCCCTGTCAATCCTGCAAAGTCCTCCTGACTAACATCCGGGGGCTGGTGCCAAAATTGGGAGAGCTGTCTCACAGACTAGTCAAGTAACAGTCTGACATAGTCACACTCACAGAATCATACCTCACAGATAACGTCCTAGACACAACCATCTCAATCCTTGGATATACCCTGTCCTACCAGCAGGGTAGAGATGGTATTCAGTCCGGAGGGAGTTGCTCTGTGAGTCCTCAACATTGAGTCTGGACTCCCTGAAGTCTTGTGGCCTCAGGTTAAACATGGGCAAGGAAACATGCACCATTCCTCCCTCAGCTGATGATTCAGTATTGCTCAATTATTGAACAGAGGAAGCACTGAGGGTGGCAATGTACTCTAGGAGGAGGATTTCAATATCTACCACCAAGAGTGGCTCAGCTGGTTGGGTCCTAAAGGACATAGCTGCTAGACTGGGTCTGCAGCAGGTGGTGAGGGAACAAGCAACAGGCAAAAATATAATTGATCTCATCCTTACCAATCTGCTAGCTGCAGATGTATCTGTCCATGTGGAGATGAAGCCCTGCCTTTACATTGAGAATAAAACTTGAGTGCATTGTGTGGCAATATCACCGTGCTAAATGGGACAGACTTTGAACAGATCTAGCAACTGAAGACTGGGCATCCATCAGGTGCTGCAGGCCATAAACATCAGCAGAGGTGTATTCCAGCATAATCTGTAACTTCATGGCCCGGCATATCCCCAACTCAACCATTAAGATCAAGGCAGGGGATCAATCCTGGTTCAATGGAGAGTGCAGAGGAGCAGCACTAGGTATAGCTGAAGATGAGATAACACAGTGTGGAGCTGGAGGAACACAGAAGGCCAGGCAGCATCAGAGGAGCAGGAAAGCTGACATTTTGGGTTGGGATCTTCTTCATACCTGAAGATGAGGTGTCAACCTGGTGAATCCACAAAACAGGACTACTTGCACGTGAAACAGCGAAAGCAGCAAGTGATAGACAGAGCTAAGCGATCCTACAACCAACGGATCAAATCTAAGCTCTGCAATCCTGCCACATCCAGTTGTGCATGGTAGTGGACAATTAAACAACGCATTAGAGGAGGAGGCTCCACAAATATCCTCATCGTCAATGATGGGAGAGCCCAGCTCCTCAGTGCAAAAGACAAGGTTGAAGCTTTCGCAGCAATCTTCAGCCAGAAGTAGAGTGGATGATCCATCTCTTCCTCCTACAGTGGTCCCCAGCATTACAGATATCAGTCTTCAGCCAATTCGATTCACTCCACGTGATATCAAGAAACGGTTGGAGACACTGGAGACTGCAAAGGCTACCAGCCCTGACAACATTCCGGCAATAGTACAGAAGACTTGTGCTCTCGAACTTGCTGCTCCCCTAGCCAA
Organism: Ginglymostoma cirratum; assembly: GCA_024137785.1. Lineage (NCBI taxonomy): Eukaryota > Metazoa > Chordata > Chondrichthyes > Orectolobiformes > Ginglymostomatidae > Ginglymostoma > Ginglymostoma cirratum. Next base: position 86,266,774 of record JAHRHZ010000145.1, on the reverse strand, counting down.
GCTGTTCCAGCACAGTTACAACACTGGTATCTACCCGACAATGTGGAAAATCGTCCAAGTATGTCCTGTACGCAAAAAAAGCAGGACAAATCCAACCCGGCCAATTACCACCCTATCAGTCTCCTCTTGATCATCAGTGAAGTGATGGAAGGTGTTATCAACAGTGTTATCAAGCAGCACCTGCTCAGCAATAACCTGCTCAGTGACACCCAGTTTGGGTTCTGCCATGGCCACCCAGCTCCTGACCTCATTGCAGCCTTGGTTCAAACATGGACAAAAGAGCTGAATTCCAGAGGTGAGGTGAGAGTGACAGCCCTTGATATCGAGGCTGCATTCGACCGAGTGTGGCATCCAGGAGCCCTAGTAAAACTGGAATCAATGGGCTTCAGGGGAGAAACTCTCCTGTGGTTGGAATCATGCCTGACACATAGGAAGATGGTTGTGGTTGTTGCAGGTCAATCATCTCAGCTCCAGACCATCTCTGCAGGAGCTCCTCAGGGTAGTGTCCTAGACCCAACCATCTTCAGCTGCTTCATCGATGACCTATCTTCCATCACAAGGTCAGAAGTGGGGATGTTTGCTGATGATCGCACAATGTTCAGCACTATTTGTGACTCCTCAGATACTGAAGCAGTTCACATTCAAATGCAACAAGATCTGGACAATATCCAGGCTTGGGCTGACAAGTGGCAAGTGACATTCACACCACACAAATGCCAGGCAATGACCATCACCAATAAGAGACAATCTAATCACCACCCCTTGACATTCAATGGTGTTACCATCACTGAATCCCCCACTATCAACATCCTGGGGGTTATCATAGACCAGAAAATCAACTGGACTCACCACATTAACACAGTGGCTATGAGAGCAGGCCAGAAGCTAGGAATACTGCGGTGAGTAACTCACCTCCTAACTCCTCAAAGCCTGTCCGCCATCTACAAGGCACAAGTCAGGAGTGTGATGGAATACTCCCCACTTGCCTGGATGAGTGCAGCCCCAACGACACTCAAGAAGCTTGACACCATCCAGGACAAAGCAGCCCGCTTGATTGGCACCACATCCACAAGCATTCACTCCCTCCATCATCAACGCTCAGAGGCGGCAGTGTGTACTATCTACAAGATGGTCTGCAGGAATTCACCAAAGATCCTCAGACAGCACCTTCCAAACCCGCGACCACTTCCATCTAGAAGGACAAGGGCAGCAGACAAGTAGAAACACCATCAACTCCAAGTTCCCCTCCAAGCCACTCACCATCCTGACTTGGAAATATATCGCCGTTCCTTCACTGTCGCTGGCTTGGAATCCTGGAATTCCCTCCTTATTAGCATTGTGGGTCAACCCACAGCAGGTGGACTGCAGCGGTTCAAGAAGGCAGCTCACCACCACCTTCTCAAGGGAAACTAGGAATGGGCAATAAATGAATTTTAAAAAATCTCCTCTGCACCCTCTCTAGTGCAATCACATCCTTCTGGTACTGTGGTGACCAGAACTGTACACTGCATTCCATCCGTGGCCCAACAAATGTTTTATAAAGTTGTAACAAGACTTCCTTGCTTCTACATTCTATGTTAGAGCTAATGAAGGTAAGCCTCCCATACGCCTTATTTACCATCCTGTTTACCTGTACTGACACCTTGAGGGATCTATGGAATTATACACCAAGGTCCCTTTGTTCCTCAGAACTCCTACAAGATCTACCATTCATTCCCTTATTAGACCTCCCAAAATGCATCACTGATTGTGATTTCAATGCTGTATAATCTATGACTCTAACATTCCATCTGCCAGTTTCTTGCCCACTCACTAAACTTGTCTATATCCCTTTGCAGACATTTTGTGTCACCCTCACCACTTGCCTTCCCATCTATTTTTGTGTCATCCACATATTTGGTTATAATACATCTATTTTCCTCCTTCAACTCGATAATAATTGTGGCCCCAGCACTTATCCCTGTAGCACACCATGTTTTACAGGTTGCCATCCTGAAAATGCCCCTCTTAGCCCCACTCTCTGCTGTTAATTAGCCTATCCTCTATCCATACTAATGTAATACTCCCAAATCCATGGGCTTCTGAAAACCCAAATTTATTGTATCCACTACTTCCCCTTTGTCTATTCTGCTTGTCACCACTTCAAAGAATTCTTGTATATTTGTCAGGTATGATTTGCTGTTCATGTGGCCATGCTGATTCTACTTGATCATATTCTGCATTTCTAAATGTTCTTCTACGATGTTCTTCATAATAGAGTCTCATTTTCCCAATAACAAATATTAAACCAAGTGACTTGTAGTTACCTGTTTTCTGTCTCCCCTTTTCAAAACAAGGGTGCTACATTGGGATTGCCCAATCCTCTGGAACTCTGGGACGGAATCTCAGAATTCCTGCAAGATTACTACCAGAGCATCTAATATCTCTGTAGCTACTTCCTTTAATATCCCAGATGCATCCCATCTGGTCTAGGGGAACTATTGGTCTTCAGCCCCATTAGTTTCCCTCGTATGCTTATTCTCTGGTCTTAGTTATTGTATGTATTTCCTCTCCTCCTCTTGCTCTTTGCATATTAAGTAATTTTTGGATGCTATTAGTGTCTTCTACTGTGAAGAATGATGTAAAATATTTATTCAACTCCTCTGCCATTTCCAGCTTCCCCATTATCATTTCCCTAGCCTCCTTCTCTAAGAGGGCTATGGTCACTTTGGCTTCACTAAGGAAGCTCTTGCTGTTCATTTTGATATTGCTTGCAAGCTTACCCTCGAAGTTTATTTCCTTCTCTTTAGTATTTTTTTGGTCATCTTTTGTGGTTTTTAAAAAAAATTCTCAATCCTCGGGTTTACCACTAATCTCTACCATATTGTATATTGCTTCTTTCAATCTGATGCTATCCTTAACTGCCCTGGTTAACCATCGTTGGATTATCCCTTTCCTAGAATCCTTCTTGCTCATTGGGATATATCATTGATGTGAGTCATGAACTATTTTCTTAAATATGTGCCATTGTTTCTCAAGTGTCTTTGCTGCAAACCTCCTATCCTAGTCCAATACAGCTAGTTCTGTCCTCAGTTATTTGTTATTCCTCTTGCTTAAGCTTAGTACAATTGTTTCTGATCCCAAGTTCTTTCCTCTCAAACTGAAAACTAAATTCTACCATGTTATGGTCACTGCTCCCTTTTACTATGACATCATTTATTAAACCTGCCTCACTGCACATCACCAGATCCAAAACTGCCTGTTGGATCCACAACATATTGCTCTAGGAAACTTTCCTGATCTTCCAAAGTTAAAAAAAATGCACTTTTCTACTACAAGATATATATTCCTAATGTGCAGACACAAAACCACACAGATACAACTGACACACAGATGCAGATACAGCTAATACACAGACACAGCTAACGCACAGACACAGCTAACAGACAGACACAGCTAACGCACAGACACAGCTGACACACAGACACAGCAAACACACAGATGGACATAACCAATACACGGAAATAACTAATACGTAGACACAACTAACACACAGATACAGAAACAGCTAACACAGCAAACACACAAATACAGACACATCTAACACACAGACATAGCTATCACACAGGCACAACTAACACACAGTCATGGCTATCACAGAAACACAAGTTACATGCAGCTACCGTTCAGGCTCAGTTAGCAGGATGGCTAGTTTGCAGTATAGAGCAATGGTAACAGCAGGGGTTCAATTCTTGCACCAGCTAACGGTTACCATGAAGGACTCTACTTCTCAATCCCTCCCCTTGCCTGATGCATTGTAACCATCAGATTAAACTACCACAAGTCATCTCTCTCAAAGAGAGGGCAGAACTGGGATAACTTCACCTAGTCATTACTGCAGACACTGCTCACTCACACTCACAACACATGTACCTGGTACAAGTGCACACACCTGCAATAGCTGTGAAACATGACCACGAATTTCCAATTTTCACAGTTTATGATATTCTTGTCCATCCTGAAGAAATTTTTCGAACCAGCAAGCTGCCAATTTGTTCTCAGCCCGTTTTGGTCCTAATGCATCGGACAGTTTGCCTCTGCTCTGTCCAGGACTCGGGCTGTGCTGTTGGTGTCAGTGGGTCACAGGGCAGGAAATGGTAGAATGATGGGATCACATACCTGTTCCATGTAAGCAGCTTTGGCCACAATAATTACCACGACATTTCCAAATGCAACAGTGAGGAGCCAACCAGATTGGAGAACAGCTTTCATGTTCAAAGGAGCCTGAAATAACAAAAATGGCAGTGATTGTGCACTGGAAAAATCTTCTCCCCAAACAAATAAATGATTCTGAAAAATTGTTACAGAATTATACAGCGCAGTAAGGCCATTCTGCCTATCGTGCTGTGTCTGGCTTTTTGAATGAGCTACCAGAGCAATTCGACTCCCTTTGTTTTTTCCTCAAATATGTATCTTTCTAAAGAAGAGTCCCGACCCGAAACGTCAGTTTTCCCTCTCTTCTGATGCTGCCTGGCCTGCTGTGTTCCTCCAGTTCCACACTGAGTTATCCCTGACTCCAGCATCGGCAGTTGTTACTTTCTTTACATATTTCTCCAACTCCTTTTGAGTCTTAGCACTGAAATCCAATTCAATCATTCTCCCTGTGAGATGCATTCAAGATCATAAGAGCCCAGAGAACCATTGAATCCCTACTGTGTGGAAGCAAGCCATTCAGCCCATCAAGTCCGCACCGACCCTCTGAAGACCCACACCCCCTATCCTATCCCTGTAACCCTACATTTGCCATGGCTAACCCACTTGGCCTGCACATCCCCAGACACTGTGGGCAATTTAGCATGGCCAATCCACCTAACTTGCACATCTTTGGACTTCTCACTTTGAAAAGAATAAGATATGTAACCTCCCAATTGCTTAATAATTAAGTTCTCAGTAGCAGCAAACAAGGCACAATAATCATTTTCCGCAACTTGGGATTGCAAAGTGAGGTATCTATGACTGTGGCCCAGAAAGAAGAACTAAATCCTGTTTGGTGTATCGTGCTTTTAATTTGCTGGAAGATGACATGCGGCCAGAGGTTTACTTTTTGGCTGATGCAGGCATGATGGCCCTCCACCTTTGCCATAAATGTTTCTACATTTTCCAAACACTGTGAATATCTGAGGAGGAGAAGGAATGCGCAGTCACAGAGGAAGAGGGTTGGGGAATGTCAGTAAGAGAATGGTTCCTTAGGAGATCCAGTACAGACACAATGGTTTGAGTGGCCATTTTGGGTGCTAACGATTTTTTTTTACAAAAACTCATTCGAAGGATGTGGATGTTGCTGGTTCACCTCTAGTTCCCCTTGAGAAGGTGGTGGTGAGCTGCCTTCTTGAACCGCTGCAGACCACCTGCTGTGGGTTGACCCACATGCCATTAGGGAGGGAATTCCAGGATTTTGACCCAGCGACAGTGAAGGAACGGCGATAAATTTCCAACTCAGGTGAGTGGCTTGAAGGGGAACTTGCAGGTGGTGGTGTTCTCATGTATCTACTGCTGTTGTCTTTCGAAGTGATAGAGGTTGTGGGTTTGGAAGGTGCGGTCAAAGAGATCTTGGTCAGTTAGTGCGCTGCACCTCCTTGAAGGTATTCACATTGTATTGGTGGTAAAGTCACTGAAGGTTGAATGTGTTGGATGGGGTGACAATCAAACGGGCTGCTTTGTTCTGAATGGTCATACAGTCATGCAGCATGGGAACAGACCATTTAGTCCAACCAGTCCATGCTGGCCATAATCCCAAACTAAACTAGTCCCACCTGCCTGCTCCTGCCCATATCCCTCTAAACCTTTCCTATTCATGTACTTATCCAAATGTCATTTAAACATTGTAACTGTGCCCACATCCACTGCTTTCTCTGGAAGTTCATTCCTCACACAAAACACCCTCTGGGTAAAAGAATTTGGCCCCATGTCTTTTTTAAATCTCTCTCCTCTCACCTTAAAAATGTGCCCCCTCGTCTTGAAATCCCCTATCCTCCGGAAAAGACATCTACCAGCAACACTATTTATACCCTTCATTATTTTATAAACTTCTACAGCGTCGCCTCTCAACCTTCTATGATCCAGTACTGCACCCATCCAGGCAAGTGGGGAGTATTCCATCACACTCCTGACTTGTGCCTTGTAGATGGTGGACAGGCTTTGAGGAGTATGGAGGTGAGTTACTGGCTGCAGTATTCCTAGCCTCTGGCCTGCTCTTGTAGCCACTGTGTTTATGTGGTGAGTCCAGTTCACTTTCTGATCAATGGTAACCCTTAAGGATGTTGATTGTGGGGGATTCAGTGATGGCAACATTAAGGGGGTCAGTTGCCTGGTGTGAATGATACTTGGTTCTGTGAACGATTTCGTGTTGTAACATGGTTAGAGTAGCAGGGCTTTGAGTAAATTAAATAAAATTGGAGCCATGCTATATAAAGCCCTGCTCCACTGTGGTTTCCCTTATTTCATATCGTATGACTATCAGGAAATTAGCAAATGAACTATAAAGTTCTTGATCGCATCTCGTCCAGTAATTCCTCCATCCCTTGGATTTTAGCTCTTGCCTCTTGGCTCCCCCTGATGGTTAGTGAAGGTAGTGCGATTCTTTGCTTCTTCATCAGAGGAAGGACGGAGTGAAATAGTAACAAAAGAACGACGATGTTGTGGCCATTACAGAAACTTGGGTAGCTCAGGGACAGGAATGGTTGTTGAAAATTCCGGGATTTAGATGCTTTAAAAGAAATAGGATGGGTGGAAAAAGTGGCAGGGGAGTGGCATTGCTAGTCAGGGTGAGTACAGCAGCTACTGAAAGGCAGTTCGAGAATGATATGTCTACAGAGTCAGTTTGGGCTGAAGTCAGGAACAAGAAAGGAGCAGTCACTTTGTTGGGGTTTTTTTACAGACCCCCTAATAGTTGTAGAGAAGTACAGGAGCGGAGTGGGAGGCAGATACTGGAAAGGTGCAGAAGTCACAGGGTTGTAGTCATGGGTGACTTCAACTTTCCAAATATTGAATGGAACCGTTTTAGTTGTAATAGTTTAGATGGAGCGGATTTTGTCCAGTGCATTCAGGAAGGATTCCTGACACAGTATGTAGATAGACCAACACGAGGAGAGGCCACTTTGGATTTAGTGCTTGGCAACGAACCGGGCCAAGTGTTAGACCTGTTGGTAGGAGAGCACTTTGGTGGTAGCGATCATAACTCTGTTACTTTTACAATAGTCATGGATAAGGATAGGTACATACAGCAGGGTAAGGTTTATAATTGGGGGAACGGGTAATTATAATTCTGTTAGGCAAGAACTGGGTAACATGAAATGGGAACAGATGCTGTCAGGGAAGAGCACCACAGAAATGTGGAGATTGTTTAAGGAATGCATACTGCATGTGCTCGATATGTTTGTCCCGAGCAGGCAGAGAAAGTGTGGTCGAGTGAGGGAGCCTTGGTTCTCAAGAGAGGTCGAATGACTGGTTAAGAGGAAGAAGGATGCTTATATAAGGTTTAGGAAACAAGAAACAGAAAAGGATCTAGAGGGATACAAGTTATCCAGGAAGGAGCTGAAGAAAGGGCTTAGGAGAGCTATAACGGGGCTTGAGAAAAGCCCCTTATAGCTCTCCTAAGAGAAAATGTTGGCAGATAGGATCAAGGAAAACAAGGAGAAAGGGTAGGGCCAATCAAGGATTGTAAAGGGAATTTGTGCATGGAGCCTAAAGAGGTAGGAGAGGTCCTTAATGAATAGTTTTCTTCGATATTCACAACTGAGAGGGACCTAGTTGTAGAGGAGGACAGTGTGAAACAGGCTGGTCGGCTGGAGGAGGTCGAGCTTAGTAAGGAAGATGTACTAGGAATTTTGAGGAAGTTGAAGATAGATAAGACCCCCGGGCCTGATGGGATTTATCCAAGGATTCTATGGGAAGTGAGGGAACAGATCGAAGGGCCTTTAGCAATGATCTTTTCATCCTCACTGTCCACAGGTACAGTGCCGGAAGATTGGAGAGGCAAACGTCATTCCCTTGTTCAGAAAAGGGAACAGGGCTAACCCTGGAAATTACAGGTCAGTTAGTCTTATATCAGTGGTGGGAAAATTATTGGAAATGGCTCTGACAGATAGGATTTATGATCACTTGGAAAGGCACAGTTTGATTCGAGATAGTCAGCATGGATTTGTGAGGGGGAGATCATGCCTCACAAACCTTATTGAATTCTTTGAAGAGGTGACCAAACTCATGGAAGAAGGAAGAGCAGTGGATGTGGTATACATGGATTTAAGTAAGGTGTTTGATAAGGTTCCCCATGGTAGGCTCATGCAGAAAGTAAGGAGGCATGGGATAGGGGGAAATGTGGCAGATTGGATTCAGAATTGGCTGACCCTTAGAAGACAAAGGGCGGTAGTGGATGGAAAATATCCAACATGGTGCACAGTTACGAGTGGTGTACCACAAGGATCTGTTCTGGGTCCTCTTCTCTTTGTGATTTTTGTAAATGATTTGGATGAAGGAGTGGAAGGGTGGATTAGTAAGTTTGCGGACAATATGAAGGTGGGTCACGTTGTGGACAGTGCTGAGGGCTGTTCTAGGTTACAAAGGGACATTCATAGGATGCAGAGCTGGGCTGAGAAGTGGCAGATGGAGTTTAACCCTGAAAAATGTGATGTGATTCATTTTGGTAGGACAAACTTGAAAGCAGAATACAGGGTTAACGGAAAGATCCTTGGCAGTGTGGAGGAGCAGAGGGATCTTGGGGTTCATGTCCACAGTTCCCTGAAAGCTGCCACCCAGGTGGATAGAGTTGTTAAGAAGGCGTATGGTGCGTTAGCTTTCGTTAATAGAGGGATTGAGTTCAAGAACCGTGAAGTTATGCTCCAGCTATACAAAAGCCTGGTTCGGCCACATCTGGAGTATTGTGTCCAGTTCTGGTCGCCTCATTACGGGAAAGACGTGGAAGCTTTGGAAAAGGTGCAGAGGAGAATTACCAGGATGTTGCCTGGAATGGAGGGAAGGTCTTACTAGGAAAGGTTGAGAGAGCTAGGGCTTTCTACTTAGAATGACAAAGGATAAGAGGTGACTTGATAGAGGTGTCCAAAATGATCAGAGGTATAGATAGAGTGGACAGCCAGAGACTTTTTCCCAGGGTGGAGGTAGCTATTACGAGGGGGCATAGTTTTAAAGTGAGTGGAGGTAGATATAAGGGAGACGTCAGAGGTAGGTTCTTTACTCAGAGAGTGGTAGGGGCATGGAATGCATTGCCGGAGAGTGTAGTGGAGTCGGCCTCATTAGCGGCATTTAAGCGGCTATTAGATAGGCATATGGATGATAGTATGAGGTAGGGGTGGAGGTTAGATAGACCTTAGGATTAGGGTAAAAGTTCGGCACAACATCATGGGCCGTAGGGCCTGTACTGTGCTGTACCATTCTGTGTTCTATGTTATAAAAGGAGAACTTGCTGGGACAGCTGAGCAGGTCTGGCAGCATCTGTGAAGAGAAATCAAAGTGAAGGTTTCAGGTCTAGTGACCCTCCCTCAGAGTTGACTGAAATAGTCTTGGGATATATTTTCCTCACACCTCTGCCTAACTCCGATGGGAATTCAGCAGAATTATTTCGGGAGAGTTGGTTGGAAGAGTTCCTGTGTATTTACCCATCCAGCTCTGCTCGAGGTCTGAATAGGGTGGTGGGTCCAGCAGGAGCTGAGCGTTATGCTAGATAATTGTAAAGAAGACCCATTGTAGCTGTGCTGAGTGACGGCCAGTGAGTGTTAGGGGAGCTGTTTGCTGGTTCACCCACGACCCACCCAATCTGAGGAACCGCACTGATAGAACACAAGAAGCAAGTGCGCTGTCACATGTCGCTAAAGGGAAAGGTCAGCAAAGCTTAGAGCAGTATGTTGGGGCGGTGGGGGAGAAGTGAACACAATTTGTTCTGTTTCCCAATTACGAGGGGGAATCTGACACAATTAATCCAAGCCAGACTGTTACGAGGGAACAAAAATTCCTTTACAGGGCTTTAGAAGAGATGCACAAAACAATCTGTGAAAGGCCATAAGTTACAGGGACAGAATTAGGCCATTTGGCCCAATGAGGCTGCTCTGTCATTCGATCATGGCTGATATGTTTCTCAACCTCATTCTCCTGCCTTCTCCATATAAACGTCAATCCCCTTACTAATCAAGAGCGTATCTATCTCTGTCTTAAATGCACTCAATGACTTGGCCTACGTAGCCCTCTGCGGGAATGAGTTCCACAGGTCCACCTGGTTGAAAAAATTCCTCCTCATCTCACCCTCAGGCTGTGCCCTCGGGTCGTAGTCTATCCTACCAGTGGAAGCATCTTCTCCATGTCCACTCCGTCCAGGCCTCTCAGTGTTCTGTAAGTTTCAAACAGATCCCACTCATCCTTCTAAACTCCACTGAGTTCAGACCCAGACTCCTCAAATGCTCCTCATAAGACAAGCTCTTCATCTCTGGGGTCATTTTCGGAAACCTCCTCTGAACCCCCTCCAATACCAGCACATCCTTCCTTAGATACAGAGCCCAAAACTGCTACAAGGAAGTTCCTGAGTACGAAGGACTTAGTTGCACAGAATGATTGAGAAGCTGGGATTGTCCTCCCTGGAGAAGTGAAAGGTGTTGAGTGAGTTATTTCAGATGTTTAAAATTGTGAGGGCTCTGGGCACAGCGGAGAGGGAGAAATGGTTTCCATTGTCGGAAGGCTTGTGAACTACAGGGCACTGAGTTAAGATGATTGGCTAAAGAACCAAAGGCCACATGAGAAGACATTTCTTTCCAGACAGTGAGTGGTTAGGGTCTGGAATGAACTGTCTGAGAGTGTGGGGGAGGTAGAATCAACAGTGCCTTTCGAACAGAAAAGAAAATCAGGGAAGTGGTGAACAAGTGGCTGAGTTGTTCTTGCAGAGAGCTGGTAGGGATTTGATGGGTCAAATGGCCTTTTTTTCTCCTGTGACCCATTCTGTGGTAAGTGGATGTGGTTCACAAGAGGTAGTGTGGGGACAAATTATCTCCTTCCAGGTTCAGCACACACACACGTTCATCGTTGCCTGTAGGCAGGATAAAGCAGGAGGTACTGGTAAAGAAACAAGGCCAGCTCACACACTGCAGCGGAAACTGACGGTGACCCAGTGGTAGCACAGTGCCGCGGACAAATCAATTCAAGGCCCATGCAGACAAAGGACATCCGTGAGGCGAACAGGACCCCATCTTACCACAGCCATGTCTTAATATGCTGTACAAGACATAGGGGGAAACTATTCCCAGAAAGCACTGTAAATGGCAGGACCCTTAGGAGCATTGACGTACAGAGGGACCTTGGGGTTCAAAATCCCTGAAAGCGCAACACGAGTGGATAAAGTAATGAAGAAGGCACAGGGCATTCTTGCTGTACAAGTAAAGAAGTTGGCAAGAATTTGCTGCTGTGTTTGGGCCACATTTGGTGAACCGTGGGCAGTTCTGGTCACTGCACTGTGGGAAGGATGCGGAAGCCTTGGAGAGGGTGAAAAAAGAGGTTTACCAGCATATTGCCTGGATTGGAGTGTATTAGATGCAAGGAGAGGTTGGCCAAATTTGGATTATTTTCGCTAAAGCGTCAGAGATGGAGGGGTTACCTGATAGAGATATATAAAATTAGAAGAGGCATGGATAGAGTGGATCAATAGAGTCTCTTTGACAGGGTGGAAATGTCAAATACAAAGGGGGTGGAGGTTAAGGTCGGTGGGGGCAGGGAAGTTTAAAGGAGATATCAAGGAAGGATTTTCAGACAGAGGATGACAGGTGTTTGAAATGCACTGCCAGGGGAGATGGTCGAAGCAGATGCTATAGCAATGTTTAAGAGGTATTTATACAGACACACATATAATCAGGGAATTGAGGGATATAGAATGCATGTAGGAAGATGGCATAGTGGTTGACACAGACATGGTGGGCCGAAGGGCCTGTTCCTGTGCTATGTTCTAAGGACTGCAGGAAGATGGATTTAAGTTTGGTGTTAGAGGGACAAACGAGGATGAACATTTTTCCACAGTGAGTTGTAATCATACAATTCCTACAGTGTGGAAACAGGCTCTTTGGCCCAACAAGTCCACACCGACCCTCAGAGCATCCCACCCAGACCCATTCCCCCTATAGCCCACCTAATCTACACATCCCTGAACACTATGGGCAATTTAGCATGGACAATCCACTTAGCCTGCACATCTTTGGACTGTGGGAGGAAACTGGAGCATCCAGAGGAAACCCACACAGACATGGGGAGAACGTGCAAACTCCACACAGACAGTTGCCCAAGGGTGGAATTGAACATAGGTCCCTGGAGCTGTGAGGCAGCACTGCTAACCACTGAGCCACTGTGCCACCGAGGGACTTGCTGCCTATGAGTGTGGTGAGGGTGGAGACAATGATTTCAAAGCAAGCTGGATGGGCATAGAGTCATACAGCATGGAAACAGGCCTGTCTGCCCTGCTCATCCATGCTGACCAGGTTTCCTAAACTGAACTAGTCCCATTTGCCTGCATTCAGCCCCATATCCCTCTAAATCTTTCCTATCCATGTGCCTCTCCAAATGTCTTTTTAAATGTTGTAATTGTACCCATCTCCACCACTTCCTCCAGTTCATTCCATACATGCACCACCCTTAGGTCCCTTTTAAATCTTTGGCCTCTCATCGTAAACAAATGCCCTCTAGTTTTGTACTCTCCTACCCTGGGAATAGCCTTTGGCTATTCATCTCTGCCTGTCATAGTTCTAGAATACTTAAGGGAAATAAATTTGCAGAGAAAATGGGGAGAGAATGAGTGAATGAAATTGTGTGGACTGCTCTACAGAGAGCTGGCACGTACCTGAAGGGCAGAATGGCTTCCTTCTCAACTGTAATAAACGTATAACTCATAAACAGATGAATTTAATTGAGGAGTGATCTGATCAAAATGTTCAAGATGTTAACAGGAAAGGACAGGGTAGATAAAGATAAACTATTTCCACTGGTTGGTGTCTCCAGACAGAGGGGCATAGTCTGAGTATTAGGGCCAGGCTCTTCAGGAGAGACTTTAGGAAGCACTTCTAAACACAAAGGGTGGTAGGTGTTTGGAACTCTTCCACAAATGGCAGTGAATGCTGGTTCAGTTATTAATTTTAAATCTGAGATGCATAATTTATTTTAAGCGAAGGTATGAGGGATATAGCCCAAATTCAGGTGTATGAAGTTGGGTCACGGATCAGCCTGGCCTCATTGAATGGTGGAACAGGATTGAGGGGCTGAATGGCCAACTCTTGTTTTTAGTTTAGACTTCTAGTTCCTAAATTAATCACTGCTGAAAATTCCACAACTCTTTCAATCTCTGGGTCTATCAAATGCTAGAAAAATCATCTAGCAATCATCTCATGCAGTACAAATGTCCTTTCCCCTTTACTTGGTATTTTTGTACATGATCCTGATCAAAATAAAAATATATCTTTATGATCAAAGCATCCAGTAGTCCCTGTCAAAATATCTTTCTGTTCTTAGTTTAAGCCTAGCAATGTCAGACAAGCTCAGGGACATTACAATACCTGTGAGTACGAGAACTCCACACCAGTGATGGAGAACATAACCTCTCCAGCAGACATCAGGACATACTGAGGGACTTGCCACGCAATATGCATTATGTTTGCTTTGATGTCTTCGGTCTTCCAAATCTTCAAGCTGTGGTCTTTAGGCTGAAGGAAAGTGGAATATAACAGGGAAAAAGTTAGTGCTTCCAAACCCAAGAGATATCGTGTCAAGAAACTACAGAAGTTGGTGTGCACAGCCCAGACCATCACGGAAGCCAACCTCGCACAATGGACTCCATTTACATGTCTCATTGCCATTGGAAAGGCCACCAATATCATCAAAAGACCCATCCTTATCCCTGTAATGCTCTCCTACAACCTCTTCCGTCAGGCAGAAGATACAGAAGCTTGAACACATGCACAAGCAGGTTCAGGAACAGCTTCTTCCCTGCTGTTATTAGACAGCTGCGTGGACCTCTCTAACTTCAAATCATGTCGAGCTTGTTAATGCTGATCTTGCTTCACGCATGTTCTGTGCAGTGTAACCCGTATACCTTACTCTGTCCAAGCTTTTTTATCACCCTATGATCTGTATGCCCTTGCTTACTATGATCTGCCTGTACTGCTCACAAACATAGCTTTTCACTGTACTTGGGTATACTGCAGTACAATTTGGATAAATGTGAGGTTATCCAGTTCGGAAGCAAACACAAGAAGGCAGATTACTACCTGAATGGCTGTAAATTGGAAGGGGGGAGTGTGCAGCAGGACCTGGGTGTCCTTGGGCACCAGTCGCTGAAGGTAAGCATGCAGGTGCAGCAGGTGGTAAAGAAGTTGGCCTTCGCTGTGAGAGGTTTCGAGTACAGGAGCAGGGATGTGTTGTTGCAGTTATACAGAGCCTTGGTGAGGCCACACCTAGAATATTGTGTACAGTTTGGTCTCCTTTTCTGAGGAAGGATGCTCTTGCTCTCGAGGGAGCGCAGCAAAGGTTTACCAGGCTGATTCCAGGGATGGCAGGTCTGACGTATGAGGAGAGATTGACTCAGTTAGAATTGTTTTCACTAGAGTTCAGATGAATGAAGGGGGGACCTCACAGAGACTTATAAAATTCTAACAGGACTGGACAGGGTAGATGCAGAGCGGATGTTCCTGATGGTGGGTGTGTCCAGAACCACGGAATCACAGTATGAGGATTCGGGATAAACCATTTAGGACAGAGATGAGGAGACATTTCTTCACCCAAAGACTGGTGAGCCTGTGGAATTCATTACCACAGGAAGTAGCCAATACATTGAATGTATTCAAGAGACGGCTAGATATAGCACTTGGGACAAATGGGACCAAGAGAAAGCAGGTTTAAGGCTATTGAATTGGATGATCAGCTATGCTTGTGAAGAATGGCAGAGTGGACTTGAAGGGCTGAGTGGCCTCTTTTTGCTCTTATATTCTATGTTTCAATGTTTCTATACATGACAATAAATTGAATTAATCAATCAATGAAAGTGGCAGGGGAATTGGACGGTATTCAGATCAACAACTCACATTTCTATAGTGCCTTTAATGAAGCAAAGTGTCACTGCAATGTTATAAAATAAAATATTCAGACAGAGAGCCAAAGAGGTTGGTCCAATGGGTAGGCTTTAAGGAGTGTCTTTGAGGAGGAAAGAGAGGTAGATAGGTGTAAGTAGTGAGTTCTAGGGGTTGAAGACATGGCCTCCAGTAACGGACTGATTAAAACTGAGAACAATCGAGATCAAAAACAGCAGAGATTTGCCAAAAGAAAATTGGAAAGAAGCTTCTAGAATGCAGCCTATGAAATCTTCACCAACTTCTCATGGACTTTCAACATTTTTTTTTTGTCTTATCAAACTTGCATCACCTATGCTTTAACTAAAGACCATGTCAGTTAGATAGATTCAACCACCAAATGGAAACATAGAAACTAGGACCCTTTAGCCCTAAGAACCAAATCTAACTTCCTCTATAAAACATTCATAACTTGGCCTCTGGTTTTGCATTTATTTCCTGACCTAAAATGGGAACGTTGTTTTCTAAAACTTGCCTTAATTCAGTAAACAACGTTTTGGGCAGGGTCTGCCTAATTGTAGATCCTTCTAACACAGTGGAAGGCCATTTGGCCCAACCTGCCTGTGCTAGCTCTTTGAAAGATCTTTCCCATTAATCGCACCCGAAGAATTAACAGTTCATGTGGGACCTTCCTCCCCTCGAGCGTACTCTGCTGTTTGATAAGATTGCAGCCAATCTGACTGTGGCCTGCACTCCATGTTTCTGTCCATCTCCTGCAATTTCCCCACCGTCCCGCAAATTCTAATATAACTAAATTGAATGTATTATTCATCTTACACTCACCGTTTCACCCAGAATGAGTGTATACGCTGCTCCAAAGTCGATCAGTCCCACATCCACAACTTGCTTCGTTGTTTCGTTTTGGCATGATGCTTTGTAGCTGTGTAAAACACACAACTGATCAGTGGAACGAAAGACCTGATATTTGTTCCTGTTCACTCTCCAAAATAAAAAATATAGTGGGGTTCACGGAGCACTGTATTAGGTCCATGTCATAGCAGTCTAGTTCTGGCCAGGTTCAAGACTCATGTTGTCTCCAGGCGAGTGGGGGAAGGGTGGGGGGTAGGGGTTGGGGGGGAGGGTGTGGGTGTTGGGTTGGGGTGGTGTCACTCAAAGAAGTTCTCAACCAATCAATGCCAGAGCTGCAATCCATTAGAATGTTTCGTAGAAACATAGAAAATAAGATCAGGAGTAGGCCATTCAGCCCTTTGAGCCTGCTCTGCCATGTAACATGATCATGGCTGATCATCCAACTCAGTATCCCGTTCCTACTTTCTCCCCGAACCCTTTAGCCCTAAGAACTATATCTAATTCCTTCTTGAAAACATTCAATGTTTAAGTCTCAACCACGTTCTGTGGTAGCGAATTCCACAGGCTCACCACTCTCTGGGTAAAGAAATTTCTTCTCGTCTCAATCCTGAAAGGCCAACCCTGTATCCTTAGACTGTGACTCCCGGCTTTGGACCCCACCAGTCATCGGGAACATCCTTCCTGAGTTTACCCTGTTACAAATTAATATATACTCGCTTAAATAGAGACAACACTTTGTCCTGGTTAATACCCAATAACCGACTTGTCATCTGCACTGAACCACAAATACCCATTCCCTCCACCTCCGATGCTCAGGAGCAGCAGTGTGTTTTATCTGTAAGATGCATTGTAGAAATTCACTGAGGCTCCTCAGACAGCACCTTCCAAACCCAAGACCACTTCCTTCTAGACAGCAAATACACGGGAACATCACCACCTTCAAGTTCCCCTCCAAGCCATTCACCATCCTGACTTGGAAATATATCGCCATTCCTTCGCAGGCGCTGGGTCAAAATCCTGGAATACCCTCCCTAATGGTATTGTGGGTCAACATACAGCACATGGACTGCAGCGGTTCAAGAAGGCAGCTCACTACCACCTTCTCAAGGGCAAATAGGGACAGACAAGAAACACTGGCCCAGCCAGAGACAGCTACACCTGCTGAATGGATAAAGAAAAAGTGAAAACCTGTTTCTTTGAATTCAGGACAGGGAACTGAGCTGCATTGGTGTAATTTGTTTTTACATGATTCCCCCTCTCATTGCCACCTCATCTCACCCTTTCCAGCGACCCTTCTAAAGTTAATAAAAGTCTGCAGACGCTGGAGCTGTGAAACGTATAAAAAAAAGTGTTGGGACAAATTCTGGCTGCATTTGTGGAATAGCATTAATGTACCAAGTGCAATGTTCTAAACAGTCATGCTGGCCTCAAAATATTAACTCTGCTTCTCTCTCCACGGGTTATAATTTATATATTTACATGTGGGATGTGGGTCTCACTGGCTGGTCAACATTTATTACCCATCCCTAGTTGCCCTTGAGAAGGTGCCTTCTTGAACCGCTGCAGTGATATTGCTAGACCTGCTAGGTTTTACAGTACTTTCTGCCTTCATTTTAAAAGCCCTTATATATCTTTCTCTCTCATGTGCAGATCCAGCATCCCCTTAAATGTTACGTTATTGCCACCCTGATTGGCAATATCACTCAGGGCTAGTAAGCCAGAGCTCCAGCTTAATGCTCTGGAGATATAGGTTCAAATCTCACCAAAGGAACTAATGGTGTTTGATTAATAAAGCTCGCAATATAGCTCTATCATTGTGTGCTTAAACAATCAATTGTCTTTTCGGAGAAGGAAATGTGCTTTACCTGTTCTGGCCTAGATGCGACTCTAGACCTGTAGCAATACAGCTCATAACTTCTCTCTGAAATGGTCCAACTGTCACTCAATTCAAGGGCAATTAGTGTTGGGCCAAAAATGCTGGGCTTGCTAGTGCCATCGATATTTAATGAAAGAATATTTTAAAAAATCCAGCCCTGCTAGTGAATCCCACAGTCAATCTACACTCTGGGCCACTCTCCTGAACCTATCTCATTTGTCCCCTCTGATTTCGGACTCTTCTTACAAATGTAACATTTTCTCTACATCTACCTTATTAAAATCTTTCTTTACCTCGGGGGGCATGTCCATAAAGATTCTAACCTGCTTTTATGGATGCACCATAGAAAGCATCCTACCTGGGTGCAATACAGCTTGGTATGGGAACTGGTCTGCCCAGGACCGTAACAAACTACAGAGAGTTGTAAACCAGCCTTCCATCCATTGACTCCATCTGTGTTTCCCGCTGCTTTGGGAAGGCAGTCAACATCATCAAAGACCCCTCCCACCCTGGTCATAATCTGTTCCAACCTCCATGGGCAGAAGATATGAACGCTTAAACACACGTACCAATTGGTTCAAGAATGGCTTCTTCCCCGCTGTTATCAGGCTTCTGAATGGACCTCTCAAATTTTGAATCTGAATGTTGACCTCGCTCTCTGTGCACCTTCTCTGCAGCTGTAACATTGTATTCCTCACTCTGTTCTATTACCCTAATGCACTTTGTATGGTATGATCTGACTGTACAGCATGCAAAGCAAAACTTTTCATTGTACCTAGGTACATGTCAAATCAAATCAAATTAAAAATGGTCTCTATCAATTACACCGTCAATCTTCGCTTCTCTAGAAAATGTGCCACTTCAGTTGGCGCACATTGCTCTCATGGTGATGAGGTGACTGAATGCTGAAGGTGGTGCCAATCAAGCAGGCTGCTTTGTCCTGGATGGTGTCAAGCTTCTTGACTGTTCTTGGGGCTGCACCCATCCAGGCAAGTGGGGAGTCATCACACTCCTGACCTGTGCCTTGTTGATGGTGGAAATCAGGGATGTGCAAGAAATTAGGGATGGAGGAGCACAGAGGTCTCCAAGGGATGTTGGGCTGGAGAAGGATTTCTTCATTGCAGTTTCACAGCTCACCATAGATAGGATTCAAACGTAATCAACGAATTGCTCACCCACTATCATAGCTACAACACTAACATACCTACAATACATAGATGAGGGCTTTTTTTTTTCCTTTATTCATTCACGGGATGAGGGCGTCGCTGGCTAGGCAGCATTTATTGCTCATCCCTAATTGTCCAGAGGGCATTTAAGAGTCAACCACATTGCTGTGGTTCTGGAGTCACATATAGACCAGACCAGGTGAGGATGGCAGTTTCCTTCCCTAAAGAACGTCAGTGAACCATATGGGTTTTTCCAACAATTGACAATGGATTCATGGTCATCATTGGATTCCTAATTCCAGATATTTATCGAATTCAAATTCCACCATCTGCCATCTGCCATGTGCCATGGCAGGATTCGAACTCTGATTTCCAGAACATTATCTGGGTCTCTGAATTCACAGTCCAGCGATAATACCACTAGGCCCTGATAATGTGGTGATTGAAATCCAAGGCACACATTGTGACAAAGTATTTCAGCAACAAACCTCCACTTACTATCCTCTATCCAGGACTGCATACAACGAGCTTCCAAAGTTCTTGTCGACTGTGCCGAAATTCACATCTCCGATGGTAACGTTTAAATCTTCAGAGCCGGCATTTATGATTCTGTAGATAGAACTCAGGAACTGAGCACGGATCAGAAGAAAATGTTTACTTACAAGAGAAGATGGAGTAAATAAAGAGGACAGAGTCCTACCTCAATGTGGCCTTTCCCTTCTGTGGCTTTGATGTTTGATCTTCCAGCTAAATACAAAATAATGCAAATTATTGGGAGTTTGGGAAGGAAAGAAAGTTTTATTTTTAAAAGTTCCAAAAAAAAGCAAAAACTTATAACAACAGTAATTAATTAAGGAAAGCAGTTCCAGCACTGAAAAAAATGTCAAAAAAAAGGTGCAGCTTTTACTGCCAAACTTCTCTCCCATCTACTATTTTGGATATTTCTCCATATTGCAATTCCATGGCGCCATTTCTGATCCCTGGATGTCCTGAAGGGCTTTACATCCAATGATGTATTGACAGAAGTGCAACGTAGCAAACGAGGGCAATTTTTTACACAGCAAGATCCTACCAACAGCCACGCCATAACGAGAAGGTAATCTGTTGGAGCAGTGCTGGGTGAAGAATAAATATTGGCCAGGACACTGGGAAGACCTCTTCCTTGAAATAGTGCTGTGAGATCTTTTAGATCCACCTGAGGGGAGGGGGGTGTATCTCAGTTTGACATTGTCATTTGGAAGCCAGCACCTCCTGCAGTGCAGCACTCCCCCAGTACTGCACTGAGCATCAGTCTAGATTCTGTGCTCCATTCTCCGCAGCGGGATGCGAACTTGCACCAATTAACACAGTAGGCTGTGATGCTATGAGTCCTACAGTGTTAGTTACTGTGAAGTGAGTCTTTCAATTCTTTGAGGGTAAATTGTGCAATGCGACATTAACACACAAAAGCCTTTTTACTAACTTTCTGGACTGTTTTATTGCAATGGGGGTGGGGTGTGCAGGGGTCCCACTCAACTGGTGAATGCTACTTTAAAACTGAAGATAATGGAATGCCCTCTATATGAATTAAATGTTGATCATTGTTGAAATATGTTCCCTTGACATTCAATGACATTACTAGAATTGAATCCTCTATTACTAACACCCTGTGGATTAGGACTGAGCAGAAACTCAACTGGACCAGTCATATAAATACAGTGGCTACACGAGCAGGTCAAAAACCTGGTTTAATGATGAGGTGGAAGGTACAGGCAGTGACTGTGAATGGTAATGTATACAGCTTTGCTGAGGGGGTTCTATGTTTGCCTTTTTAAAAGGCTGTAACGCACAAAGAAACACAATATATATTTGGAATCATTCTTAGGTAGGGTTCACATCGTCGTTTCACTGCCAAAAAACTTTGTGAGATGTGAAAATCCAGCACCATTGACTCAGACTAGGAACACTGTGGTGAGTAACTCACTTCCTGACTCCCCAAAGCCTGTCCACCATCTACAAGGCACAGGTCAGGAGTGTGATGACTCCCCACTTGACTGGATGGGTGCTGCTCCATCAACATTCAAGAAGCTTGACACCATCCAGGACAAAGCAGCCCGCTTGATTGTCACTACATCCACAAGCATCCGCTCCCACCACCACCGACGCTCAGTAGCAGCAGTGTGTACTATCCACAAGATGCACTGCAGAAATTCACCAAAGATCCTCAGACAGCACCTTCCAAACCCACAAACACATCCAGCCACAAGTGGCGACTTGTAAACTTTTCACTGTACTCATTTGTGTACATGTGAGAATAGAGTTAATTCAATTCAATCCAGAAGGACAAGGGGAGCAGGTACACGGGAACACCACAAGTTCCCCTCCAAGCCAGACACCATCCTGACTTGGAAATACATTGTCATTAATTCCGTGTTGCTGGGTCAAAATCCTGGAATTCCCTCCCTAAGGGCATTGTGGGCCTAACTACAGTACATGGACTGCAGCAGTTCAAGATGGCCAATCACCACCACCTTCTCAAGGGCAACTAGGGATGGGCAATACATCCGTATCTCATGAACAAACGACAAAACATGTCAAAGCTGCTCATCACAAAAGCAAATGCATCCCAAACGTTATTTTGTTGAAGGATCACCAATAAGAGTGAGCACATGACAGACAAAATTAACCAGGATGCAGTGCTTTGGGAAAGTCCAGCATGAGGTTTAAAAGCTTGAAGACCACAGAAGGAGAGCAACGCTGAGAGAGTGCCACAGATTTCACATCCTGGACAGCAATGAGTCGGTGCACTTGATGCAATGATGCTTCAGTTCAATAGGGAATAATGGGAATAGGAAGGTAAGGAGGAAAAATTTCAGAGGAACATTGATATATTGCAAATATAATCAAGATTACGACAGGTATGGAAGGAACTGAATGAAAGGATTGACTATCAAATGATAGGCTATCATCTTTATGCACCCAGTCTGTTCAACCTCTCCTCAAAAGCCAACCCACTCAACTCTGGAATAAACCTAGTGAATCACCTCTGCACGCCCTCCAGTGCCAGTACATCCTTTCTGAAGTAAGGAGACCAAAACTGCACACAGTACTCCAAGTGTGGCCATACCAGCACCCTATACAGCTGTAATATAAGGCCCCTGCTTTTAAACTCAATCCCTCTAGGAATAAAGGACAAAATTCCATTTGCCTTCTTAATTGCCTGTTGTACCTGCAAACAAACCTTCTGCGATTCATGTACAAGGTCACCCAGGTCCCTCTGCACAGTAACATGCTGC
Source organism: Ginglymostoma cirratum (assembly GCA_024137785.1). Lineage (NCBI taxonomy): Eukaryota > Metazoa > Chordata > Chondrichthyes > Orectolobiformes > Ginglymostomatidae > Ginglymostoma > Ginglymostoma cirratum. The sequence goes on along the minus strand of JAHRHZ010000145.1, from coordinate 86,244,510 downwards.
AAATTTTTACCGCTCAAGTAATAATCTCTTTTACTGTTATTCCAACCAAAATGGACAACTTCACACTTATTAACATTGTACTCCATCTGCCAGACCTTCACCCACTCACTTAAACTATCTATATCCCTCTGCAAACTTTCAGAATCCTCTGCACACTTTGCTCTACCACTCATCTTAGTGTCATCTGCAAACTTTGACAAGCTGCACATGGTCCCCAACTCTAAATTATCTATGTATATTGTAAACAATTGCGGTCCCGACACTGATCCCTGAGGCACACCACTAGTCACTGACCGCCAACCAGAAAAGCACACATTTATCTCCATTCTTAGCTTCCTGTTAGTTAACCAATCCCGTATCCATGCTAATACATTATCCGTAATGCCATGCTCGTTTATCTTATGCAGCAGCCTTTTGTGCAGTACCTTGCCAAATGCCTTTTGGAAATCTGGATATACCATATCTACTGGGTTCCCGTTCTCCATACGTTCTCCATGCGCTCATAGAATCCCTGCAAATTAGTCAAGCATGATCTGCCTTTCATGCACCCATGCTGCGTCTGCCCATCAGGACAACTTCTATCTACATGTCTTGCTATTTCTTCCTTGTTGTTAGATTCAAGCATTTTCCTCACTACAGAAGTTAAGCTAATTGGCCTATAACTCCCCATCTTTTGTCTACCTCCTTTTTTGAACAGGAGCATCACATTTGTTGTTTTCCAATCTGCTGGAACTGCCCCAGAGTCCAGCAAATTTTGGAAAATTACCACGAGTCCATTTGCTATTTCTCCCACTGTCTCTTTTAGTACCCTGGGATGCTTTCCATCAGGGCCCGGAGACTTGTCTACCTTTAGCTCCACTAGCTTGCCCAACATTACCTCTTTTCGTGATAATGATCATGTCTAGACCCTCACCCACCTTAGTCTCTTTGTCATCAATTACTGGCAAGTTATTTGTGTCCTCCACAGTGAAGGCCAACACAAAATACCTGTTTAAGATCTCAGCTATTTCCTTGTTTCCCATTATTAAATTCCCTTTCTCATCCTCTAAAGGGCCAATGCTTACCTTAGCCATTCTTTTTCATTTTATATATTTATAGAAACTTTTACTATCTGTCTTTGTATTCTGAGGCAGTTTAGTCTCATAATCTGTCTTACTTTTCTTTTTAGTCTTTTTTGTATCTTTCTGTTGACCTTTAAAGTTTTCCCAATCTCCTAGTTTCCCACTGGTATTTGCCACTTTGTACGCCTTACTTTTAAATTTGATAGCCTCCCTTATTTCCTTAGATATCCATGGCTGATTACCCCTTTTTTCTACAGTCCTTCCTTTTCACTGGTATATACTTTTGCCGAGCACTTTGGAGAATTACTTTGAAAGCCCTCCGCTGTTCCTCAACTGTCCCACCATAAAGTCTTTGATTCTAGTCTACTTTAGCCAACTCCTCCTTCATCCTGTTGTAGTCCCCTTTGTTTAAGCACAGGACCCTGGTATTTGATTTTATCTTCTCACTTTCCATCTGTGTTCTAAATTCAACCATACTGTGATCCATGTTTCCAAGAGGATCCTTAACTATGAGATTATTATTTATTCCTGTCTCATTACACAGGACCTGATCTAGGATAGCTTGCTCCCTCATTGGTTCCATTACATACTGTTCAAGAAAACAATCGCGGATACATTCAACAAACTCCTCCTCAAGGCTGCCTTGACCAATCTAGTTCGACCAATCGACATGTAGAATAAAATCCCCATGATAATTGCCGTACCATTTTTACAGGCATTAACTATTTCTTTGTTTATTGCCCGTCCCAGTGTGATGTTATTATTTGGTGGCCTATAGGCTATGCCTATCAGCTACATTATTTTCTTAGAATTTCTAATTTCCACCCAAATAGATTCAACCATATCCTCCATAGGACCTATATCATCTCTCACAACTGCCCTGACGTCATCCTTAAATATCAGAGCTACATCACCTCCCTGACCTTCCTGTCTGTTCTTCCAAATAGTCTGATACCCCTGGATATTTAATTCCCAGTCATGACCATCTTGCAACCATGCCTGGGTAATGGCTACTAAATCATTCGTAAGTTTTTACAAGACCAGAAGGCCACTGGGAACTTTGAGAAGCTGATAAGCTCTAGCCTGTCAGAAACAGGTTTGGTAGGTGAAAAGTGTCTCATTTAATCGACAAAGGTTCTGTGCCGCAGCAATGAAATTTTCATACCATTGACATGTCTTTACCCTATTCCCAGTTTCCAGTTCCCACTTTGTCCAGGCCCATGTAAAGATGTAGATGCTAAAATTTATTAAACAAGGTTGAGAGCAAAGTGATGGCTGCTGAATCGCATTTGAATTGCTTCGCCAGTGTACTATTTCTTTCCTTGCTTTCTGCACCCCCGTCTTCCTCAATCCGGACTACTGACTGAGCACCGCTTACCTATTAACCCCTCGACCCAATAAAGATCAGAAGTTTTGTCTGCTCCCCGTTGGGTGCGAGTTTGAAACTGGTGAACAAACCTGGCCTCAAATCACACAACTCCATCCAAAGTCCAATCCCAGGAACACTCACTGAGGGTGATGCTCAAGGGGCAGCACAGTGGCTCAGTGGTTAGTACTGTTTCCCTACCATGGACCATGCGCCATGGACCCAGGTTCAATTCCCGCCACAGAATCTCTACAGTGTGGAAGCAAGCCATTTGCCCCATCAAATCCATATCAACCCTCCAAACAGCATCCCACCCAGACCCACTCCTCCTACTCTATCCCTGTAACCCTGCATTTCCCGTGGCTAATCCACCTAGCCTGGATACTACGGGCGATTTAGTATGGCCTAAACTGCACATCTTTGGACTGTGGGAGGAAACCGGAGGACAAAGAGGAGACCCACGCAGACACGAGGAGAATATGCAAACTCCAAACAGACAGTAACCCAAGGGTAAAATCAAGCCAAGGTCCCTGGCGCTGTGAGGCACCTGTGCTAACCACTGAGCCATTGTGCTGCCCATTAAGGTCCTACAAATAAAGTTTCAGGAGTGAGGGAGTTCTGAATAAGGAGCATTAGGGTACTATTGCTTGGTTTATTCACAACTGCAAGGGCTATTTGGTATTGCAGCAGTAAATCAGATCAACATTTAGTTGGATGAACAATGTTGGATGTGTTGGAGGGGGTTTCGGATTCCTGAGACATTGGGATCAGCACTGGGGCAAGTGCCACCTATACAACAGGAACAAGTTGTGCTTTAACAGAGCTGTGATCATCATTCCCTGTGGGAAGGTCACCCAGTACTTTACAGGGTGGCACCAGAATGAAACTTTAGACAGGAGTTGGGAAGAGCAGAGCCTCAGGCAACTGACTGTGCGGAGTTTGCAAATGCTCCCCATGTCTGCGTGGGCTTCCTCTGGGTGCTCCGGATTCCTCCTACAGTCCAAAGACGTGCAGGCTAGTTGTTTTAGTCATGCTAAATTGCCCCATAGTGTCCAGGGATGTGCAATGTGATGGATTAGGGATGGAAAATGTGGGGTTATGGGGCTGGGTTGGGGTGGGATGGTCTTCAGAAGGTCGGTGCAGGCTTGATGAGCCAAATGGCCTCCATCTGCGCTGGAAGGATTCTAAAGAGAGAGATTGTGAAATTAGAGGTTGAATAATGGATGTGCAAAGTGTGTTCCTGCAGCATTCACCCTCTTGTTAATCTAACATCTAAATGTGAGAAGAGCTGGCTCATGATTTTTACTGACCAGTTTGCAACAGGGACTGTTGACCTCTTTGTACATTAACACGCTGTACGCCCTCCTTTCAGTAATGTTTTGACGGCATGTGAAGTTCACGTTTTCATATGTAAGATTAAAATTGAATATTTGATCTGGAGCATCGAGCAGTAACTTGATGTAATGGTCTGGATCCTGTGAAAGACAAGAAGGGACATTTATTTAATAAGACATTCCTAACATTACCAGCTTCTAACAACAACCTGAATTCATGTGGTATTAAAGGGGAGTTGACAGAGTAGCTGCAGAAAGGTTTTCTTTTCCCCTTTGTGGGATAGTCCAAGGCATAATGTCAGAATAAGAGGGTTAAAACAGAGATGATGAGGAGTTTCTTCTCTCAGAAGGTGGTGGACCTGTGAAGTTCTTTACTACAGAGGGCTCTCTTAAATATATTCACAGCTGACATAGACAGATTTTTAATTAATAAGGAGATCAAAGGTTATGGAGGACAGGCAGGAAAGTGGAGTTCAGGACTATCAGATCAGAAATGATCTCTCATTAAAAGGCGAAACAGACTTGATGGGCTGAATGGCCTACTTTTGCTCCTGCATCTCACGGTCATCTGGTCAATCAGACCTTAAAACATTCTGTAGTGCTTCAAAGGAATGCAGTCAGGCAAGCATTTGAGGCTAAGGCATTAGACGCTTAAAGAGGTGACCTTATTGAATGCCTTTAAAGGGGTATTGAGAAGCAAGCAACTCCAGGGTTTAGTGCTGAGGTAGCTGAAGCCACAGAGTGATGGAAATCAATGGACCAGAGGTCTGCTCCCTCATTAGAGAGAAAGAGAGTGAGAGAGAGAGAGAGAGAGAGAGAACTGCGGCAATTTAACCTGGGTCACCACACCTCAGGTGAGGGGAGAGATTGAGAAGGAGAGTTCTTCACAGTAACTTCACGCTGAACCCATGCTGTTAGCATCACACTGCTTTGCAAACTAACCATTCAGCCAACTGAGCTAAACTGAATGATGACCTACCGAGAGAGAGAAAAGAAATTCTCCTCACCCCCATCGTAAAAAGGAAATCTCTTATTCTTAAAATCTGTCCCCTAGGTCTAGTCTTCCCCACACGAGGAAACAGTCTGCAGGTATCCAGCCTATCAAGTCCCCTCAGATCTTATAAGTTTCACTCAGATCACCCTCATTCTTCCAAACTCCAGTGGGTACAGGCCCAACCTTTCCAACTATCCCTCATTCAAAGCAACTTCATTAAGAGTCACAGGATTTGAAATGTTAAATGAGATAACAAGGTGTAGAGCTGGATGAACACAGCAGGCCGAGCAGCAAGGCAGATGTTTCGGGCCTCGACTTTTCTTCAAAAAATCATTTTCCGAAGAAGGGTCTCGGCCTGAAACGTCAGCCTTCCTGCTTGGCTTGCTGTGTTCATCCAGCTCTACACCTTGTTATCTCAGATTCTCCAACATCTGCAGTTCCTACTGTCACTTGAAATGTTAACTCTGCTTTCTCCTCATAGATGCTGCTATGCCTGTTTCTTCAGCAATTTCTGTATTTGTTTCAGATCTTCTTCATCCACAGTTCTTTGTTTTATTCCTCAACTGTTACAGACTGTAAAGTAAAGTATCATTGAATCCCTACAGTGTGGAAACAGGCCCTTTGGCCCAACAAGTCCACACTGACCCTCAGAGCATCCCACCCAGACCCATTCTCCCTATAGCCCACCTAATCTACACATCCCCAAACACTATGTGCAATTTAGCATGGCCACTTCACATTGCCTGCACATCTTTGGACTGTGGGAGGAAACTGGAGCACCCAGAGGAAACCAATGCAGACACTAGGAGAATGTGCAAACTCCACACAGACAGTCACCCAAGGGTGGAATTGAACCTGGGTCCCTGGACCTGTGAGGCAGCAGTGCTAACCACTGAGCCACTGAGCCACCATGCTGCCCAATTGACTGTGTGCAATGTATAGTCAATGCTTACCTGAAAGGGTGCCATGGTAACTGGAAAGTCATCTAATCCTTGGACAGTGATGCTTATATTTTTATCTGCCAGGTTTAGGAACTGAATGTAACTTTCATTGGCTACTGGCTCAGGCATTACAGTTTTCTGAAAGGTAAAAGAATATCAACATAGATTAAAGCCTTCAATAAGACACTTGTTAGGCCTCAGCTACAGCATTGTGCACAATTGTGGCCACCTCATTATAGGAAAAATGAGAATCATACAGCGTCTACAATGTGGGAGCAGGCCATTCAGCCCACACCAACCAACCAAACAGCATCCCACTCAGACCCACCTAACTTATCCCTGTCTTCCCCATGGCCAACCCACCTAACCTGCACATCTTTGGACTGGGGAGGAAACCCAAGCAGGCATGAGGAGAACATACAAACTCCACACAGTCACCCAAGACTGGAACTGAGCCCAGGTCTCTGGTGCTGTGAAGCAGCAATGCTGACCACTGAGCCACCATGCTACCCACTGCCTTGGAAAGAGTGCGGGAGAGATTTACAGGAATGATTCCAGGAATGAGAAACCTCATTAGGAGGATAGGTTAAAGAAGGTGGGACTGTTCTCTCTGGACAGAGAAGGCTGAGAGAAGATTTGAAAGATGCTTTCAAAATCATATGGATAGATGAGGAGAAGCTGTTCCCACTTTTAAAAGGAACAAGAACGAGAGGGTGTAGTTTTAAAGTGATGTACAAATGAAACAAGGGTGATGTCAGAAAAAAAAGTTCATACAGCGAGTAATTAGGGTGTGGAATGCACTGCCTGGAAATGGGGTGGAGGCTGGTTCAGTTGAGACATTCAAGCCTTCATTGCTCAGATCATTGAGTATAGGAGTTGGTATGTGTTGTGGTTGTACAGGACATCAGTGAGGCCTTTTGGAGTACTGTGGACAAGTCTGGTCACCCTACTATAAGAAGGATATTATTAAGTTGAAGAGGACGCAGAAGAGATTAACCAGGATGTTGCTGGGGCTCAAAGGTTTGAGTTATAAAAATAGGCTTGGAGAGGCTGGGACTTTTTTCACTGGAGCGTAGTCTACAATGTGGGTACGATAATGTGGTGTAGACAAACGTATGACCCAGTGGTTTGTGGGTTCAATCCTACCATGGCATACTAGAAATTTGAATTCAGTTACAAATTGTAAATTCCTAAGGTTTTGGAGTAAATTTGTAGCTCGGGTTGTGGGTGTTGAGGTTGGTTGGCTCGCCGAGCTGGTTTGTTGTTCCGCAGACGTTTCATTACCGTGCTGGGTAACATCATCAGTGCAGCCTCTGATTGAAGCCTCGGTCTGTTTTCACACCTGGTTTTTAAACTCTGGGAGAGCCAGACCAGCTTGGCGGGCCAACCAACCTCAAATTCTAAATTGTAAGATTGTCTTGACAAAACCCAGCTAGCACTGTCATCGCCTTTAGGGGAAACCCACCATACTTCTTGTCCCATCTGGTGTAGTTGGCCTGCTAAGAGATAAAGCATTACCTCAGGGAAGTCATTGACAGCTGTGCAACTGTGCAGGGGGCCAGATTAATGTGACTGCAGATACCTTATGGGTGTATGGGAGATGGTGGTGGGGGTTAATATCCTTGATCTCCTGCTAAGCCACCCACCCACACCAAATGTTTTGCGGGTTGGAGAAACAAGTCTGACTTATGAATGGACGCACCGGTGGTACCACCGCTAGATGTGCACTCAGTGGTCGTATGATCAAAGTGAGGGGACTATCAGCTTCAGCTTCCCCATGGTAGGGTTGAACCCAGGTACCGCTGGATCATGCTTTTGACTATACCACACTATCATACCCATATTGCAGGTTACACTCACATAAGTTATATTGTTACTGTAGGCTATATTGTTACTGTGAGCTCTGTATAGGGGACTAGACACATTGCCTTCCTGAGTGACGTGGCAGTGGCCCTGCTGTACCACACCCCTCGCTGGTCTCCACACTCTGAGTTCTTGTCCTACTAACCTGTCAAGGATTTCCTGATTTGAGCCGGGCAGCACAGTGGCTCAGTGGTTAGCACGGCTGCCTCACAGTGTTAGGGATCTAGGATCAATTCCAGCCTTAGGTGACTGCCAGTTTGCACATTCTCTACATGCCTGTGCGAGTTTCCTCCCACAGTTCAAAGGTGTGCAGGTTTGGTGGATTGGCTGTGCTAAATTATCCAGGGATGTACAGGTGAGGTGGACTAGTGATGGGAAATGCAGGGATAGGGTAAGGGGGTTGGCTAGGTGGGACGTTCTTTGGAGGATTGGACTCAAGGGGCTGAATGGCCTGCTTCAACACTGTATGATTCTTTCACTATTCACAGACTTTGTCCATAGGCTGGGCCTATTTTCCCAGGAGTGTTGGAGGCTGAAGGGTGACCTTATAGAGGTTTATAAAATCATGAGGGGTATGGATAGGATGAACAGCCCAAGATCTTTTCTGTAGGGTGAGGGAGTCCAAAATGAGAGGGTATATGTTTAAGTTGAGAGGGGAAAGATGTAAAAGGGACCTAAGGGGCAACTTTATGCAGAGGGTGATGCGTATATGGAATGAGCTGTCAGAGGAAGTGGTGAGGGCTGGTACAATTACAACATTTAAAAGGCATCTGGATGGGTATATAAATTGGAAGGGTTTAAGAGGGATATGGGTTAAATGCTGACAAATGATACTAGATTTATACAGGATATCTGATTGGTATGGACGAGTTGGACCAAAGGGTCTATTTCTGTTCTGTACATTTAATGACTCCATGATGCTACGTGAGGAAGGGAGTGGGGATTACAACCCCACATCATCGATGGGCCAAATGGCCTCTTTTTATGCCATAACAATTCCTGTGATAGGAGCAATTTGGGCGATGTTCCAGAAGTGAAGACAGGCAGTTCTAACAACTGTACAAGTATGCGGTCATAAGGGGGTCATATATTGTGACAGACTGGTTCATCTCAGGTTGTTCTCAGGGAATTACAGATAATCAATTTTCATTACTGAGAAATTAGAGATCAGAGTTTAGAATCATATTATACAGGAGGATGCCATTCAGCTCATCATGCCTACAATGGTTCTTTGAAAGAGCCAACTGATTAGGCCTAATCACTGGATCTTTTTCCACTGTCATGGAAAGTTTATCTTCTCAAGGATTTATCTAATTCCCTTTTGAAAGTAGCTATTGAATTAGCTCCCACCACCTTTTCCAGCAGTCCATTATAGCAATCATAAGCAGAAATTGCTGGAAAAACTCAGCAGGTCTGGCAGCATCTGTGGAAAGAAAGCAGAGTTAACATCTAGAGTCCTGTGACCCTTCTTCAGAAGCTTTCTCTACAGAACCCTTCTGAAGAAGAGTCACTAGACCTGAAACTTTAACTCTGCTTTTCTCTCCACAGATACTGCCAGACCTGCTGAACTTTTCCAGCAATTCCTGTTTTCACTTCTGATTTCCAACTTCAGCAGTTCTCTTGGGTTTTACTTAAATCCGGATTATAACAACTCGCTGCATTGAAAATGTCCTGGCTTTAGACAATGATCTTAAACTTGTACTCTCTGGTTAATGAATCTCCCTCAAATCTCCCTCCCCTCTGACACTGTCCTTTCTTCTCCCCTGTGCCCACAAACAGTGGGCAGAACTCTACTCAAAGTTGGTACCTGAACTCTGATCTCCACAATGGCCGCTGCCACAAATGCCACTGCTGCCAGAACCATTCCGATTGTCATCCGTCTGAGGGGCCTGGGCAGGAGTGAAGAAACAGAAGGTTTGCAGTTTTCAGGGACTTAAGAAGCAGCAGTGCGAATAGAAATTAATTTGCCATTGCTCTGCCATTAATATATGACCTTAGCCCAGCTTCATGCTCCTCCCCCTCTCCCTATATCCCTGTAAGTCTGAGAGAAATCAGAAGTCTGTCCATCTGGCCTGAAAGTATATTCAATAGGAACATGCGCAGTCCATTCAGCCCATTGAGGCTTTTGAACCATTCAATATGATCATTGCTAGTTGAACACTCCAATACCTATTAACCACCGAATCTCATAACCCTGTATGTCATTGGTAGGCTGTGTACACCACTAGTAATCAGTGTACACCATTGGGAACCAGTGTACACCATTGGGAACCAGTGTATGTCTTCGGTACTCAGTATACACCATTGGTAATGGCTGGTCTGACATATAAAGAGAGATTGACTGGGCTGGGATTGCTTCTCCTAGAGTTCAGACGAATGAGGGGGGCTCTCATAGACAGTTATAAAATTCTAACTGGACTAGACAGGGTACAGCAGAGAAGATGACATCACATCCACCACCGCCGGGTACACCGCTTCCGGGACAGCGAATGCCATTTCTGCTGAAGCCACCGCCTCCATTTCCGAGACCAACACCACAGACACTACCGTCACCGCTGCTGCCGCCGCCTACCCTGCTCCGCCCACCACCGACACCGACGCAAATCCGCCCACCGCGGACGCAACTCCGCCCACCGCCGACGCTGAGGCAACTCCGCCCACCACCGACGCCGACGCAACTCCGCCCACCCCTGACGCAACTCCGCCCACTGCCGACGCCGACGCAACTCCGCCCACCGCTGACGCCGATGCAACCCCGCCCACCGCTGACGCTGACGCAACCCAGCCCACTGCCGACGCAACTCCGCCCACAGCCGATGCTGACATCGCTCCGCCCAGCAGCTCCAGAGGAGACAGCAACACTGAGCCCTGCCGGGTCTTCACCATCCCCCCAGACCTCCCCCTTACTGAGGACAAACGGTCAGTCCTCAGTAAAGGGCTCACCTTTGTCCCCCTCCACCCACACATCAACGAATACCGGTCACGTTTGGACATTGAGCAGTTTTTCCGTCGCCTCCGCGCTTACTTCTTCAACTGTGAATCTAACCCTCCCTCTACTGACCCCTTCTCCCACCTCCAACACACCCCCTCCTCCTGGACACCACCCCAAGGCCTCTTCATCTCCAACCGCCGTGGAGACATCAAACGCCTCAACCTCTCCGCCTCTCTCACCCACTCCAACCTCTCCCCTGCAGAACATGCAGCCCTCCGCTCCCTCCGCTCCAATCCCAAACTCGTCATAGAACCCACGGACAAGGGAGGGGCAGTCGTAGTATGGCGCACTGACCTCTACATCGCTGAGGCCAGGCGCCAACTCTCCGACACCTCCTCCTACCGCCCCCGGATCATGACCCCACCCCCAAACCATCATCTCCCAAACCATCCACAACCTCATCACCTCAGGTGACCTCCCACCCACAGCCTCCAACCTCATTGTTCCTCAAACCCGCACCGCCCGCTTCTATCGCCTTCCCAAAATCCACAAACCTGATGCCCTGGTCGACCCATTGTCTCCGCTGCTCCTGCCCCACCGAACTTATCTCCACCTATCTCGACTCCATTTTCTCCTCCTTGGTCCAGGAACTCCCTACCCACGTCCGTGACACCACCCACACCCTCCACCTCCTCCAGAACTTCCAATTCCCCGGTCCCCAACACCTCATTTTTACTATGGACATCCAGTCCCTATACACCTGCATTCCCCATGCAGATGGCCTAAAGGCCCTCCGCTTCTTCCTGTCCCGCAGGCCTGATCAGTCCCCCTCCACCGACACCCTCATCCGCTTAGCCAAATTCATCCTCACACTCAACAACTTCTCTTTCAATTCCTCCCACTTCCTACAGACAAAGGGGGTGGCCATGGGTACCCGCATGGGCCCAAGCTACGCCTGCCTCTTTGTAGGTTATGTGGAACAATCCCTCTTCCGTACCTACACTGGCCCTAAACCCCACCTCTTCCTCCGTTACATTGATGACTGCATCGGCGCCGCCTCGTGCTCCCACGAGGAGCTCGAACAGTTCATCCACTTCACCAACACCTTCCACTCTAACCTTAAGTTCACCTGGACCATCTCTAACACCTCTCTCACCTTCCTGGACCTCTCTGTCTCCATCTAGGGTAACCACCTAGAAACCCATATCCATTTCAAGCCCACTGACTCCCACAGCTACCTGGAATACACCTCCTCCCACCCACCTTCCTGCAAAAATGCCATCCCCTATTCCCAATTCCTTCGCCTCCGCCGCATCTGCTCCCAGAATGAGACATTCCACTCCCGTACATCTCAGAGGTCCTCGTTCTTCAAGGGCTGCAACTTCCCCCCGGCAGTGGTCGAGAACGCCCTCGACCATGTCTCCCGCATTTCCCGCAACTCATCCCTCACATTCTGTCCCTGCAATAACAACCAAAAAAGAATCCCCCCCGTCCTCACGTACCACCCCACCAACCTCCGGATCCAATGCATCATCCTCCGACACTTCCGCCATCTGCAATCTAACCCCACCACCAAAAACATTTTTCCCTCCCCACCCTTGTCTGCTTTCTGGAGGGACCACTCCCTCCGCGACTCCCTTGTCCGCTCCACACTCCCCTCCAGCCCCACCACACCCGGCACTTTTCCCTGCAACCGCAGGAAGTGCTACACCTGCCCCCACACCTCCTCCCTCACCCCAATCCCAGGCCCCAAGAAGACTTTCCACATCAGGCAGATGTTCACCTGCACATCTGCTAATGTGGTATACTGCATCCGCTGTACCCGTTGTGGCTTCCTCTACATCGGGGAAACCAAGCGGAGACTTGGGGACCGCTTTGCAGAACACCTGCGCTCGGTTTGCAATGAACAACTGCACCTCCCAGTCGTGAACCATTTCAACTCCCCCTCCCATTCCTCAGGCGACAAGTCCATCCTGGGCCTCCTGCAGTGACACAACGATGCCAACCGAAGGCTGCAGGAACAGCAGCTCATATTCAGCTTGGGAACCCTGAAGCCCAATGGTATCAATGTGGATTTCACAAGCTTCAAAATCTCCCCTCCCCCTACCGCATCCCAAAACAGCCCAGCTCATCCCCGCCTCCTTAACCTGTTCTTCCTCTCACCTATCGCCTCCTCCCACCTCAAGCTGCACCCCCATTTCCTACCTACTAACCTCATCCCGCCCCCTTGACCTGTCCGTCCTCCCTGGACTGACATATCCCGCTCCCTACCTCCCCACCTACACTCACTTTTACTGTCTCCATCTCCACCTCTTTGACTTGTCTGTCTCCTCTCCACCTATCCTCTCCTCTATCCATCTTCTATCCACTTCCACCTCTCTCCCTATTAATTTCAGAACCCTCTTCCCCTCCCCCATTTCTGATGAGGGGTCTAGGCCCGAAACGTCAAGCTTTCCTGCTCCTATGATGCTGCTTGGCCTGCTGTGTTCATCCAGCTCCACACTGTGTTATCTAAGGTGTTCCCGATGGTGGGTGTGTCTAGAACCAGGGGTCACAGTATGAGGATTTGAGGTAGACAATTTAGTTTGGAGATGAGGAGACATTTCTTCACCCAAGGAGTGGCGAGCCTGTGGAATTCATTACCACAGGAACAAAACATGCCAAAACATTGAATGTATTCAAGAGGCTGCTGGATATAGCACTTGGGGCAAATGGGATCAAAGGTTATGGAGAGAAAGCAGGATTAGGCTATTGAGTTGGATGATCAGCCATGATTGTGATGAATGGTGGAGCAGGCTTGAAGGGCTGAATGGCCTCCTCCTGCTCCTATCTTCTGTGTTTCTGTGTAATCAGTATATGCCATTGGTAATTAGTGTACACGATTGGTATTCAGTGTATACCATTGCTAATCAGTGTACACTATGGGTAGTCAGAGTACACAATGAGGAATTGGAATCAATAATGACCCATCTGCAACTCTCTGAGGTAGAGAATTCCAAAGATTCTCACCCCATCTTCAGGTGAAGGAATATCCCCTCAGCTCAGTCCGAAATCATCAGTCTGTTATCCTGTGACTCTGTCCTCTATGTTCAAGATTCCCCAATCAGGGGAAACAGCCTCTCAAGGTACCCTGTTACCCTCTTTCAGAATCTCATTCAAACTCAACAATATTGTAAAGTCCAGTCGGTAAAATGTGGAGCTGGAGGAACACAGCAGGTCAGGCAGCATCAGAGGTGCAGGAAAGTCAATGTTCCGGGTCTGGACCCTTCATCAGAATTGGGGAGAGGGAAGGGAGCTCAGAAATAAATAGAGGGACGGGGGCTGGGGCTGGGAGAAGGTGGGATGATGATAAATAGATGCAGATAGGGAATTGCAGAGACTGGTTAGTGGGAAGGGTGGAGCAGATAGGTGAGAAGGAAGATGGACAGATGGTATTAGATCAAGGAGGCGAGGATGAGGCCGAGGGCTGGATAGGGGATGAGGCCGGGGGTTGGGGAGATTTTAAAGCTGGTGAATTCAATGTTGAGGCCATTGGCCTGTGAGCTCCCGAGGTGGAATATAAGGTGTTGTTCCTTCAGTTTACATGTGGCCTCATTTTGACAGTGCAGGAGGCCCAGGATGGACATGTCACCAAGGGAATGGGAGGAGGAGTTGAAATGAATGGCAGCTGGAAGGTGGTGTTGATTGGAGCGTACAGTGCCGATGCTCCATGAATCAGTCCCTGAGTCTGTGCCTGGTCTCCCTGATATAGAGGAGACCACATCGAGAGCAACGGACCAGGTTAGAAGAACTGCAGGTGAATCTCTGCCGGATATGGAATGTTTGGGGCCTTGGATGGAGGTGAGAGGAGACATGTAGGGGTGGGTGTAGCACTTCCAGTGGTTGCAGGGAAATTGGTGGGGAGTGGGGAGCTGATGAGAGAGGCACAGAGTGAGCGGTCCCTACAGAAAACAGTTAGGGGTGGGGAAGGAAATATCTTTTTGCTTGTGGGGTCAGATTGCAGGTAGCAAGAATGGTAGAGGATGATGCATTGGATTTGGAGATTGGTGGGTTGGTATGTGAGGGCCAGGGGAACTCTATCCCTGTTGTTGTCTGAGGGCAGAATGTGGGATATGCAGGAGATGTGGTTGAGGGC
>JAHRHZ010000145.1:86172850-86228576 GCA_024137785.1 Ginglymostoma cirratum | reverse complement strand
AGTCAGTGTAGTGAAGGAATCTATGGGAGAGGGTGAAGTGAAGATAGCTATGGGAGAGGGTGTATTGAACGTAGCTAAAGGAGAGGGTGTAGTGAAGGTATCTATGGGAGAGGGTGTAGTGAAGGTAGTTATGGGAGAGGATGTACTGAAGGTAGCTATGGTAGAGGGTGTCGTGAAGGTAGCTATGGGAGAGCGTGTGGTGAAAGTAGCTATGGGAGAGGGTATAGTGAAGGTAGCTATGGGAGAGGGTGTCGTGAAGGTAACTATGGGAGAGGGCGTAGTGAAGATAGTTATTTGAGAGCGTATAGTGAAGGTAGCTATGGGAGAGCGTGTAGTGAAGGTAGTTGTGGGAGTCAGTCTGGAGAAGGAATCTATGGGAGAGGGTGAAGTGAAGATAGTTATGGGAGAGGGTGTAGTGAAGGTATCTATGGGAGAGGGTGAAGTGAAGATAGTTATGTGAGAGGGTATAGTGAAGGTATCTATGGGAGAGCATGTAGTGAAGGTAGTTGTGGGAGTCAGTGTAGTGAAGTAATCTATGGGAGAGGGTGAAGTGAAGATAGCTATGGGAGAGGGCGTATTGAACGTAGCTAAAGGAGAGGGTGTAGCGAAGGTAGCTATGGGAGAGGATGTACTGGAGGTTGCTATGGCAGAGGGTGTAGTGAAGGTAGCTATGGGAGAGAGTGTAGTGATGGTAGCTATAGGAGTCAGTGGCTTTGTAATGGATGGCAGTGGACAGTTTTTTCCCCAAAATGGAGACAGAGATGCCAAGGAAGTGTCAGAAATGGTGAAAGTTATATCGGGGTGCATGTTGGAGGAAAAATGGACAAATTTTTCAAGGTCCTGGCGGGAACATGAAGCAGTTGTCGATGTACCAAAAAATGATTTGTCGGAGCAGGCCACAGTAGAACTGGAACAAGGATTGTTCCACCTACCCTATGAACAAGCACGCATAACTGGTGCCCACGTTGGTGCCCATAGAAACTCCTTTGACTTGGCAGATTCGAGATGAATTAAAGGAGAAATTATTCAGTGAGAAGACAAGTTCAGCCAGGCGGAGGAGAGTGGTTGTGGCTGGGGTGGAATCAAGCCTCTGGCTGAGGAAGAAGCCGAGAGCTTGCAGACCATCCTGGTAGGGAAAGGAGGTATAGAGTGTTTGGCCATCCATGGTGAACAGGCAGCAGTTAGTCTCAGGGAAATGGAAATTGTCAATGTGGTGGAGTACATCAGAGGAATTGTGGATGTAGGTGGGAAGGGTCTGGACAAATGGAGAGCGGATGAAGTCAAGGTAGTTGGAAATGAGCTTGGTGGGGCAGCAACAGGCTGATACAATGGGCCGACGGGGGCAGTCTGGTTTGTGGGTTTTGGGAAGGAGGTAGAAGCAGGCTGGCTGGGGTTCTTGTCTAAAAAGTTGGTGCAACGCCGGTTCATTCCCCTACCCAGCAGCCTCAGCAACCATTCCAAGTTATGGAGCCGCAATGCCAGATAATGAAAATTCGAACTTCTAGAGCACTCTTTCTCAGGTCAGATTTGCTGAACTGGGAACTGTCCCAACTCTTGTGCCACAGTTCAGATGTGACTATTGCACAGTGTTGATCGCCACTTGGATTTCTCAAGGGTGGTGTTTGTGGGGGGCAGTTGCATCAAACAGTGCACTTCCTGCATTAAGAGGTAAAGAATCGTCGAAAGAGCCTGTATTGATGTAGCACCATTCCCAACCAAAATGACATACAGTCTCATGCATCCCACATGAGAGATTCAAATCTCCATTCGAAAGACAGCCCCTCTGACAGAGCAGCACAAGCTCAACGCTGCACAGGAAAATTACAGCATCAATAATATCATCACTTTTACTCACACATGTGAGGTTTGGTCACCCACAGTTGGTATTGCACCGACAGACTTCACAATATGACCAATAACGTAGACAATGGAGAGGATGATGATGGTTCTGTTTGGAAGCAGAAGAACAAGCACTTATAAATATTACGTTAAAATGAATATAAGTATTACAGTTGTCACATTTCAATGCTTAAGCAGTAGGATGCTTGGGAATCAATTACAATTTATGTGGATGACCAAATGTCTGGCTCAACGTCGCAGAACTGTTACAGTGCAGAAGGAAACCATTCAGCCCATCCTGCCTGCATCAGTTCTATTACCCAGTGTCAATCGCCTGCCTTTTCTCCATATCCTTGCAAACCCTTTCTATTCTAATAACTATCCAATGCCATCTTGAATGCCTCAATTGAACCCGCCTTCACCACATTTCCAGATGTCTCAAAATATGGCAATTAAGGGAAAAGCTGAAATACTGTAGAGATAGTGCAGATTTTTCTGAAGAAGGGTCCCAACACGAAACGTCAGCTTTCCTGCTCCTCTGCTGCTGCCTGGCCTGCTGTGTTCATCCAGCTCCACACTGTGTTATCCATGAAATACCATAGGTTCTTCTTCATTCTTGTACAGGATGTGGGCATTTTGTTGCCTGCCCTTAATTGCCCTGGAATTTATCCGCTTGCTGAGCCACTTCTGAGGGCAGTTAAGAGCCAATCTAATTGCTGTAGATCTGGATTCACCTGTAGATGGATTGATTTGATTTGTTTGATTTATTATTGTCATTTATTGCATTTGTTCTCATAAAAGATGGAATAATGCAGACATTATAGTTAAGGAGGAGGAGTGTGAAAAGTATTGTTTTGCGTGCCAACCAGACAAATTATACCTTACGTAAGAATATTAGGGTAATAGAACGGAATGCAGAATATAGTACTGCAGCTGCAGAGAAGGTGCAGAGAAAGATCAACTTTAATATATGAGAGATCCATTCATCGGTCTGATAACAGTGTGGAAGAAGCTGTTCTTAAATCTGTTGATACGTGGTTTCAAACTTTGTACCTTCTGCCCAATGGAATAGGGTGTACGAGAGTATAACCGGGCTGAGAGGGGTCTTTGATTATGTTGGTTGCTTTCCCGAGGCAGCAGGAAGTATAGATAGTGTCAATGGAAGGAAGGTTGGTTTTTGTAATGGACTGGGCTATGTTCACAACTCTGTAATTTCTTGCGGTCTTAAGCAGAGCAGTTGCCATACTGAGCTGTGATGCATCCAGATAGGATGCTTTCTAAGGTGCATCCATAAAAATTGGTAAGAGTCATTGTGGACATGCCAAATTTCCTTAGCCTTCTGATGATGTAGAGGCATTGATGTGCTTTCTTGACTGTGCTGTCAATATGGTTGGACCAGGACGATTGTTGATGATCTTCACTCCCAGGAACTTGAAGCTCTTGAACATCTCCACCTCAGCACCATTGACACAGAGAGGGGAGTGTCCTCCACTCCACTTCCTGAAGCTTATGGCCAGCTCCTTAGTTTTTTGCTGATATTGAGGGAGAGATTACTGTCTTTACACTACGCCACTAAGCTGTCTATCTCTTTCCTGTACTCTGTCTCGTCGTTGTTTGCAATCCGAGCCACGACTTTAGTGTCATCAGGAAATCTGTAAAAGGAGTTACGGCTGAATTTGGCCACACAGTCATGAGTGTATAAGGAGCGTAGTAAGGGGCTGAGTATGCAGTCTTGCGGGGCACCAGTGTTGAGGATTACCATGGAGCAGGTGGTGTCGCCTGTCCTTACTGATTACATTGAACTGGGGAAGGACAGCAGATTGCCTTCTCTGAAGGACATTAGTGATTCAGACAGGTTTATATGACAATCAGCAATGGTTTAGTAGTCGCCAGGAGGCTAGCATTTAATTCCAGATTATTTTAGCAGTCAAGGATAAATTTCATCAGGCCTTGGTGAGTTATCCACTTTCGTGAATACTCATATTTCCTCTCTCCTCACATTTATAACATGAAAAACTTCACACCCCCCCTCCTTAACTATAATGTCTGCATTATTCTATCTTTTATGAGAACAAATGCAACATGTTCATTAAGTAGAAAATCCACATCTTCTATCTTTACGCATTGTTTACTTTGTTGTTTTGTGGGTCATAGTCTTCGCTTAATTATCCTCTTGTTCTTAACGTATTGATAAAACATTTTTGGGTTTGCCTTGATTTTGATTATAATTATTCTTTTATGTCCTGTCTTTGCTTTCATAAGTTTTATTTTTGCATTTCACTCCCACACTTTGTATACCACTTCTGTAGCACTAAGTGTCCTGCTTTCTGGCATAAGCTTTCCTTTTTTGCCTTATCTTATACTGTGTGCTCCTTGAAATGCAGCAGGCTCTAAAATTGACCTTCTCACCCTTTTTTTGTGGGGACATGTTTGCTCTGAACACTTTGAGTATCCCCCTTAAATATCTCCCATTACTCTAACATTTATTTCCTTTGAGTCGCTGTTTCCAATC
Source organism: Ginglymostoma cirratum (assembly GCA_024137785.1). Lineage (NCBI taxonomy): Eukaryota > Metazoa > Chordata > Chondrichthyes > Orectolobiformes > Ginglymostomatidae > Ginglymostoma > Ginglymostoma cirratum. The sequence continues at coordinate 86,224,225 of JAHRHZ010000145.1, read as the reverse complement.
ACACTACATCATTCATCAGGCTACTAAAATTGACCTTACCCTAATTTAGAACTTTAAGTCCTGCTCTAACTTTTGTCTATTCCATAATTGTATGAGAACTAACCAAATTATAATCACAAACACCAAAATGCCTTGTTCACTGCCACTCCTTCCAGTTGCCTAGCTTTAAATCTGACAGTCAATTCCAGAGTTCTCTTGATGGACCTGAATGACTGCTAGCACCTGATTTATATGTTTGTATGTGTACACTGGCTTGAAACATTCGCCTGGATCAAAAACAGAAATTGCTGGAAAAGCTCAGCAGGTCTGGCCAGCATCTGTGGAGAGAAATCAGAGTTAACGTTTCGGGTCAAGTGACCCTCCCTGAGGCTTTTGTTTCTAATTTACAGCTTCCGCAATTCTTTCAGTTTTTATTTATAGTCTCCTGAACATTTTTCAAAAATTCTGCTCCTTCCATTCTTTTTGCACTGCAACTATCCCAGTTATAAACGTACAATTAATGCCCTATTTCTTTTGTACTTGTCAGATACTTGCCTACATATTTGCTTTTCTGTTGTGGTTGGTTGGCTCGCCAAGCTGGTTTGTTGTTCCGCAGACGTTTCATTACCCTGCTGGGTAACATCATCAGTGCAGCCTCCGATGAAGCACCGTTGTGTTTTATTCAAAGACAATGGATACCCGAAAAACTGGGTCAGAAGATGCCTAATACATTAACGACACCAGGAAGACACTACATGCCCTGACACACTCATCACGCTACCCTACATCAGGAACACATCGAAACTCACCACAAGACTCCTACAACCACTGGGCATCAGAGTAACGCACAAACCCACATCAACCCTATGACATTTGCTCACTCGACCGAAAGACCCACTACCCACTATAGACAGGACCGATGTCGTATATATGATTCCCTGCAGAGACTGCGACAAACACTACATCGGACAAACAGGAAGAAAATCAACAACAAGGGTACACACACACCAATTGGCTACAAAAAGACATGACCAATACTCCCTCATCTTTATCCACATGGATAAGGAGAACCACCAATTCGACTGGGACAACACCAAGATCCTGGGACAAGCTAAGCAGAGACAAACATGGGAATTCCTAGAAGCCTGCTACACCACGAAGAAAGCCATCAACAAACACATAGAACTCGACCCCATATACACTCTATTGCGAAGGAAAACCGGAAGTGAGGTAAACCAGCCCAATGTACTCCAGAGTTTAAATACCAGGAGGGAAAACACAATGGCGCTTCATGGGAGGCTGCATTGATGATGTTACCCAGCAGGGTAATGAAACGTCTGAGGAACAACAAACCAGCTCGGCGAGCCAACCAACCACAACATCCACAACCCGAGCTACAAATTGGTTCCAAAACCTTAGATATTTGCTCTTCTATTTTCCCCGACTGGTGGGAATCTAAACTACACTCCCTGCATTGTGACTGCCCCTTAGTTGTTTCTTATGTCAATCGATACAACCTCATTTGAAGACCCTTCAAACGTGACATTCCACTTCATTGCTGTAACTTTTTTTGATCAAAATTGTCAGCATACGTCTCTGTTCTATCTTGTCTAGAAACCCTGTAACTGGGAACATTGAGCTGCCCCGCATTAGGGAATCATGAAACATAGAAAAATAAGATCAGGAGTAGGCCATTCAGCCCTTTGAGCCTGCTCTGCCATTCAATACGATCAGGGCTAAACATCCAACTCAGCAATCTGTTCCTTGTTTACTCAGCACAATTGTTCCTTGTTTCTTCCCATACCCTATGATCCCTTTAGCCCTCAAAACTACATTTAATTCCTTCTTGAAAACATTCGATGTTTTGCCCTCAACTGCTTTCTGTGACAGAGAATTCCACAGGCTCACTACTCTCTGCGTGAAGAACCTTCTCCTCATCTGAATCTTAAATGGCCCACCTTGTATCCTCAAAGTGTGACCCCTGGTTCTGGACTCCCCAGTCATCAGGAACATCCTTCCTCCGCTTATATTCCTGCAATAGCTATGATATCATACAGCCATATGCCCTCAACCCATCAGCTTTATTTCCTATATACCTTGGATCACAAACTCTTCATTATTTTCTAACATCTGTCCCCTCTGCTTTCCAGACTACTTCACGATTTTTTTGCCTTCTACTTCAGTTTCTGATTTTGTCCCATGTGAAATTGTCCTCAGGATCCTGTCACCCTGCCAAACCAGGTTAAACCCTGCCCAACATCACCAGCAAGCCTTCCTGCCATGGTATTTGTTTTTATTGTGGAACCCGATACTGTCTGACTCCTGTAGATGTTTTCCAATCAACCTGTTCACAGACCTCTGGAACAGTGGGACTTGAACCTGAGCCTCCTGTCTCAGCCATAGGATTTGCATGGGATAATTGTCTTGGGTTTTCTCCCTTTGCTTATTCATAGAATCATAGAATCTCTACTGTGTGGAAGCAGGCCATTCAGCCCATTGAGTCCACATCATCCCTCTGAAGAGCATCCCACCCAAACCTAACCCCTACCCTATCTCTGTATTCCCCACAGCTGATCCACCTAGCCTGCACATCCCCGGACAGTAAGGCCAACCCACCTAACGTGCACAGTTTTGGACTATGGGAGGAAACTGGAGCACCCAGAGGAAACCCATGCAGACTCGGGGAGAATGTGCAAACTTCATAAAGACGCCCGAAGTTGGAATTGTACCTAGGTCCCTGGCACTGTGAGGCAGCAGTGCTAACCACTGAGCCACCGTGCCGCCCCAAAATAATCACTATCTTTGCGTACAATTTTAAAGGGATAAGTCTTAAGTGGAGGGTATACACTCATCAGGTCTACATAAATGATTTGGAGGAAAATGTAGTTCATCTAATTAGTAAGTTTGCAGACGATACAAAGATTTGTGGAGTTGCGGATAGTGAGGAGGATTGTCAGAGGATACAGCAGGATATAGATCAGTTGGAGGCATGGGCAGAAAAATGGCAGATGGAGTTTAATCTGGACAAATGTGAGGTGATGCATTTTGAAAGGTCAAGTACAGCTGGAAATTACACAGTGAATGGCAGAACCCTTAGGAGTATTAATATGCAGAGGGATCTGGGTGTGCAGGTCCATGCATCATTGAAGGCGGCAGCACAGGTAGATAAGGTAGTAAAAAAGGTCTATGGCATGCTCGCCTTCATTGGAAGGGGCATTGAGTAATAGGATGGGTAAATTATGCAGAGATAGTAAGAACTGCCGATGCTGGAGTCAGAGATAACACAGTGTGGAGCTGGAGGAACACAGCAGGCCAGGTAACATCAGAGGAGTAGGAAAGTTGGCGTTTCGGGTCAGGACTCTTCTTCAGAAAGGGTCCTGAAACATTAACTTTCCTGCTCCTCTGCTGCTGCCTGGCCTGCTGTGTTCCTCCAGCTCCACACTAGGCAAGTTACGACATAACAAGGTGTAGAACTGGAGGAACACAGCAGGCTGAGCAGCATCAGAGGAGCAGGAAAGCTAACGTTTCGGGTCTAGACCCTTCTTCAGGAAATGCTGTTTTATAGAACTTTATTTAGGCCATACTTGGAATATTGTGTACAATTCCGGTCACCATACTACCAGAAAGATGCAGATGCTTTGGAGAGGGTATAGAAAAGGTTTGCCAGGATGTCGCCTAGTTTGGGGGATTTTAATAATGAAGAAAGGTTGGAGAGACTGGGTTTGTTTTCACTGGAATGCAGGAGGTTGAGGGGCGACCTGAGAGGAATTTATAAGATTGTGAATGGTATGGATAGAATGGAAAGTATGAGGTTTTTTCCCAGGGTGGGGGGGGGGGGGTCAATTACTAGGGGACACAGATTCAAGGTGCGAGGGGGGAATTTAAAAGAGATGTGAGAGGCAGGTTTTTCACACTAAGGGTGGTGAGTACCTGGAACAAGCTGCCAGAGGAGGCGGTGGAAGCAGACACAATAGTAACATTCAAGAAACACCTGGACGAATGCATGAATCGTAAGGAATAGAGGGATACAGATCCTGGAAGTGACGTCAGTTTTAGCATCGAATGGCAAACTACGTTGGTGCAGGCTTAGAGGGCCGAAGGGCCTGTTCCTGCATTGTGTTCTTCTTTGACTTTGCACCATGTGGAGCCACAAAGACTTCTTTAAGGTGAGGCCGGTGTGCATTTCTGAAATAATCTTGGGAAATGGGTCTTCTCAGTTTCACCATTGTCTCTTTGACAAGGTTTCAAGAGCAGGCAAAAATTTAGCAAAGGGACCGAAAAAAAATCAGTGCAACACTAATTGCTGGGCTGCTCTTGGACACTTCCTCATGGTCGAACAGGCATCTGCAGGAAGTAGGGAACAGTTTCACCAGTCCCGAAGCTTCGCTTGGTGAAGTGGAATCAGGAGGAGAGAGAGGTGCACAGAATGTTAGCAGCAGTGAAAAGCATGGTTAAAGGAGACAGGGGATTCACAACATCACAAAACAGGAAAAGGAGAAATGGCTACTTATTTGAACAAAATGCCAACTCACTTAAACTTTCCCAGCCAGGAATCAGCAATGAGAGCTCCAAGGACCGGTGTGAAATAGGCCAATCCAGAAAAGGCATGGTAGATGGCAGTGGATAGATCATCATCCCAATGAAGGAAGTTTGTAAAGTACAAGGTGAGGATAGCTGCAATGCAATAAACATGAGAATGTAAGAAACCCAGGAATGGAAACAGGACATTTTGTCAATCAAACCTACGTCTTCTAGAAAATACAAACCGAGTTATGTGGTGGCAATGCTTGGGAAGCCTGGAACCTCATAGGCAAAGCAGTCTGCTTGACTGGTATCCCAACCACCACCTTTTACATTCATACCCAGCACTACAGATGCTCAGTAGCAGCAGTGCATACTACTTACGAGATGCACCGCAGCAACTCACCGCGGCTTAATTTCCAAGCCTAACCTCTACAACCTAGAAAGAAAAGGTCTGTAGACCCACGGAGCACCACCATCTGCAAGTTCTCCTCCAAGTCACACGCCATACCGACCTAGAATGATATCACTGTTCCTTCGCTGTCACTGGGTCAAAATCCCGTAACTTCCTCCCTACCAGCACTGTGGGGTTATCTAACCCTCATGGACTGCCGCGGTTCAAGAAGGCACCTTCAAGGGCAAGTAGGGGTAGGCAAAAAATGCTGGCCAGCCAGCAACACCCATAGCCCATGAGTGAATAATGAGAATAAAAGTCAGGATCCATTCCACGCCCGCCAAGTGCCTCTGGATTACCAGTCACCGGGCTAACCAAGCTTTCTTCAAACCCATTTTAGAAACTGGATTAAAACAGGATAAGAAGGGCTCCTACTGGCACAATTCTAGGACATGGGTGGCACGGTGGCTCAGTGGTTAGCATTGCTTCCCTCACAGTGCCAGGGATGTGGTTTCGATCCCAGCCTTGGGTAACCTTCTGTGTGGAGTTTGCATATTGTCTGCATGGCTTTCTCCAGGTGCTCTGGTTTCCTCCCACAGTCCAAAGATGTGCAGGTTAGGTGGATTGGTTATGCTAAATTACTGCATAGTGTGCAGGGTAGGGAGAATGGGTCTGGGTGGGATGCTCTTCAGAGTCAGTGTGGACTTGATGGGCCAAATGGCCTGCTTCCACACTGTATGATGCCAGCCATATGGAGCTCCATCTGCAACCCACAGGACAAGGGTTTTTTTCGGAAAAAAGCATGAAGATCAAACATACCTTTCATGCCATAGTAGGAGAAGCGTTCACAGAATTCGTTCACCACAACGAATAGAATGCTCAGCGGGTAATTGGTTCCACATAGTCTCTGCAGGAGGCAAAAGATGGCAGTTTTCAAAGGAACTGCATTACATTAAAGAAACACATTGGTAAGTCAACTCTTGCACAACATTACGAGGTTTGAGCAGCAGTTCAATTTCTAGCACTTATGCCTCTAAGTCATCACATTCAAGACCCACTCCAAATACATGTGTCCCAGCGTCTTCTTTTCTCGGGTGTTTCCTGCATGGAATACAAACTATCTGTCTATGTGCTGTTAGGCAGGGATACAAAACTGTTTATGAAAGACACAAAGTTGATGATTAGTTGAAAATACATTGAGCCACTGTGGGTCAGTGTCTGTCAGATTGAGTTGATGAATGTCCAGTGCCTTTAATGCTCGTTAACAGCAGTGTTTACCATCTACAGGATGCACTGCAGCAAGTTACCAATGTCCTTTCGACAGCACCTTCCAAATCTGAAACCTCTATCATCTAGGAGGACAAGGCCAGCAGATCCATGGGGACACTACAGGATCTCGTTCATTTCCTTTCTAGCCGCATGGCCCTCCGAGATCCATGTGAGGCAGTGACTTCCAGTCAATGCTGTGTTGATGCCAATCGCGGTGCATGGAACATGGGAGCAGCTGTGTATATGCAGCTTAGAAGGAACATTGCCTGTAAGTTCCCTTTCAAGCCATGCACTAGCCTGACTTGGAAATATACCAGCATTACTTCATTGTCAGTGAGACAAAATTCTGCAATGCCCCCCCACCCCGCTAACTAACAGCACCTACATCAAATCAACCGCAGTGGTTCAAGAAGGCAGCTCATCATCACCCTTTGAGGAGCAAATAGGGACGGGCAAGGCATGCTGACTCCGCCTGCGATGCCCACGTCCCATAAACAATAGTTATCAGAACATTTCAGGCATGGCAGGTCTGGCAAACTGTGGGTTGCTACTGTGCCAAAATTTTAGAGTTGGCTGGATGGAGCTGATAATGGTTACCATGTAGTTCAGGCTGATTCCTGACAAGATTACACTGACACGCAGACTGATTTTGAGCACATCACTAGGAGTGTTTTGATTTTAGTTGTTAGGATGTTATGTTAATCAATCATTGTAAGACAGGCACTGCATAGCTCTCCATTGCTTTTCAGAATATTGGATTCGATAGTACGGGGGCTATGGTGCGGGGCATGCAGGTTTGGCCAAATTCACATGCAATTATAGTATGGCTTCCATGAACTCAGAGAAAGGAAAACTGTTAAAGCAAGAGGATAAGACATATTAAACAGCAGCTATCTGAATATCAACACCCAGAGTAGGACAGGAAGGGGCAAAATACAGAAAAACAGCAGTAAATAGGCTCAAAGAGGGATAAGGGGCAAAAAAGCAAAATTATTGACTCTTCACTTGAAAGCATGCAGTATGCCGAATAAAATAAATAAATGAATGGCACAAATGCAGATCAATTACAGACGTATGGAGACATAGTTATAAAATGATCAAAGCTGGAAGCTAAATATTCAGGGGTACATGACTTTTCAAAAGGACAGGCAGGAAGGAAAGGGTGTTGGGGTACCACTGGTGGTACAGGTTGGAATAGGTACGATAGAAAGAAATAATCTTGGATTAGAAGTTTTGAATCTGTACAGATAGAAATATGAAATAAAAAGAGAAAGAAGACACTGGTAGAAGCCCCCTAACAGTAGCTGTACGGGGGTGGGACAGAGATAATGACAGCATGTAAAAAAAGGCTGTACAATAATTGTGAGTAACTTCAATCTTCACGGACACGAGGTTAGTCAGTTTGGCATAAATAGCCACAAGGAAGAATTCAGAAAATGCATTCAGGACACTTCCTAAAACAATATGTTGTGGACCCAACCAGGAATTTATTTAACCAGGTTAAACAAATGACGTCAAAGTAAAGGATCCCTTAGGAAACAGTGAACAGTGAAGAAACTGGCCCATGGCTCGCAATAAAGAGATATCCCACTGACAGAAAAGGATTCTCGGAAGGGCATAGGTCAATGATAGCCAAGGAAATTAAGGATAGCAAAAGACTGAAACAAAAAAAAAAATACTATATCCGTGATAAACCAGAGGGTTAGGACAGTTTTGAAAAACAATACAAGACAACCAAAAGAAGATAAACTTTGAGGGTAAATTTTAAAGTAATATCGAGACTAATGGCAGCAGCTTCTTTAAATATATGAACAGGAAGAGAGAAGCCAAATAGGTTGCTTAGAGAATGAGGCTGCGAAAACGATATTTGGAAACAAGGAAAAGGCAGAGTAGTTGAAACAATACTTTGCATCAGCATTCACAATAAAAGACACACATAGAATCCCAAAATTACTAAATAATCAAGTGGGAAAAGGAGGATAGGAAATAACTAATTATTAGGAAAAAAAATTGATTGCGAAAGAAATGGGGCTAAAGACCAATCTGTCCCCTTGACCTGATGGTATGCATCCTAGGAAACTACAGGAAGTAGCTCCAGAAATAGTGGATGCACTGAAGGTAATCTTCCAGGAATCCTTAGATTCAGGTGAAGCCCCAGAGGATTAGAAAAAAGCCAACACCTTTATTTAAGAGGGGAAGCAGGCACAAAACAAGTAACTGTAGAACAGTTAGCTTTTTGTCGGCCATTGGCAAGATAGACTCTATTATACAGGGTACAGTAGCAGGCCACTTGGAAATATTTAATATGATTAAGCAAAGTTAGAATGGCTTCACAAAGGGGAAATATGCCTGAGAAATTTACAAGAATTCTTTGAGGGATTAACAAGCAGGACAGATAAAGGGGAAGGAGTGGATGTAACATACTTGGATTTTCAGAAGGTGTTTGATAAGTTAAAAGTAACATCACCACAACCTTGTATCAGAGATAAAAGGTACTGCAGATGCTGGAGAATCCGAGATAACAAGCATGGGGCTGGATGAACACAGCAGGCCGAGCTTACCAGACCATAGGGCTGCTCTCTCACTAGAGAGAGAGATGACAGCTGATGGTTTAACCTTGGGGCCATCATGCTTCAGGCAAGGGGAGAGGTTGAAAGGGAGAATCTATCACAGTAACCTCAGCCAATGCAGGAAATAAGCCCATGCTATTGGCATTATGTTGTATCTCAAAGCAGATTTCCAGCCAACTGAGCTAACCAACCCCCATTCGATGAAGTGCCCACACTAGACTTCTCAATAAGATGAGTCCATCAGTTGGAGGTAGCATATTAGCAAGATTAGAGGAATGATCAACTAATAGAAGGCAGAGAATTGGGATAAGGGGACATTTACAGGATTAGAAACTGTAACTAGTGGATTGCCACAGGGATCAGTGATGGGGCCACAATTACTTACAATATACATTATTGACTAGTATGAAGAAAGTGAATGGACCATAGCCGACTTTGGGAATGACACAAAAGTAGGAGGGAAGGCAAATAGTAAGGATGACATAAAGACTCTGCACTGGGACACAGACAGGTTAAATAAATGGGCAAAAACTTGTAAGTAGAATATAATGTGGGAAAATGTGAGCTCTTGGCATTAAGTGCAAAGGAGCTGTATATTATTTCAATGGAGAAAGACTGCAGAACACCTGGTCACAGAATAATTTGGGAATTCTTGTGAATTAATCACAAAAAGCTAACATCGTAACATGCAGGTAATAGGGAAGACAAATAGAATGCAGGCCTTTATTTCAAAGGGATTGGAGTATAAAAGTGGTGAGTTTTCTAGAACAATACAAGGTACTAGTCAGAACACAGCTAGAATACAGTGAACAGCTCTGATCCCCTTACCTAAGGAAAGATATACTGGCATTGGCTGAGCTTGTACTCATTGCAGTTTAGAGGAATGAGAGATGACTTTTTGAAACATAAAAGATTCTTAGGGGACCTGACAGCACAGATGTGGAAAGGTTGTTTCCGATTGTGAGTGAATCGAGGGCATCATCTCAGAAAAAGTGATTGCCCATTTAAGATGGAGTTGGGGAGGAAATTCTTCTCCCAGAGGGCACTGAATCTTTTGAATTCTTTACCAGAGAGGGCTGTAGAGGCAGGGTCATTAAGTATATTCAAGGCTGATATAGACAGGTTTTTAATCAGTGAAGGTTTATGGGTTTACGGCACAGGAAGTGGAGTTGAGGATTATCAAATCATCCATGATCTCACTGAATGATGGAGCAGACTCACTGGGCTGAATGGCCTACATTTGCTGCTACATCTTATGCATACCTATAGGTGACAAGATTCAATTGCCCACTCAGAGAGAAATACAAAAGGGACCTAAGGGGCAACTTTTTCACGCAGAGGGTGGGTGCATGTGTGGAATGAGCTTCCAGAGGAAGTGGTGGAGGCTGGTACAATTACATCATTTAAAAGGCATCTAGATGAATAAATGAATAAGAAGGATTTAGAGGGATAATGGACCACATGCTGACAAATGGGACTAGATTAATTTAGGATATCTGGTGGGCATGGACAAGTTGGACCGAATGGTCTGTTTCCATGCTGCACATCTCTATGACTCTAAGTATACACATCAATATACGAAAGAAAGATACTCAGCCATTCTCCCATGTTTTCCCCAAAGGCAAGCTGGCTTTTGCCTGTTGATGCAAAGTGTCGAGCCTTTTTTTTGGCACAACAAGGTGTAGAGATGGATGAACACAGCAGGCCAAGCAGCAGGAAAGCTAGACCCTTCTTCAGAAATTTTTTTTTTAGTACCAGTGGCTTACCATTGCCTCTCACTTTCATGAGAGTAAAACGTTGCCCAGGAATCGAAGTGCTACTGCTCACGTTATTCTGAATCACATACTGGCCAGTTCTCACGCAGATACCAACACACACAAACGCACATTACAGATCAGAAAGGATAAAACAAAGTCTTTCTCATTTGCCCCACGGAAACACAAGTGCAAACAAAGAACAAGTTGCAGAAAGTGATAACCAAGTAAATAACTGAGCTGATACATTTCCGGATAAACTCCTCAAATTTATGACCGAAGTACAGGAATAGCTGTTCATTGCAACTTTGTTCTTTTAACGCGGTCTAACTTTCCTGCCCCCATGCCAATACTAACCGGCGCTTGCTTCTCGGGAGAGGGACGATCTTTTTGCACCTCGCCATCTGTAAACAGTTTGGGGGAGGGGGAAGAAAGAGAATATGGTGAAATAAATCGGTGCTGCAAATACACGTTTTGAAAAAAAGCAAGGAAACTTAATGCTAAATACGAACAATAAATTTAAGAAACCCTTATTGAAATGGCCACGTACCTATTCTGTTCTTCCCCATTTTGGAAGAGGCTTCGGGAAAGTTTGCAATCTGATATTGCAACCTCTCTCTGTCCCTGCAGTTAATCAGTTCTAAAGCACTGCGCTTTTTTTAACCCTGGTTGTTGTTGTTGTTTTCTGGTTAATGTTTCACTTCTGGATTAGTAATGACAGAGTCTCCGGGGCACTGACAAGTAGATCTCGGGACATGATTTTGACAGCCCTGGAACATTAAAAAGTATCCGAGTTTGAGGGGTTCCTCGACAGGAACCTTTGACCACTTCCCAAACTTGCAGGGAAAGGCAGAAAACGTTGCTCTGTCAATTCCTGTGTTTTTATTTGTGTGTGGAGTGCGTAGGCACACCGACTATGGGATCTACCCAGCCCCTTCTCAGTCAACGCAACTTTCCATCCTCCTATTGTACTGCCCCTGCTTGCAAAAGTTGCTGTCTTACATTAAAAATTCTCCCAAACACACGATGTTCAGCCATCAACTATAGACTTTGCAGTTGGAGAGTTTAGCACGGTTCTAAGTTGACCGATTCTTCATTCAGGAAAATAAGCTGTGGGGAATACAGTCAACACAGTGTGTGGAGTTGGAGGGACACAGCAGATCAGGCAGCACCAGAAGTGCAGGAAAGACGAAACTTGAAGAAGGGTCCCGACCCGAAACGTCGACTTTCCTGCTCCTCTGATGCTGCCTGATCTTCTGTTCCCTCCAGCTCCATACTGTGTTATCTCTGACTCCAGTATCCGCATTTCTTGTTATCCCCGTGGGAGAGTACAGTGACCTTTTTGTTGGGTCAGGTTATATATTTCAATTCTGAGGAGGGGTCACCGGACCTGAAACCTTAACTCTGTTTTCTCCTTCACAGATGCTGCCAGACCTGCTGAGCTTTACCAGCAACTTCTGTTTTTGTTCTTCATATATTTCCCCCATTAACTCCCCTGTGTACTCAGCAGCTTGCAGTTTCAGATTGAATTGCTGGAGCAAGATTCTAGTTTTCTAAAGTATAAACGTGAACAAAAGAGCTGAATTCCAGAGGTTGAGGAGAGAGTGACAGCCCTTGACATAAAGGCTGTCTTTGGCATCAAGGGGCCCTGTGAAAACTGGAACAAATAGGAGTGTGTGGGGAAAGCTTTCCACGAGTTAGTCAGACAGGGCACACAGGAAATTGAAAACAAACTCAAGAGGATGTTGGAGAAACTCGGCATAATCTGTAGAGAGAGAAGCAGAGTAAATGTTGGAAAATAGTTTTTGTTTATACACTTTTGACAAAGGTAGAGGAGAAGTAAGAGCCTATGGCGTAGATACCAAATGCAAAAGAGTTTTTAATTGTGGAGGAAGAGAGACATAATGAGGGTGTAAATTAGAGTGTGAAAAGGGAGAGACTGTGGCATCATTAATGTTCATCTACAGCATCAACCAAAGGGCACTGGTTGACCTGGCAAACCTTTAGAAATGTCATGTTCTCGTAGAATCCCTCCAGTGTGAAAAGAGGCCACTTGGCCCATTGCATCTGAACTGACCATCCAAAGAGCATTCCACTCAGATCTATTCACCAACCCTACCCATTGTATTTAGCATCGCCAATCCACCTAACCTGCATGTCTTTGGACTGTGGGAGGAAACCGCACTGACACAGGGAGAATGTGCAAACTCCACACACACATCAGCCCAAAGCTGGAACTGAACACAATCCGTGGTACGGTGATGTAGCAGTGCTAACCACTCAACCATTATACCACATCTATGTGCAGACAGTATATTGTCATTGTGACATCTAAGCATTTTCATCCTCTGCGGCCTCATTCTCTCCCGATCTCTGTCCTCTAATGCTTGCATATTCCCAAATTATAATCACTCTGCCATTGGCAGGTTCTTGGGCCCTGAGCTCTGAAATATTCCTCCCACCTCCCAGCAGTGTCTCATGGTACTGATTGAAACCTACCTCTTATAGCAAACATTTGATTGCCCTGTGCTAATAACTCCTCATGAGGCTCAGGGTCTCATTTTAAATATTTTCTGAATCAGCCTGTGTATAAATCAATATAACACACATCTCTGGAGCATGTGGGATTAGAACGCACATTTCCTGGCTAAAAAAAAAGTAAGGACACTGCCACAGCACCAAAACACCTGGCTTTGCTTTGACTGATTATGCTCCTGTGAATCACTATGGGATTAAAGGTGCTTTGTCAATCGGATCTTTTTGTGCTCTTAGTCATAGAATCGCAGAATTAATACAGCATGGAAAGAAATCATTCGGCCCATCATGTCTGGCTGTCCAAATGAGTAATTTAGTGCCATTCTCCTACCCTATAACCCAAGCTGGTGGATGAGGGTAAAGCGGTTGATGTGGTGTATATGGATTTCAGTAAAGCATTTGATAAGGTTCCCCACAGTAGGCTATTGCAGAAAATATGGAGGCATGGGATTGAGGGTGATTTAGCGGTTTGGATCAGAAATTGGCTAGCTGGAAGAAGACAGAGGGTGGTGGTTGATGGGAAATGTTCATCCTGGAGTTCAGTTACTAGTGGTGTACCACAAGGATCTGTTTTGGGACCACTGCTGTTTGTCATTTTTATAAATGACCTGGATGAAGGTGTAGAAGGATAGGTTAGTAAATTTGCGGATGACACTAAAGTCGGTGGAGTTGTGGATAGTGCGGAAGGATGTTGCAGGTTACAGAGGGACATAGATAAGCTGCAGAGCTGGGCTGAGAGGTGGCAAATGGAGTTTAATGCGGAAAAGTGTGAGGTGATTCACTTTGGAAGGAGTAACAGGAATACAGAGTACAGGGCTAATGGTGAGATTCTTGGTAGAGTGGACGAGCAGAGAGATCTCGGTATCCATGTGCATAGATCCCTGAAAGTTGCCACCCAGGATGATAGGGTTGCTAGGAAGGCGTACTGTGTGCTAGGTTTTATTGGTAGAGGGATTGAGTTTCGGAGCCGTGAGGTCATGTTGCAGCTGTACAAAACTCTGGTGCGGCCGCTCTTGGAGTATCGCGTACATTTCTGGTTGCCGCATTATAGGAAGAATGTGGAAGCATTGGAAAGGGTGCAGAGGAGATTTACCAGAATGATGCCTGGTATGGAGGGAAGGTCTTATGAGGAAAGGCTGAGGGACTTGAGGCTGTTTTCGTTAGAGAGAAGAAGGTTAAGAGGTGACTTAATAGAGACATACAAGATGATCAGAGGATTAGATAGGGTGGACAGTGAGAGCCTTTTTCCTCGGATTGTGTCAGCTAGCATGAGGGGACATAGCTTTAAATTGAGGGGTGATAGATATAGGACAGATGTCAGAGGTAGATTCTTTACTCAGAGAGTAGTAAAGGCATGGAATGACCTACTTGCAACGTGGTAGACTCGCCAACTTTAAGGGCATTTAAATGGTCATTGGATAAACGTATGGATGATAATGGAATAGTGTAGGTTAGAAGGGCTTCAGATTGGTTTCACAGGTTGGTGCAACATCGAGGGCCGAAGGGCCTGTACTACGCTGTAATGTTCTATGTTCTATGTTAATCCTGCACATTGTTTCTATCTCAATAATTATCTTTAAGGCCTCGATTGAACTAACTTCCACCAGGCTCTCAAGCAGTGCATGCCAGACCCCAACACTGGGTGTGTGGAAAAATATTTCCTTACCTTGCATTCATTTATTTTGAAATCACGTTTAAACAGTGCCCTCCCCTTCTTGATCCTTTTGTGCGTGGAAAGCATCTGTCTCTGTCAATTTATAGGAAAGGGCTGAATAGGCTGGAACTATTTTCCCTGGAGCGTCGGAGGCTGAGAGGTGATCTTTTAGAGGTTTAGAAAATCATGAGGGTTATGGATAGGGTGAATAGTCAAGGCCTTATTCTCAAATGGGCGAGTCCAAAACTAGATGGCATAGGTTTAAGGTGAGAGGGTAAAGATTTAAAAGGGACCTAAGGAGCAACCTTTTCACACAGAAGGTGGTGCGTGTATAGAATGAGCTGCCAGAGGAAGTGGTGGAGGCTGGTACAATTATAACATTTAAAAGACATTTGGATGAGTACATTAGAGGGATATGGGCCAAATGCTGGCAAATGGGACTGGATTAATTCAGGATATTTGGTTGGCATGGACAAGTTGGACCAAAGAACATAAGAACATAAGAACTAGGAGCACGAGTAGGCCGTCCGGCCCTTTGAGCCTGCTCCACCATTCTATAAGGTCATGGCTGATCTTTCTGTGGACTCAGATCCACTTACCCGCGCTCTCACCGTACCCCTTAATTCCTTTATCGTTCAAAAAAAATCTACCCTAGCTTTAAAAACGTTTACTGAAGTAGTGTCAACTACTTCACTGGGCAAGGAATTCCATAGATTAACAACTCTCTGGGTGAAGAAGTTCCTTCTCAATTCAGTTAGGCTCTGTTTTCGTGCTGCACATCTCTATGGCTCTATGTGTACGCAAATCTCATGATTTTGAGAACCACAATCAAGTTTCTTCTAAGCCTTCACCTCTTCGAGGAAAGCAGTCCCAACTTCTGCAATTTGTCTTCCTAAATAAGACTTATCAACTCTAGAGCCATCCTGGTAAACCTCTTCTGCACTCCAATACATTCACATTATCCCTAAAACGTGGCACCTAGAACCAGACACAATCCTCCAGGTGAGGTCTAAATGGTACCTTATATAAGTTCAGGATATACTCCCTGCTCTTATACACTACATCCCTGTTAAAAAGCCTGTTGACATCAACTCATACTACATGACAACAAATACAAGAGCCAATTTTCAAAATTGGCACATATTATGAAATTTGAAGGGGAATGCCTGAGGATTAAACCAACATACTACAACAGGACATGGATAGCTAAGAGAATAGGCAGACAAAATTAAAGATGCAATTTGATACAAGTCATTGTTATCATTTAATGCAGTGGAAGCCTATTGGAATGAGGGAATAGGGGTTGGATAGATCTCGGACAGAAGGGGATTGGTCAGCTCAGTTGGCTGGGCAGCTTGTTTATGTTGTGGAGTGATGCTAACAACGTGAATTGAATTTCTGTACTGGTTATAGTTATCATGATGGACTCTCCTTCTCAACCTTACCCCCTACCTGAGGGGTGGTGACCCTCAGGTTGAACCACCACTAGTCATTACTCGTGAGTGAGTAGCCCTTTTATGATGTGACCTTTATGATAACTGGGTGTGAATGAGTTACATACATATAGAAAGTAATCAGTACGGTGCGAGTTTAATGGAGTGCGGTTAACTGAAATAAAGCTTCCACTAGAAGTGTCCATTCAAAATCAGTTTAAATCCTTTTATCTCCTGGTGTGTAACTGAAGAGCAAGGTGACACATTTTGGCAGAAAGAATAGGGAAAGGCAATCTAGATTAAATAGCAGATTCCCAAAGTGTGCTATTTATGCAGAGATAGAGAGAGATGGAGATCTTATGCATTGATCTTTGAATGTGGGCAGTCATGCTGACAATCTTTTGACATTTTGGATTTGTGAAATAGAGGTATTGAGTGAAAAAGCAGGGAAGCTCTGCTCAACCTCTATAACATGCGTCCTATTCCACGTACGGTCCTAAGATCATAATGGTTGGGAGTAGGCCATTCAGCCAAGCGAGTTTATTCTGTCAATCAATAGGATCATAACTTCTCTGATAGTGACCTGAACTCACTGTGAAGGTTCAGTCCGCATGAAAATTGCTCCTGTGGTGCACAAATCCTAGACTGGGTACTGAGCCTAGGGGCTCCTGGCACAGAAGCTAGAGCACTGCTGCCCGAGATGGATCTGGCACAGAGGCTATTTAGTAGAATTGTTCCATGGATGAGGCATTTCAGTGGCAAGGATGGGGTTGGAGAATCTGGAGGTGATCCCTTTGAAGTAAAGGAGGTTGAGGGAAGATATGGTGGAGATGAAAACAAATATGGCAGGATTAGACAAAGTAGCTAGCCTCAGAAGTGTTAGGGTACAGAAGGAGGCCATTCGGCCCATTACACCTGCACTGGCTCTCCAAATGGTCATTGTAACTTAGTGTAAATCTTCAGTATTTTCCCATATCCTTACACATTATTTCTATTTACACAACCATTTCATGCCCTATTGAAGGTCTCAGATGAACCTGCATCCATACACCTCCAGGCAGAGCATTCCAGACCCAAATCTCTCATGTGAAAAGTTCATCTCACCTCATATTTCCTCCTTTTGCAAATGACTTTCAATTTGTGCCCTTGTGTTCTTGATCCTTTAGTGGGAGGGAACACTTCCACACTAACTATTACTGAAAGGCCCTCACGATTGTGAAAACTTTGATCAGATCTTCTCTTAAAAAAAATTTCTCTCCATGCAAAACAGTCCCAATATCTTCAATCTATCTCATAACTAAAGTTCCTCACCCCGGAACCATTTTTGCAAATCTCTTCTGCACTTTCTCCAATGTGTTCATGTCCTTCCTGCAGTGTAATACCAGATCTGTTCACAATACACCAGCTGAGATCTAACCAGTGTCTTATACAAGTTCAGCGTCACCTCCTTGCATGTATACACCTGGGTCTCTCAGTTTCTGCACCCTGTGTTGAATTGTACCCCTTACCTTATATTGACTGTCCATGTTCTTCTTATGAAAATGATCAACTCACACTTCCCTGCATTGAGCGTCATCTGCCACTGATCTGCCCACTCCACCAACTTGTTTATGCCTTTTGGAAGATCCAATCTCATTGGCTGATGCTGACTCAGGGGTACAAATAGACAATTTTGGGGAGGAGCTGCAGGGGAAGAATTTTGGGAAGGATTTGATTTGATTTATTACTGTCACATACACCTAGGTACAGTGAAAACCTTTGTTTTGTATGCAGTACTGACAGATTATACCAGACAAAGTGCATACAAAGTGTAGCAGAACAGAGCGAAGAATACAATGTTACAGCTGCAGAGAAGGTGATCAAAGAGCAAGATCAACGTTAAATTTAAAATTGGAAAGGTCCATTCAGAAGTCTAATAACTGCAGGGAAGAAGCTGTTCCTGAATCTGTCGGTATGTGTGTTTAAGATTTTGTATCTTCTGCCTGACAGATGAGCTTGGAAAAGATTATAACTGGGTTGGGAGGGGTCTTTGATGACGTTGGCTGCCTTCTCAAAGCAGTGAGAAGTATAGGTGGAGTCAATAGATGGAAGGTTAGCTCGAGTGATGGTCTGGGCTGTGTTCACAGCTCTCTGTGGTTTCTTACGGTCCTGGGCAGAGCTGTTGCCATACCAAGCCATGATGCATCTGGATAGATGCTTTCTATGGTGCATCTGTAAAAGTTCGTGAGGGCCCTTATGGACATGCTGGATTTCCTGAGCCTCCTAACGAAGAAGAGGTGTTGTTGTGTTCGAATTTGTTTTCTGCAGCAAGTGGTGACATGAAAGTTGTTGCCTACCAGGGCAATGGAAGCAAAGATGATCAATGATTTCAACAGAAACTGGGCACTTTAGGGATTTAAACTTGTAGGACCACTGGTGTAGAACTGAGCGACAGGAACAAATGTGTACAGAGAACCAACATAGACTCAATGGACTGGGTAGCCTCTTGTGTTGCAAGGACTCTATGATGATGAAGGATCTTCTTGTCAGTGTTTTCAGTTTTTATTTCAGATTTCCAACATCTTTCTAATTTTGGTTTTTTGCTGTTGAAGGGCAACAGGAGTCTTGGTTCAATACCTCGTCCAAAAGATGGTGCCTACAACAATGCAGCACACCCTCAATAAAATACTGGAAGATCCACCTAGAGCTTTGACGTCAAGTCTCCAGTGGGAGGCACGGATCCACAATCTTCTGATTCCAAGTACAGGTAGCATCATCCACTGGTGCACCTCATTGTTGTCTTCGGTTTCATAGCTCATATTTATTCATATGTGGCATTTATGCAGATCTCCAGGGAGGGAAGGAGATTGGCATTGTAGCTACCTCCACACTTCCCTCACCTGTTTCCTGCACATGCACACACAGAGAAAAGCACTTAGAGCAATGATCATTGCTGGACAAAAGGAGGATTATCATTTCTCTGAGTAAGTACTCCTTGCCTCACCAAATAGGCTAACTCAGCAGAGGCTATAAGATTTGAAAACAAAGTTGCTGGAAAAGTTCAGCAGGTCTGGCAGCATCTGTGGAGGAGAAAACAGAGTAAACGTTTCGGGTCCGGTGACCCTTCCTCAGAGCCTTTAAGGTTTAAACCATTCCAAACCCACTGGATAAGACTTCCACTTATTTTCATCTTTGCCAAAACACTTGAGTTAAATGCCAAGTGTGGGGCAGGTTTAGTACCTTTACTTCAGTCACAAGGATTCTGAGCGACAGCAATTTATTTCATCAGTAATTTGTGAGCAATCAAGAGAGCAAGGTGACCCTACAAACTGACCAGCAATGCTGCTCGTTTCTCATTGGTTTGTTATGTTTACAGTATGCTTTTCCTTGTGGTTGATAGCAAGAGAACAATGGTTGGACAACCAGTAGAGGAGATAGATTGAATCAACTTATGTGTGCATGGAACTAGCAAAGTGAGTTGCTGAGAGGGAGGCGATGATATAGTCGCAATGATAATAGGTCAAGACTATTGCTCTGGTGGAATGGGTTGTCATCTCGCCATGCAGCTGGTGAAATTTAAATTTGTTTAATGAATCTGGAATTAATAGCTATCCTTAATGATGTGATAATGAAGCTGTCAATTTTTGTCTTAAAAACTGATCTGGTTCAGGGGAGGAGGGCCGCCATTCTTACCTGGTCTGTCCTATACGTGACTTCAGACCCACAGCAATATGATTGACTTGTAACTGCCCTCTGGAAACAGCGAGTAGACCATTCAGATCTTGGGTGATCATTGATGACCCATGAATGTTGGCCTTTCCTCCAATATCCTCATCCCATGAAAGATTCAAAAAAAGAAGAGAGGTGCTGGGAGATCTTTTACATCTACATGAGGGAGCAGGTAGGTCCTTGATTTAACATCTCACCAAAGAGATGGCACCTCTGACAGTGGGGCACTCTTTCAGTACTGCACTGGAGGGTTAGCCTAGATTATAGTGCTCAAGATTGAGACTTGAAATCCCAACTTTCTGACTCAAGGCAGAAGGTTAAGCACTAAGACATAGCTAACATCTAAATGCCCTCAATGCTGTCTCTGCCCTTACCACAACTGTACTACAGTGTACACAGATAGAAAAGAATGCATTTCAGTAGCACCTTTTACAACTTCAGGCGGTCTCAATAACTTTACAGCCAATAGAGGTCTTTTGAGGCGTAGTCAACATTACTATGTAGGAAGTTTGCAACCAATTTTCACACAGCAAGATCCCACAAAAAGCATCTACTTTGAAGTATCATCTGAAGTTTAATTGTCAGTTTGGATACGGAGCCTTAAGCAAAGTAACAGATGTCTCCCTGAAATAAAATGTCAAGGGTCTGGGCCCGAAACGTCAAGCTTTCCTGCTCCTATGATGCTGCTTGGCCTGCTGTGTTCATCCAGCTCCACACCATGTTATCTCATTGTCTCAGTCTGTTCCTTTTGCATGTAAATTTGATTTTTATTTTATTGTCATGTGTATTTTACAGTCAAAATACAATAAAATGCAGTGAAAAGTGTTCATTCCTCGACATAAAACAGCACCATTCTGAATAATTTAAGAATAAAGAGGAAAAGAGGAAGATGTGGCTTGAAGATGGGGCCATCAGTCCTGAGCCAGCTCACCACTGCCAACAATACCTGCGCTGCCATCCCTTCACCACAGCTTTGTCACTGTCTGCACCAGACCCAACCACATTGAAGTCGTCAATCCTCAGGCACCATCTTTGCTACTGGGCCTGAAACTCCTCCACCACTGCCTCACCGCTGTCTGTGCCCAGGCAACTAACATCAGAGTCTATCGTCACTGGGCCCACCTCGTCGATGTCGCTGTAATGCTCTTTTGGCACCGCTTCGCTGCCGCCAACAACGATGTCGCCGATCCTCAGGTGCTATCTTTAGCTGCTGGGCCTACCTCGCCAATGCCTCCTCTGCTGATGTAGCAGCTGCCAATTTCAGGTCGTGTGCTTGCTCCGGAAAAGTAAGTAGGGGTCTGACTCCCCTCTGCGCTGGGCCCCCTTGAGCTCTGTGCCCTGGGCTGGCTCAAATTCCCAGTTATGGACCACAACCTGCACACAACTAATTCCTTATTAGCAGGTGGCACCTTTAGTGTATTAAAAGAATTCAATGTGTTTCACAGAAGGGCAATCAACTAAAAGAATGCAATGGAGTCACTCAACAGGATATAAGGGTGTGTCACTGGAAGTTCAGTTAGAGCTCAAGAGAGAAAATAAACTTGCTTTTGTGCAGTACATTTCTTGATCCCCAGCTGTCCTAAAGCAGTTTAGAAGGTAGAAGTGTTTTTGAAGTGTATCCCCTGCTGTAATGTAATTTGCACCAAGCAACAGTGAGATACTGACCTGATTAACAATAATCTCTTTCGAGGGGCAAATATTGGCCAGGTTGGCAGAGATAATTCAAATGCTGTTCTTTGATATGCGTAGTTGTTTTCTAATTTCCACATCACAGGGCAGATGGGCCTTGGTTTACCATCCCACCAGAAAGTCAGCACCTCCCACAGTGTAGCTGTCCGTCAGTCCTGCAGTGTCAAACATGAACTTTAGGCTCAGTTCCTACTGTGAGACTTGAGTCCTTTTGAACTTCAAAGTCTGGTGTTGCTATAGTTAACACTTTTCCTTATTCATTCATGGGATGAGGGCATCACCAGCTAGACCAGCATTTATTACCCATCCCTAATCACTCAGAGGGCAGTTAAGAGTCAACCACATTGCTGGTTGTCTGGAGTCACAAGTAGGCCAGACCAGGTAAGGATGGCAGTTTCCTTCTATAGAGGACATTAGTGAACCGGATGGGCTTTTCCTGATAATAAACAATGGGTTCATGGTCACAGAAACATAGAAACACAGGACATAGGATAGGAGCAGGAAGAGGCCACTCAGTCCTTCGAGCCTGCTGTGCCATTCTACACGATCATGGCTGATCATCCAACTCAATAGCCTATCCTGCTTTCTCCCCATAACCTTTGATCCCATTCACCCCAAGTGCTATCATCAGTCATCATCAGACCCTTAATTCCAGATTTTTACCCTGCCGTGGCAGGGTTCAAGCCTAAGACTGCAGGATATTACCTGGCTGTCTGGATTAACGGTCCAGTGATAATATCACGAGGTTGTTGCCTCGCCTTAAAAGAAAGTCAATGGAGGTTGTAAGGCTGAATATATGTGGGCGTAATTTTATGTTTTCTTTGGTCAGGTCCGAATCATGTTGAGTTTTTTATTGAACAATTCCCACCGTGAGGCCTGGTGAAATTTTTTCACCATATTTTACAAAACTTGCCTCATTAACAACCTATCCCACACATACGGAGTCCGTCAAATGCAACTCTGTTCCCATCTTATTCTCCATTCAACACCGAACAATGTGCCATTCAGCAGATGTCCCAGAATCCACCAGCAGCCTTGCATCAGTGTCATCTTTAAAGGCCTGTTGTGCAGATGGACAACTACCATAAGCCCAGAACTACCCTCTTCACACACAGAGTGGTGTGGAATGAGCTGCCGGCATTGGTAGTGGAGTCAGATACTTTGGAGACTTTTAAGTGACTCTTGGATAGGCACATGGAGGATAGTAAAATGGAGGGTGTGCAGGGTAGATTGACCTTAGTAGGATAATATGTTGGCACAACATCGTGGGCCGAAGGGTCTGTACTGTGCTGTACTGTTCTATGTGCTATGTTCTATGTACCCTGCATATTCCTGGATGTGGTAGATAACAGGAAAATCGTCATTGGGCTTTGTGGGCAGGGATATGCTGGTCCTACTGGATGGGGTGGTGCACAAGTGAGATTTCCTCTTCCTCCCACAGGACCAGCAGTGGATGTCATGACATCAGCCCGAGCCAACCTGATTTAAGGTCGATACTGGAGTTAAAACAATCTCAGCCACCCGGTGCAATGCACAGCAATGTAAGAAGAAGGTTGACACTCCTTCAGAATAAGGACCACCACCTTCTCTTTGATACCTCGCAGTCACTCACTCTCTGCTCCTGTACCCACTTCCCACAAAGGCTCATTGCTCTACCGTTCGCATTAGTCCATGCCACATCTTCTTCACTCCAACTCCCACACCCCAAATCCGAGCACCACTCACCCTGCATGTCCTTTGTGCTGCCGACTCACTGGCTCTGGACACTTCCCCACCTACACCAAAAGTGACAGCTACTTTCATCTCCATTAATAGCTGCTTATCTCTCATCCTGGTAGGGCAGAGAGAGTCAAGACGGGTGGTGGGCTGCCCAACATTCAGCTCCTTATCTCTTTATGCGGGTACGACCTTAACTCTGACTGCTCTGAATAGCTGACTGACAGTGTTCAAGCTCCTGGAGTGGTAGCAGAGACTGTCCTTGACTTACTGTGTGGGAGTCCCCCGAGAGAAGGCTACTCCCCCTTGACATGACTAAGGGCTGACAACCATGACAAGCTTCTGGCTTGTATCTGTGCCAAACAGCAAGGCAAGGCAGAAGTATTTTGAGCCTGCTATCTCTGGCTGAGGGGGCAAACTGCTGAAAGGCTAGGCAGGGCAAGGATAGTGTAAGCATTGAGGAAGGTTGATAGTGAGGGTGCACAAAGAGAGTAAACGCCTGAAGATACAGCCTGGTCCAGCCCATGAGCTGGGTGCGTGTCCCTTAGTGCACAGCGTCCTTGCTGCAGCATTGCAATGAGAGTTGCCAGTGTAAGCCCATTGGGAAAGTGCACTGTGAGTAGATTAGACATGGACCCAGGAGGTATCTTAGAGGCTGGCACATGTCAGATGCTTAATGCCCATGGACGTGGACCACATGCGCTGGCACCCATGGAGTGTGCCCTGAAATGTTGGCGCCTGGTGTCCAAGGTGTGGAGGTGTGGAAGATGTGCTAGGAATTTTGAGGAAGTTGAAGATAGATAAGTCCCCCGGGCCTGATGGGATTTATCCAAGGATTCTATGGGAAGCGAGGGAAGAGATCGCAGGGCCTTTGGCGATGATCTTTTCGTCCCCACTGTCCATGGGTATAGTGCCGGAAGATTGGAAAGAGGCAAACATCATTCCCTTGTTCAAAAAAGGGAATAGGAATAACCCCGGAAATTACAGACCAGTCAGTCTTACGTCAGTGGCAGGCAAATTATTGGAAAGGGCTCTGAGAGACAGGACTTTTGATCACTTGGAAAGGCACAGTTTGATTCGTGATAGTCAGCATGGATTGGTGAGGGGTAGATCATGCCTCATAAACCTTATTGAATTCTTTGAAGAGGTGACCAAACACGTGGATAAAGGTAGAGCAGTGGATGTGGTATACAGGATTTAAGCAAGACATTTGATAAGGTTCCCCATGGTAGGCTCATGCAGAAGGTAAGGAGGCATGGGATAGAGGGAAATATGGCAGTTTGGATTCAGAACTGGCTGACCCTTAGAAGACAAAGGATGGTGGTGGACGAAAAATATTTAACATGGGGCTCAGTCAGGAGTGGTGTACCACAAGGATCTGTTCTGGGTCCTTTTCTAGTTGTGATTTTTGTAAATGATTTGGATGAAGGAGTGGAAGGGTGGATTAGCAAGTTTGTGGACGACACGAAGGTGGGTTGAGTTGTGGACAGTGCAGAGGGCTGTTCTAGGTTACGAAGGGACGTTGATAGGATGCAGAGCTGGGATGAGAAGTGGCAGATGGAGTTTAACCCTGAAAAGTGTGAGGTGATTCATTTTGGAAAGACAAACTTGAAAGCAGAATACAGGGTTAACGGAAAGATTCTTGGCAGTGTGGAGAAGCAAAGGGATCTTGGGGTTCATGTTCACAGTTCCCTGAAAGCTGCCACCCAGGTGGATAGAGTTGTTAAGAAGACATATGGTGTGTTAGCTTTCATTAATGGAGGGATTGAGTTCAAGAACAGTGAAGTTATGCTCCAGCTGTACAAAACCCTGGTTCACCCACATCTGGAGTATTGTGTCCAGTTGTGGTTGCCTCATTACAGGAAAGATGTGGCGGCGTTGGAAAAGGTGCAGAGGAGATTTACCAGGATGTTGCCTGGAATGGAGGGAAGATCTTACGAAGAAAGGTTGAGAGAGCTAGGGCTTGCTTCTTTAGAACGACGAAGGATGAGACGTGACTTGATAGAGGTATAGATAGAGTGGACAGCCGGAGACCTTTTCCTAGGGTGGAGGTAACTATTACGAGGCGGCATAGTTTTAAAGTGAGTGGAGGTAGATATAGGGGAATGTCAGAGGTAGGTTGTTTACTCAGAGAGTGGTAGGTGCATGGAATGCATTGCCGGAGAGTGTAGTGGAGTCGGCCTCATTAGGGGCATTTAAGTGGCTATTAGATATGGATGATAGTATAAGGTGGGGGTGGAGGTTAGATAGACCTTAAGATTAGGGTAAAAGTTCGGCACAACATCGTGGGCCAAAAGGCCTGTACTGCTCTGTACTGTTCTATGTCCTAAGTTCTAAGAGATGGAGTTGGAAATTAAATGGCTTCACACATTGTAAAGTAAACTTCCATTGGTTCATCTTCAAGTGTACTACACACAATGCACAATTGGAAGTGCTTCTATTTATATTAATGGACTTCAGGTGATCAGATCTTTTAAATTTACTCTTGGAGTTGTAAGATTATTACTATAGATTGCTTTCTTTATGAATACTGCTTTTACTTATTTACCCAGCATTTGCTTGATTGATGTGATGACCTCTATGCTTTCAGATGAGCAGCTCTTAAAGGACCTTCCGAGAACAACAACTACTTTTGAGCAGCTCCTGTGGTGTAGTAATAGTGGTCCCTATTTCTGGACCTGGAGGCCCAGGTTTGAGTCCCATCGCTCTACAGGTGTGTAATGCATCACTGGCAGGATGATAAGAAAGTATCTATAAAACGTATTTGGGCAAAGCATTAAAACTTCATTTTCCAGTCATATATTGATGCTTCATCACAAAAATGCTGGAAACCCATGATAGATTTAAACCTTTGAAATGCAGGAACAGGCAACTTTGGATGCGACGAAGTGACTTTTTAAAAAAGAAACCTTTTTCGGGATCTTCTGTGTGTCACTGGCGACGCTGTGCCTGGTTGGCCCTTGAGAAGGTGATGGTGACTGCCTTCTTGAATTGCTATTAAGGAGCGAGTTCCAGGACTTTGACCTAGCAACACTGAAGGAACAGCTCTGAGGAAGGGTTACTCAACCCAGAACATTAACTCTGATTTCCCTCCACAGATGCTGCCAGTTCTGCTGAGCTTTTGCAGCAATCTCCATTTTTGTTTCTGAAGGAATGGAGATATAGTTCCAAGGCAGGTTGATGGACAACTTAGAGGGGAACTTGCAGGTGGTAGTATTTCCATGTATCTGCTGTCTTTGTCCTTCTGGGTGGTAGAGGTTGCCGGTTACAAAGATGCTGTTGAAGGAGTGAGTTGCTGCAGTGCACCTTGTAGGTTGATTACTGCCACTGCATGTTGATAATGGAATGTGGCGCCAGTAAAATGGACTATTTTGTCCTGGATGGTGTTTGAGCTTTTTGAGTATTGTCGGAGCTGCACTTAAGCAGACAAGACGCAAATCTTTTATCACACTTCTGACTTGTGCCTTGTAAATGGTGCATAGGCTTTGAGGGGGTCGGAGGCAAGTTTAAGAAGCTGTTGACTTGCTGGCCGAGCTTGCTGGTTGTAGCTCGGCCAGCAAGTCAACAACATCACCCACCACCCGAGCTACAAATCTTTGCAAGAACCTTAAAGAGGTGAGTTTATCTTTGCAGTAGTTCCAATGTCTCTGACCTGCTCTTGTAACCATTGGCTAGACCAGTTCAGTTTCTGGTTAATGATAACTCCCTGGATGTTGGTAGTGGGGAAGTCAGCAATGGTCATGTCATTGAATGTTAAGAAGACTATGTGTTATCTCAATTTGAGGCATTTAGGTGCTGTAAATCATTGTTTATACATATCTGAGTTGGTTGACATAAAAATGTAGTTTGTTGATCTCTGCCCTGTGACAATAAAAATGAATAGATACGTTTATATGGCAGGTATGAATCCTGGAAATGAATCTAATTCTACAAGACGAGGGCAAGGTTAGGCAGCAGTTTTTATTTCCTATGCTCAATGAACATTAATATTTTAAACTGCATGGCTTGAGACCGAGTGACCTTTCAGTCAGGCCATGCAGGTACAGGTGACAGGGTCCCATTACTTAATCAGTTTGTTTTTTTAATGTCAAGCTTCCTTTAACAATCTTTCTCATTCCAAGCCACATGAGGCCACATTTCTCAAATTCAGCTTTACAACTTGTCCTGCTTAGATTTGCACTCATGGTCCCCAGTTTGCCAGTTCAGTCATCATAATCACCAATCTACCATAGCCTTCCTTGTGAAGTGGTGAGAGGTGAAGAGCAGTCATTAATGCAGAGGACATTGTTTCTATTGATCAAAGATTCCCATTTTTGGGATACAAGCACAACTATTACTCATCAGATCCAGCTGCAGATTTAAGCATTCTATGGTCTGTCCCATTGATGTGTATCAACTCTAATCTCAACTGCAGGATACCGATATTGCACTATGAGAGCATCTGGTTTTTACAACAGATTGAGTGAGATTGACAATGTGGGGTTGACACAGCAGTTCTAGCACAAATCAGATTTTAGAGCTGAATGTGATAATGGAAAGGACATGATGATTAAGCGCAGAGTTGTCTTGTTGATCAAAATACCTATGTCCAATGGACTGGAATTGTTAAACAGAGTTACCTATGTGTAACTGTCCTTGTGCACAGTAATCAACGTGTCTACCCATCCTCCCAACCTTTGATTTCCAACAGTCAGCCAATCAGCTCCCAAGTGAAATATGGTCAACAAAGGGGCATGGATAGGGTAAATAGACAAGGTCTTTTCCCTGGTGTGGGGGAAGTCCAAAACACGAGGGCATAGGTTTAAGGTGAGAGAGGAAAGATTCAAAAAGGACCCAAGGGGCAATTTTTTCAAGCATAGTGTGCTGTGAGTACGGAATGAGCTGCCAGATGGTGAAGTGGTGGAGTCTAGTACAATTACAACATTTAAAAACCATCTGAGATGGGTATTTGAATAAGAAGGGTTTAGAGGGATATGGACCAAATGCTGGCAGATGAGAGTAGATTTATTTAGGATATCTGGTCGGTATGGACAAGTTGGATCGAAGCCTCTGTTTCTGTGCTGTACATCTCTATGACTCTAAAGAAGTTGACAGTCAGCCCTGGGTCACATCTGCTGGTCTTCCTCTGGGCTCATTATATCACAGTTTCAAGGCTGTGCCATTAACCTACCTCCTGGTGCCTCCCTCTCTTTCTACTCCACCTGGCACAATTCTTTGCTCCTTCAGGGGACCTGTTATTGACTGGGTATAGATTACATCATGGAGAAGGTACCCATCTCTATAGACAGCACCTGAAGAATCATATCATCTCCTGGATTGGCTTTGATCACCTGAATGGTGTCAGTGAGAAATTTTCCAGAATTATTTTCCCTTATCTGCCGTGTTTTATTTCTTTTGCCTATTCAAGAGGTCTAAATATGTACAGAGCTGGTGGGGAAAGATGTGGCGAGTGAAGAGGTGTTTGGTCGTGATGATCTGGCTATCATGCTTTGACTTGGAATTGATGGATGAGCCAGTTTGTTCCTGCTTATAAATTATGGATACCTGAGTAAATAACAGGAAGACTAAGATAGTGACATTGGTCCCCACCTGACTATGTTCCGGAATTACCTACTGCATACCTCCCTGGTCCCAGTCTGAGATTGTAAACAGAGAGTTTGCAGTGAAGATCTCGTACCTGATGCGAAAAAAGTCCTTTTCACCTAATACTTGTGTCATCACCTAGACAGTCCGTTTCCACCTCAGTAACATCACTGCACTTTTGTCCGATCATAGCTCCTTTGCAGCTAAAACACTCTGCTGCTTATCTCCTACATTACAACCTCCAAAGTTCTACTGTCCCTGCCTTAATTTGCAAAAAATTCCCTTCACCTATCACTCCTGTGCCCACTGGCCTACAAGATAAACTACAGAAACTTGCCAAGGCTCCTTTGGTAACATCTTCCAACTCTGTGATGCCCACACTCCAGACGGACAAGGGCAGCAGATATATGGGAACACCACCACCTGCAATCTCCCATTCAAGCCATTCACTCAACCAAACTCGGAACTACTGAACATCATTGTTCCTCTAATGTCGCTGGGTCAAAATCCTGGAATTCCCTCCCTAGGGACATTGAGGGCGTACCTACGCTAAATGTATTTGTAGCAGCTCAAGAAGGCACAACCTACCTCCACCTTTTCAAGGGCAACTAGGGACGGGCAATAAATGCCGGCCTGCCAGCGATGCTCATGTCCGACGAATGGTTAAAATATGGTTAAGTAGCATCTAATAGCACTGTCGATGATTCTTCCCAAGACTTTGCTGATGAGTAAGACAGGCCCGTTGAGGTTGTATTTGTCCTGCCCTTAGTGGACGTGACAAACTTGGACAATTTCCTCCTGTCAGGGCAGGCTTCAAAGATGTGGCTGTACGAGAATGGTTTGACTAAAGGCGTTGACAAACTCTATTATAGTAAAGGCGCTAAATAAAGACACAGTGTTGTTGTAATTGATGATCAGCTGTCAGTTGGGCTATTGTCAAGTTATTCTTTGCCAGACCAACGTGGAGTCTTGTCTTTGTATACATCGGAATTGAATAAAAAGGTTGTAAAGTCAAGCAATTGGAAAACACTGCAATAGGCCTTAATCAGAGAATTATGCACAATTCTGGGGTTTTCAGAAACAGTGTTAATCATAGAATCCCTACAGTGTGGAAACAGGCCCTCTGGCCCAACAAGCCCACACTGACCCTCAGAGCATCCCATCCAGCCCCATGCCCCTATAACCCAACTAATCTATACATCCCTGAACACTACGGGCACTTTAGTATGGCCAATCCACCTACCCTGCACACCTTTGGACTGTGGGAGGACTCTGAAGCACCCAAAGGAAACCCATACAGACACAGGGAGAATGTACAAACTCCACACAGATGGTTGTCCTGGTGCCGTGAGGCAGCAGTGCTAACCAACGAGCCACTGTGCTGCCCATGAGAAACTTGAGAGGAATTTCACCAGCAATGTGGAAAAGATAATAGAGGTCATTGGAGACGCAATAGAGGGATTCAGAATGATGAGGGACTTTGATAGACCAAGTAGAGAGAATCAGTTCCACCTGTCAAATGGATCATTAGTCAGAATCACAGATTTAAAATTGTTAGCAAAACACTCAGTGATGGGGAGATGTGTAATAATGTTGAACCTCAGACTGATGCTCTGGGAGAATAAACCAAAACAAAGAACTGCTTGGGATCTGAACCACATAAAAACAGAAACTATTGAAGAAACTCAACAGATCTGAAAGTCTCGACAGAGAAAAAGCAGAGCTAATGTTTCAAGTCCAGTGATCCTTTTTCAGAACAATCCTGAAAGAGTCATACCAGATGGCTTTGATTTGCTTTCAATTCCAGGTTTTAATTAATCGAATCAAAAATTTCCTAGTTACCACGATGAGATTTGAGCCAAAGTCTACGGAAAATAAACCAGGAAGCCTATTTGTCTAGTGGCACTACAGCTACATTATCATCACCCCCGAGCCATACGTAACCATTAGAACTTAATCTGTTCCTGCATTCAATTTTAACTGAGATACAAAGGAAGGTAGAGCATTATGATGGTAAGGTTTAGAGTTCAGATTGAGCAATGTGACTTTAATTAGGTCATCCTGCATTTATTGGGATGTGTAATGCAGAGAAAAACAGTCATTCAAACATTTATGATAGAGAGATGAGAAAGCTTGAACAGATTTAAATTATATTGGTTGTAAACACTGACAATGAGGCTTTAAAATTTAACCAGGCCCTTTCCATAAATGACTTACAGCAGTAGATGCAGCTTTTAATGGTCATGCTAAATGCAAAGCTTTCTCTTTTTTATTGGTTCTGATAGTACCTTACATCACACTGAATTCACTGCAGGTAATGTACCTAATTCCTGGAGCCAGGTTGTTTTTTTTATATATACAAAAGTACATTACGATACTTGTGTAAACACCAAGGTGATGATTACATTTTACAAAATGTGCTCAGAACACAAAAGCACATCAGATACCGAGGACAAAAAAAACCTTCAACTCAGTCCGGCATTAAAAAAAATAGCCTGAAGCATGAAGGTCCTCCAAAGAGAAATGTCAGAGTACTTTAGGGGAGAGGGTTTTTAATGTTTATGCATTCACCTCATTGTCTGTCCCTTCCTTCCCTACCCTCAGACATTTCTCATCAATGGTGTCAAGATCTTGACTTTGTGAATGAGTGCAAAATGGATCTGTTTTTGTCTTTCACTTCTGACTTTTTTTTGCAGAGCAGTCTCAATGGGCTGAAAGGCCTACTTCTTCTCCTACAGCTTATGAATTTGTTATCCTGTCTAGATCTACAATGTTTCTTGAACTTTCACACAATCTTTTCCCTCCCAGTGCCATTCCTTCTGTTACTTACTCATTCTCGTCCTCCACCCTATCATGGATCTTTCTGTTCCTTCCTCCCTGTTACTACCACTTAGAACATAGAACATAGAACAGTACAGCACAGTACAGGCCCTTCGGCCCACGATGTTGTGCTGAACTTTTACCCTAAACCTAAGGTCTATCTAACCTCCACCCCTACCTTATACCATCATCCATATGCCTATCTAATAGCCGCTTAAATGCCGCTAATGAGGCCAACTCCACTACCTTCTCCGGCAATGAATTCCATGCGCCTACCACACTCTGAGTAAAGAACGTACCTCTGACGTATCCCCAATATCTACCTCCTTTCACTTTAAAACTAGGTCCCCTCGTAAAAGCTACCTCCACCCTAGGAAAATATCTCTGGCTGTCTACTCTATCTATACCTCTGATCATTTTGTACACCTCTATAAAGTCACCTCTCATCCTTCATCGTTCTAAAGAGAAAAGCCCTAGCTCTCTCAACCTTTCCTCGTAAGACCTTCCCTCCATTCCGGGCAACATCCAGGTAAATCTCCTCCGCACCTTTTCCAATGTTTCCACATCTGTCCTGTAATGAGGTGACCAGAACTGGACACGATACTCCAGATGTGGCCGAACCAGGGTTTTGTGTGGCTGAAGCATAACTTCACGGCTCTTGAACTCGATCCCTGTATTAATGAAAGCTGACACACCATACGCCTTCTTAACAACTCTATCCACCTGGGTGGCAGCTTTCAGGGAACTGTGAACAAGATACCTCCGCTCCTCCACACTGCCAAGAATCTTTCTGTTAACCCTGAATTCTGCTTTCAAGTTTGTCCTTCCAAAATGAATCTCCTCACATTTTTCAGGTTAAACTCCATTTGCCACTTTTCATCCCAGTTCTGCATTCTATCAATGTCCCTTTGTAACCTAGAACAGCCCTCCACACAGTCCACAATGTGACCCACCTTTGTATCATCCATGAACTTACTAATCCACCCTTCCACTCCTTCATCCAAATCATTTACAAAAATCACAAATAGAAGAGGACCCGGAACAGATCCTTGTGGTACACCACTCGTAACTGAGCACCATGTTGAATGTTTTCCGTCCACAACCACCCTTTGTCTTCTAAGGAACAGCCAATTCTGAATTAAATCTGCCACATTTCCCCCGAACCCAAACCTCCTTACCTTCTGTATGAGCCTACCATGGGGAACCTTAACAAACGCCTTACTTAAATCCATGTATATCACATCCAATGCTCCATCTTCATCCACGTGTTTGGTCACCTCTTCAAAGAATTCAGTAAGGTTTGTGAGGCATGATCTACCCCTCACAAATCCATGCTGACTATCATGAATCAAACTGTGCCTTTCCAAGTGATCATGAATCCTGTCTCTCAGAGCCCTTTCCAATAATTGCCCACCACTGACATAAGACTAATTGGTCTGTAATTTCCGGGGTTATCCCTATTCCCTTTTTTGAACAAGGGAATGACGTTTGCCTCTTTCCAATCTTCTGGCACTATACCCGTGGACAGTGAGGACGAAAATATCATCGCCGAAGGAGCTGCGATCTCGTCCCATGCTTCCCATAGAATCCTTGGATAAATCCCATCAGGCCTGGGGGACTTATCTATCTTCAACTTCCTCAGAATTCCTAGCACATCTTCTTTACTAACATCAACCTCCTCTAGCCTACCTGCCTGTTTCACAACGCCCTCCTCTACAACTAGGTCCCTCTCAGTTGTGAATACTGAAGAAAAGTAATCATTAAGGACCTCTCCTATCTCTTTAGGCTCTGTGCACAAATTCCCTTTACAATCCTTGAGTGGCCCTACCCTTCCTCTGGTCATTCTCTTGTTCTGCACATACATGTAAAAAGCCTTGGAGTTTTCCTTGATCCTATCTGCCAAGGTTTTCTCATGCCCCCTTATAGCTCTCCTAAGCCCTTTCTTCAGCTCCTTCCTGGCCAACTTTCATCCCTCTAGAGCCTTTTCCATTCCTTGTTTCCTAAACCTTATATAAGCATCCTTCTTCCTCTTAACCAGTCGTTTGATCTCTCTTGAGAACCATGGCTCCCTCACTCGACTGCACCTTCTCTGCCTGCTAGGGACAAACATATCGAGCACATGCAGTATGCATTCCTTAAACAATCTCCACATTTCTGTGGTGCTCTTCCCTGACAGCATCTGTTCCCATTTTATGTTACCCAGTTCTTGCCTAACTGAACTGTAATTACCCGTCCCCCAATTATAAACTTTATCCTGCCGTATGTACCTATCCTTATCCATGACTATTGTGAGAGAAACAGAGTTATGATCACTACCGCCAAAATGCTCTCCTGCCAACAGGTCTAACACTTGGCCCGGTTCGTTGCCAAGCACCAAATCCAAAGTGGCCTCTCCTCGTGTTGGTCTATCTACATACTGTGTCAGGAATCCTTCCTGAACACACTGAACAAAATCTGCTCCATCTAAACTATTACAACTAAAACGTTTCCAATCAATATTTGGAAAGTTGAAGTCACCCATGACTACAACCCTGTGACTTCTGCACCTTTCCAGTATCTGCCTCCCAATCCGCTCCTGTACTTCTCTGCAACTATTAGGAGGTCTGTAAAAAATCCCCAACAAAGTGACTGCTCCTTTCTTGTTCCTGACCTCAACCCAAACTGACCCTGTAGGCATATCATTTTCACTCACTTACTCTCCCCAAATTATTTTCCACCGCTGCATTTGCCTATAACCTGCTTCATGGCCAACCTGCCAGTCCTGACAAAGGACCATTGAGTACAATAGAGCATTTCTAGACTTTGACACAGATTTCCAGCAAAAAGGGGATGTTCACTTTCCATCCCTTGTTTGATGCTGTTAGGGATCATTAGAAAAGAGATGATTAAAGAGCAAATTTGGTGGGGCTGTCTGAAATCATGAGGAAGTAGATGAGGAGAAACTGTTCCATTGATAGAAGAACCCAGAGACAAAGCATTCCAATTTAAGGTTAATAATAGAATCTTTACAGTGTGGAAGCAGGCTAGTTGGCTCATCAAGACCACTCCAACCCTCCAAAGAGCATCCCACCCAGGCCCAATCTGTTACCCAGTAACCCTGCATTCCCAATGGCTAATCCACTTAACCTGCACATCTTTGGACTATGGAAACTAGAGGAAACTAGAGCACCTGGAAAAATGGATGCAGACACAGGGAGAACGTGCAAACTCCACACAGACAGTCGCCCAAGTCTAGAATCAAACCCAGGTCCCTGTTGCTGAGAAGCAGCAATGCTAACCACTGAGCCACCGTGTCAGCCCCTCGCCAGTGAAATCTTTTACGTGGTGAGAAGCTGGGATCTGGAATTCACTGCCTGTGAGTGTGGTGGAGGTAAATTCAATCAAGACCTTCCAAATAAGTATCTGAATTGAAAATTTTGGATGGGAAAGGATGTGAGACCTCCCATCATGATAGATTGAGTGATGTCTTTCTGTGCTGGAACTGTTCAGTGTTCTAATAGGAAAATATGTCCTCGTCAGAGGTGTGGACTGTCAGTAGATGGTGAAAAACTATTCTATCTGGTGAGTGAGTCAGTGAGAGACCGTGTAATAAGAGGAGATGAGAAAACCCCTTGGTAAGACCAGTGGTGCTCCAGCAGAGACGACACTGAGTCCGTTGGTAATTAAGGAAGGGAATTGGACAGGCAATTGAAGATGAGGACCCTAGCGGATTATGGAAAAAATAGAAGACCAGGTGGAAGACTAAAGTGAGCTCCTCTTTCAGAGTTACAATGGGCACAATGGGCTGAATGGCCTACTTCTGTGCTATCTCGTTCCATGGCTTAATGCATTTTCCCAATTATTGAATTTCTTGTGATCTTCCACTATGAATATAGCAACTTCCCTTAAACACATTCAAACCAGGCTTGAAATTGGCAAAGGTTATAACTAATAAAATAACCAAAAGTGCCTTTAATTAGTCCAGGCTGTGTCAAAGTACTTTACAACCAATTACTTACTTTTCTGAAGTGCGGTAACAGTTATTTATGTAAGAAATTTTGCAGTCAGTTGAACATAGCAACTTGCAAAGAATGAGAATGAGTTGGGAAACTGAACAATACACCAGTGTAGATGCAAGGGTAGACATACCACATACAGGTACCAAGGGGGAGGATGGTGAACTGAATTGGTGCAGCTCATATGTGAAGAGGAACACATCAAGTGTTTAGTTGAATGGAATCAAGTAATCATGTGGATGACAAACTGGTGGTGTGCAAATTTTCATGTCACTGCCTGGCATGTAGTTGTATAAATCAGAAAACTGCCTAGCGGCTTCCCATGAGTTTTTGTATAGTACAGGTTCGTGCCACAACCTGGGTACCCCCATCAACAGAGCAGGTCATCATCCCTTTAACCTTAGTTTACTCACGTACCCACATTCAGGGGCAAGGCTTTCGATCCTTTGACTTGAAAGTTCACAGGTGAGGGAATTGACAAAGACACAATTAGGATGTCATTGCATTAGAGGCAGTTCAGAGCAGGTTCACTAGATTAATTCCACAATGAAAGGCTTGTTTCATAAGGAGAGATTAATAGCTTTGGCCTATACTCGCTTGAGTTTAGAAGAATGAGGGGAGACCTAATAGAGATATATAAGATACTAAAGGGGATTGACAAAGTCGATGTGGAGAAGATGTTTCTCCTCATCAGGCAAATTTAAACAAGAGTTCATAAGTTAAGATTGAGGGATCACATAATTAAAACAGAGATGAGGAAGAATTACTTTTTTCAAGGAGTCATAAAGCTGTGGAATTCACTGCTCCAGAGTATGGGAGATGTCAGACACCGAATAAATTTAAACAAGAAATGTGTAGAATTTTTAGTTAGTAATGGATTGAAGGATTATGGAGAGCAGGCAGGAAAGTGGAATTAAGGCTGAGTTGAGATCAGCCGCTATTGTATTAAATGGTGGAGCAGGCTAGAGGGGCCGAATGGCCTACTCCTGCACCAAGTTCTTACATTAAGAAAGGGCAAAGGGCAAAAAAGACTTTTCCAGCCTGATGTTAACAACAGTTCCAGGGTTGGAAATACTGTACAATCACAAAATGGAACTAGTTGTAGCTTGTCCTTGTCTCTGCAAACCGTTCTGCATTCCTCTGATTCTGGCCTTCAGCTTAAATCGTTCCACCATGGATAACCATAATTCGATAACCTTGTACCTCAAAACCCCTTCATTAAAAGCCTTTTCAGCTCTCCTTTAAATCTCCTCTAAGTTGCTTCTTAAAAACCCATCCTACTGTCTCCTTATGTGGATCAGGGCCAATGTTAGATTGGTAATCACTTCTGTAAAGGCCTTTGGGATGTTTTAGTACATTAAAGACAACATGGAAATGCAAGTTGTTGTTGACTTTGACAACCTGTCAAATCGGGTTTGGTGCTTTTCACAGTCAGAGATGCGAGCAGTGGAGTAATTGGATTATCGTCAGCCATCACTCGGATCAGATTCACCTCACATTACCTGGAGAAAATAAACGTAAAACATTTAAAAGAGCGTTACACAAAATGAAAGTAAGTTCCTCTTCCATGGCAGCTCTTTATCAAGAAGGCTTCAGCTGATTGCAAGTTCTGTTTTACAAGCTATTACTTGGAATGCCTTGACCCTACCAATCCTTTACGCCAGGTTGTTACCTCTGGAACTTCAGCATTAAAATCCTTGAGTGCTTACAGAGCCAATCCAAGGCAAAGCATGATAGTCAAAATATTTTCTGCAGCACATCCTACAATTAAATAATAAACTTCGGAGGCACCCAAAAATTGACCCACGAGTTATTGTACTTGTAAACTGATAAAAATCGGGTTTACAGCTTTTTGATATGCCATGGAAACATAGCACAGGCCCTTACAATTGTGTAACTGGGACAAATTCCTGACTAGCTCTTACTTAGACATAGTGCTTTTTGTTTCAAACAGGAATGTATCAATCATTATCTATCTTAAAATCTGCCAAAATGGAGCTGCAAACTTTCAGGAGTAGTAGATGTATAAAAATGCACACGAATATAGGGAGTCATTTCAGTTTGATTATTTTGGGTGTGGAACTATAATGTGCAAGCATCTTCCAACTCGTAAACCTCAACACGGAATATAATTAAACTCTCATTATTGCAAACTGTGCCTACTGCATAGTCAGGTGTCAGGCCTTGACATGTGGTCAAACCTGTGTCTCTGAGTCAGTCATTGGTTCAAGTTCCATAGCAGGGACGTGAGTGTAAAACATAGACTGACACTTCTGTGCAATACTGAGGGAGTGCAGCACAGCCAGAGATGCCGACATTGACACAGGACACTAATTCAATGCCTTCCTTACCAGTTCAGGTGGATGTAAAACAAAATCCCATGATGATAATTTTGAAAACAAGCAAGGAAAGCATTAGTTTTAATCAGTTAGCCAACATTATTAATATGGATTATCTTGCCATTTGTTCTCGTGTGAGTGTTTTTTAAAAAATGTGTTCATGGGATGCAGGCAGCATTATCTGGGCCAGCATTTCTTGCCAGTCCCTACTTAACCCAGTGGTTAGCACTGCTGCCTCACAGTGCTAGGGACCTGGGTTCGATTCCAGCCTCGGGCATCTGTCTGTGTGGAGTTTGCACATTCTCCCCATGTCTGTGTGGGTTTCTTCTGGGTGCTCTGGTTTCCTCCCACAGTCCAAAGATGTGCAGGTTAGGTGGATTGGCCATGCTAAATTGCCCATAGTGTTCAGGAGTTGTGGGTTGTTGGGGGGCAGTGGGTCTAGGTGGGATGCTCTGAGGTTTGGTGTGGACCCCAAAGGGCCTGTTTCCACATTGTAGGGATTCTATAACCTGGAGAAGATGCTGGTGATCTAGCAGCAGTGACTGGCTAGCACATTACCCTGGCATGCAATAGTGACTACATTTCAAAAAAAAAACTTCATTATCTATAAAGATGCATGAGGAGTTTGCTAAATGCTATTAGAGTCATTGAGGTATACAGCATGGACACAGACACTTCAGTCCAATTCATCCATGCTGACCAGATATCATTTTTAACCTTCTTCCTCAACCGATGTTTCCCTAGCACTGTTGTTGACAGGGTCCTCGACCAGATCTCCCGCACTCCTGCCCTCACCCCTTCTCTTCTCTCCCACAACAGTGACAGGGTTCCCCTGTCATCCCACCAGCATCCACATCCAGAAGTTCATGAAATGCCATTTCTGCCACCTCCAGCGAGATGCCACCATCAGACACATATTCCCCTCCCCTGCCTTGTCCGCCAGCTGCAGGAACCGTTCCCTCCGGGACACCTTAGTCCACTCTTCCTTCACTCCCAACATGCCTCACTCCCCGCCACAGTCCCACAGCAGCTTCCCCTGCAACCTCACAAAGTGCAACACCTGCCCATTTACCTCCTCCCTCCCCAGTATCCAAGTGCCCAAACATACCTTTCAAGTGAAACAGCACTTTACTTGTACTTTCCACTATCTGGACCACTGCATTCACTGCTCACAATGCGGTCTCCTCTACATTGGGGAAATGAAGCGTAGACTGGGTGACTGCTTCGCACAATATCTACATTCTGCCTGCAAAGAAAGATCCTGAGCTTCGAGTTGTCTGACATTTTAACACACCACCCTGCTCCCTGGCAAACATCTCTGTCTCTGGCTCGCTGTAGTGTTCCAGTGAAACTCAACGTAAGCTGGAAGAACAACACCTCACTTTCCACTTAGGGTTCCTGCAGCCCTCCGGATTCAATATCGAGTTCAATAATTTTAGGGCCTGAATTCTCACATGTCTTAGCCCCCTAACACACACGCCAGGCCTTGTTATCACATTGTCTGCCATTATACTCTTCCTTTCATTAGCCACTAACAGTCTCCATTAACAGATATTCACCTTCCTAGCCAGATCGTTATCAGCTCCTTTATCAGTCCAACTGCTCTTCTTCCTCTTTTGGCTCTATCTCCGTCTATCATTTACTCCTTACCCCCTGTCCCCACCCTGTCTTCTGCATATAAACCGACAATATCCTAGATACCAACAGTTCTGAAGAAATATCGCCAGACTCGAAATGTTAACTCTGATTTTGCTTCACAGATGCTGTCAGATCTGCTGACCTTTCCCAGCAACTTCTGCTTTTGTTCCTATATAATTCTCATCTCATTTGCCAGCATTTGGCACAAATGTCTCTAAAACCTTCCTATTCTCTCCCTCTCCTGAGAAAAGACCTTGCCTATTTACCCTATCTGTGCCACTCATGATTTTATAAACTTCTATAAGATCACCCCTCAGCCTCCAATGCTCCAGAAAAATTAATCACAGCCTATTCAGTTTCTCCCTGTAGCTCATACCCACCAACCCTGGCAACATCCTCATAAATCTTTACTGAACCCTTTCTAGTTTCACAACATCCTTCCTATAGGATGGAGACCCAAATTGCATGCAATACTCCAGAAGTGACTGAACCAATGTCCTGTACAGCCGCAACATGACCTTTCAACAATTACTAAGTTTGTTAGGGCTGGTAGGAACTGCAGATGCTGGAGAATCTGAGATAACAAGGTGTAGAGCTGGATGAACACAGCAGGCCAAGCAGCATCGGAGGAGCAGGAAGGCTGACGTTTCGGGTCGAGACCCTTCAGAAAATGTTTGTTCAGTTCACTAAGTTTGTTAGGTGCTTTATGATGCTGAAATGTTAATTTTTGCCGATAGACTAGTGCCTTTAATGACCTTAGAGGGACAGAAAAATTCACCATAACCATAATACAATGCAACTTTCTGTCATGGTAGGATGTTTCACCATGTACATTTTCTTTTAGCATCTTTCCAATACATTTTACAGCCATTGTCATGTTGTTTGAAGTGTTGGCATTATTGCAAAATTGGACTTACACACACCAACCTCTTCCCAGCAGCAATGTGATAATGATCAATAAGCTGCTTTGCTGACGCTGATTGAACAGTAGAAATTAATTTGGACACTGGGGTAAAATAGTGCCACGATCAACTCTTTTATAGTCATGTGGCTGGACCTCATTTTAAAGTCTCATCCAAATGACTGTATATCTGACAGTGCAGCAATCCCTCAGCACTGCATTGGCAGTGTCAAGAAATGATTTGGAGTGGAACACAAACTGAAACTTCCGGATCAGGGAAGGAGTGCGACGCGTGGAAATGCAAACCTATATGTTTGGTCATAAGCCACATCTCAAGAGGCCTATTCCTATCTTAGCACTGAGATTACATTGAATGTGGGCTTGGGTCTTTGCCGAGTTAGAGAAGGATCCAACTGAGACCTGGCCTTGCAGCAGTTGTAGTCACTCCCCAGCCGGTGTGTTGCTGATGGAGGATCAAGGGTTGGTATCTCACCTCTTCTATCAGGTAACCTTTTGCTGAAAGATGCAATGAGCACTTTTTGGATTAACTTCACCTTGTTATTAAGGACCCTGACTTGGCAATCAGATGCACTCAGAGACCTGCCTGACATTTTACAATTGATGTAAGTGCTGGGAAGCAGCAATCCAAGAGGACTGATGAATTTAAAAACCCATCTCTAACAGTGAGCACTAGAGCCCCAGTCTGGATTTGAGTTCAATTCTCAGCAGGGGGCTCGAATCCACCATCTTCTAATTCAGAGGCAGTGATGATAAATCCACTGAGCTGTAACTGATGAGTATCGCCTATGAACTCAATTCACATTGCCCTACCTACTGTGGATTTGATTTTGAGATTGTGTTGTGCATTACTCTCCCATCTAAAGAACCTGGCTGTTCCTGATTGTGAAAGCTCACTGTGTACAAACTGGCTCCTGTGCCTCCTTATATGACAGCAGGGAGCACACCTGAAAAACTGTCTCAGTGGCTGCAAAGGGTGTCCTGAGGTCATGCCTTTCTTTCTCATGCGGCCAGTTGCCAATACGATAGTGTGCCGGATCACTTCTGTAGATCTCTTAGCACCCGGGCCAAGACGCACAGTGGCAGTGGCCAAAGAACAGACTGTTCTACCTCCTGTCTTGCGATTTGGGAAATTTTGTTTTAAAATCCTTTTGAAATGTACATAAAGATTTGGTAATGTTCCAAAACAAGCTGATGCAAGCCTTAGACAGGAGTGGTGAGGAGGAGGTAGGGAGTGCATGCATGGGTAGCGGGCAGAAGGACTAAAGGATTTATCAGTGGCTATCTTTGCTGCTCATGTTGCTTG
This sequence comes from Ginglymostoma cirratum, assembly GCA_024137785.1. Taxonomy (NCBI): domain Eukaryota; kingdom Metazoa; phylum Chordata; class Chondrichthyes; order Orectolobiformes; family Ginglymostomatidae; genus Ginglymostoma; species Ginglymostoma cirratum. The sequence continues at coordinate 86,182,403 of JAHRHZ010000145.1, read as the reverse complement.
TCTCTAAACACTGGGGCTTGACTGTGATGACCCCCACAGCCAAATAGCCATCCATACTCATCAATGCTGGCATATTGAGAATCCGACCTCCTCCAGGGGTTCTCAGTACCAATGGAGAGGAATGTGGCTGGAGTAGCCCTACCTAATGAATTTCCACTGAATTTACCTTAACCCTGTTGTTTGAACATTGCTGAACATAGGAGCCAGAAAGCAGGAGAAGGCTCTTCAGCCCCTCATGTCTGCTCTGTTATTACAAAGAACAAAGAACAAAGAAAATTACTGTACAGGAACAGGCCCTTCACCCCTCCAAGCCTGCGCAGATCGAGATCCTCTGTCTAAACCTGTCATCTATTTTCTAAGGGTCTGTATCCCTCTGCTCCCTGTCCATCCTTGTACCTGTCCAGATACATCTTAAAAGACACTAACGTGTCTGCGTCTACCACCTCCGCTGGCAACGTGTTCCAGGCACCCACCACCCTCTGCATAAAGAGCTTTCCACGCATATCTCCCGTAAACTTTCCCCCTCTCACTTTGAACTCATGACCCCTAGTAATTGAGTCCCCCACTCTGGGAAAAAGCTTCTTGCTATCTACCTTGTCTATACCCCTCATGATTTTGTAGACCTCAATCAAGTCCCCTCTCAATCTCCGTCTTTCCAATGAAAATAATCCTCATCTGCTCAACCTTTCTTCATAGCTAGCGCCCTCCGTACCAGGCAACATCCTGGTGAACCTCCTCTGCACCGTCTCCAAAGCATCCACATCCTTTTGGTAATATGGCGACCAGAACTGTACGCAGTACTCTAAATGTGGCTGAACCAAAGTCTTATACAACTGTAACATGACCTGCCAACTCTTGTACTCAATACCCCATCCGATGAAAGAAAGCATGCCGTATGCCTTCTTGACCACTCTATTGGCCTGCGTTGCCACCTTCAGGGAACAATGGACCTGAACACCCAGATCTCTCAGTACATCAATTTTCCTCAGGACTTTTCCATTTACTGTATAGTTTGCTCTTGAATTAGATCTTCCAAAATGCATCACCTCGCAGTTGCCCGGATTGAACTCCATCTGCCCTTTATCTGCCTAACTCTCCAATCTATCTATATTCTGCTTTAATCTCTGACAGTCCCCTTCACTATTTGCTACTCCACCAATCTTCGTGTCATCTGCAAACTTGCTAATCAGACCACTGATACCTTCCTCCAAATCATTTACGTTTATCACAAACAACAGTGATCCTAGCACAGATCCCTGTGAAACACCACTGGTCACAGGTCTCCAATTTGAGAAACCCCCTTCCACTACTACTCCTGTTGCCTAGCCAGTGCCTCCTCTCCACCTATCCTCTCCTCTATCCATCCTCTATCTGCCTCCCCCTCTCTCCCTGTTTATTTCAGAACCCTCTTCCCCTCCCCCATTTCTGATGAAGGGTCTAGGCCCGAAACGTCAAGTTTTCCTGCTCCTATGATGCTGCTTGACCTGCTGTGTTCATCCAGCCCCATGCTTGTTATCTCGGATTCTCCAGCATCTGCAGTACCTTTTATCTCTGATACAGTTTTTTATCCATCTAGCTAGCACACCCTGGACGTCATGGGACTTCACTTTCTCCATCAGCCTGCCATGGGGAACCTTATCAAATGCCTTACTGAAATCCATGTATATGATATCTACAGCCTTTCCCTCATCAATCAACTTTGTCACGTCCTCAAAGAATTCTATCAAGTTGGTAAGATATGACATTCCCTGCACAAAACCATGTTGTCTATCACTGATAAGCCCATTTTCTTCCAAATGGGAATAGATCCTATCCCTCAGTATCTTCTCCAGCAGCTTCCCTACCACTGAAGTCAGGCTCACCAGTCGATAATTACCTGGATTATCCCTGCTACCCTTCTTAAACAAGGGGACAACATTAGCAATTCTCCAGTCCTCCAGGACCTCACCCGTGTTTAAGGATGCTGCAAAGATATCTGCTAAGTCCCCGGCTATTTCCTCTCTCGCTTCCCTCAATAACCTGGGATAGATCCGATCAGGACTTGGGGATTTGTCCACCTTAATGCCTTTTAGGATACCCAACACTTCCTCCCTCCTAATGCCGACTTGACCTAGAGTAATCAAACATCTATCCCTAACCTCAACATCCGTCATGTCCCTTTCCTTGGTGAATACCGATGCAAAGTACTCGTAAAGAATGTCACCCCTTTTCTCTGACTCAACGCGTAACTTTCCTTCTTTGTCCTTAAGTGGGCCAATCCTATCTCTAGTTACCCTCTTGCTCTTTATATATGAATAAAAGGCTTTGGTATTTTCCTTAACCATGTTTGCTAAAGATATTTCATGTCCCCTTTTAGCCCTCTTAATTCCTTGTTTCAGATTCGCCCTACATTCCCGATATTCTTCCAAAGCTTCGTCTGTCTTCAGTCGCCTAGACCTTATGTATGCTTCCTTTTTCCTCTTAGCTAGTCTCACAATTTCACCTGTCATCCACGGTTCCCTAATCTTGCCATTTCTATCCCTCATTTTCACAGGAACATGTCTCTCCTGCACGCTAATCAACCTCTCTTTAAAAGCCTCCCATATATCACATGTGGATTTACCTTCAAACAGTTTCTCCCAATCTATATTCCCCAGATCCTGCCGAATTTTGGTATAGTTGGCCTTCCCCCAGTTTAGAACTCTTCCTTTAGGACCACACTCATCTTTGTCCATGAGTATTGTAAAACTTACAGAATTGTGGTCACTATTTCCAAAGTAGTCCCCTACTGTAATTTCAACCACCTGGCCGGGCCCGTTCCCCAACACCAGGTCCAGTATGGCCCCTTCCCGAGTTGGGCTACATACATATTGCTCTAGAAAACCCTCCTGGATGCTCCTTACAAATTCTGCTCCATCTTGACCCCTAACACTAAGTGAATCCCAGTCAATGTTGGGAAAATTAAAATCTCCCATCACCATCACCCTGTTGTTCCTACACCTTTCCATAATCTGTTTACATATTTGTACCTCTATCTCATGCTCGCTGTTGGGAGACCTGTAGTACAGCCCCAACATTGTTACCGCACCCTTCCTATTTCTGAGTTCTACCCATATTCCCTCACTGCTCGAGTCCTCCATTGTGCCCTCCTTCAGTACAGTTATTCAATGACACCATGGCTGATCTATATTTCTTCACCATTTGCATGCCCAAGTTTCGAAACTATTAATACATTTATCCCAAAATCTATCAATCTCTGTTTTGAAAGAGAGAGTTATTTCATCTACCTTTTGACTGAAGCAATATTTCCTCACAAAAGCCTAACTTTAATTTTAAGGTATTTCTCCTTGTTATGGGCTCCAACAGCAGTAGTTTTTCTATTGAATGGATCAAATCTTTTTACTTATCTCAGGAACATGTGTCGAATAATCAACCCTTCGAACCTGTTCAGCTGCATCAATCTGTATTTGAAATTGAACTACTTGTCTTGGCTAGGTAACCCTTCAAGCTTTGCCTAAGTGCACATCTATCAAGATCAGTTTTGACCCCTGACCCCTGACCTCAGCCAATGTTGAGCGGAGTATAGCCTTCATGTGAAGCTCTTTCTTACATCATCCTGAAAGACCATTCATTCTAATTTAAGGCTATATGTTCTTTTTTCTGGGCTATCTCAAATACAGGAGATCATTTCTTTCTAAGAATGTGAACAAATCCTTTAATGATCTCAAACATTTCAAAGGCACACAGGCCTCTCTTTCTCTTTCTCTCTCTTCAGATCCATTCCTTGAAAGTCCTTGATTCCCGCCTATGCTAGGCCTGAAGCATGGACTCGGTAGGTCATCGGCTACAGTGGTGCGGGTGCCCAGACTGGGGACTCCTGGCTGTGGTAGCCTGAAGCGAGGACTAGTGGCCTCGACGGGTTGTCATCTACGGCGATACGAGGTGGGTTGCTGTGTCAGAGGCAATGCCTAGAGCGGGGACTCCTTGAGGCCTGGGACACCTTGCTGAGACATTGCAGAAGCTTTTCTGAGGAAGGGTCACTCGACCCAAAGTGTTAACTCTGATTTCTCTCCATAGTTGCTGCCAGACCTGCTGAACTTTTCCAGCAATTTTTGTTTTTGGCCCTGTAGCTGTGTCTGAAGACCCCTTGTGCAGTTGATGATCTCTATTTATGTAATTTATTTTTATCTTTTTTGCAACTCCGGATAGTCACTGTATCATTCTAGATATATGTGACAATAAATAAATAACTCATAACTCAGAAGGGTGTTGCTGACTTCTGTGTTATACATTTGGTAAGATATTTCGGAGGTTTTTCAAGGCCTTCTGAAGAAGGCTGACCTGGAGTCTCTCCTGTTCTCCTCACCTTTCATCGGCACAGCTCGGAAAGATTTTGCAGCTTGACAATCAATTGAGAATGCATCTTCCTTAGTCATCAAGACCTGGAGGAGCTTCTGGCTCAGAGTCAGGCAAGCCAATCCTCATCATCCATGTAACCTGTTCTCACACTAATCTGACTCAGTATAATTTCTGTGTGTCTACAATGGAGTCCTTCTTTTCTGAGGGCTGATGTCAACAAGTGAATGCAATTTGCTAAATGTAATCTTGCTAGAATATTGTTCTCCCCTTTGTATTCTAGTCCTCTTGAGACAGTGTCTGGCACAGTGGTTAGCACTGCTGCCTCACAGCGCCAGGGACCCATGTTTGATTTCATCCTTGGGCGACTATCTGTTTGCGCATTCTCCCTGTGTCTGCATGGGTTTCCTCTGGGTGCTGCGGTTTCTTCTCACAGTCCAAAGATGTGCAGGTTAAGTGGATTGGCCATGCTAAATTGCCCATAATGTCCAGGGATGTGCAGGCCAGGTAGGTTAGCCATGGGAAATACGGAAGTAGGGGCTGGATCTGGGTGGGAGGGTCAGTGCAGGCTTGATGGGCGAAATGGCCTCTTTCCGCACTGTAGGAATCTATGATCTGGCTTTGCACACTTGTTTTACTTGCATCTGACGGTCAATTGGTTCTTGGAAGTCTAAATGGGCCACATTCCTTGAGACTTGTGACAGTCTCCTGGCAATGGCAATGGCTGGAGTTCTGGTGATGATGAGATGGCTTTGGCAGAGGTGATGTTCTAGGTCTGGTCAGTGGTAGCAGGAACTGCTTCAGCGTGCTTCCTTCTCAGTGTTGCAGCCTCAGGGACAGCTCCAGCGGTTACTGAGAGAGAGGCAGCACCCTGTAGCCACTTAGGAAATCAAGAAGCCGTGGATGGAACAAAAAATGAAATTTGTCCAACTTAATTTTTTTTCATAATTTATGGAATTAAAATGGTGCTGCCTTATGCGGCCAAGACACAATTTACTGTGTTTTAATAAATATAAGTAACGAAAAATGATTATTATTTTTAATGTTCTGCCAATCTCTATTCCTCTATTCTTTCCAGTACCTTGCCCCTAACACTCTGGAATTTTAACTTAAATTAGCAGTTTCCTATGTGGAGACTTGTCAAAACCCTGCAGGAAATCCAAATAGATCACATCCACTGACTTTCCTTTGTCTAACTTGCACTGACCTCCTCAAAGAATTCCAATCAATTTTTCAGGCATGACCTCTCCATGACAAAGCCGTGCTAACTCAACCCTGTTTTACCATCCACTTCCAAGCACTCCGCAATCTCATCCTTAATAATGGACTCTGAAATCTTACCAACGTCTGAGGTCAGGCTAAACAGCCTATGGTTTCCTATCATTTGCCTCCTTCCTTCTTAAACAGGAATGTTACATTGCCATTTTCCAGTTTCAATGGGACCCTCCCTAACTCCAGTGATTCCTGAAAGATCATCACCAATGACCGCATGATCTCCTCAGCTATCTCCTTCAGAACCCTGGGCTGTAGTCCATCTGGTCTCAGTGATTTATCCACCTTTAGACCTCTCTGATACCCCAGCACCTTCTCTTTAGTGATGGCCACTACACTCACCTCTGCCCCCTGGCGTTCTTGAAGTTCTGGTATGCTGCTGGTGTGTCCCCCTGTGAAAACTGATACAAAGTACCTATCCAGCAGCCCAGTCATTTTATCTCTGCCACGTCCCCAGAACATTAGCCCCAGGTTCTGAATTGCTAGCTCTTCCTTATTTTCATAACAGCGTCATTTATAAATGAGGGTCCAAATTTCCTGGTCTCTGGACAGTCAAAGACCAGACAAATCCTGAAAGGAAGAAAAACAGCAATTGTGAGAAAGTCTCAGCAGGTCTGGCAGCATTTGTAGAGAGAAAACAGAGTTAGCATCTAGTGAGCCTTCTTTGGAATTAATTCTTTGCAAAAGGTGGTACATGTGTTCGGATAAAGCCCGGAGGGAGAGAAAGACAGTTAGGTAGACAATGGGATGGATTAATGTTAAACCAGGGAGAATGTGAATGGGGAACATAAATGGGTGAGAATGGGTTGGATGTGCTGAAAGCTACCCATGTGGTGACACGGCCTGGGGTGTAGAGTTGGTAAAGGAGAAGGTGCTCAGGCCCTAAAATTATTGAGCTCGAAGTTGCCCACCCATTGCCTCGAATGTCTGGACTTCCAAAGGGAAATGCCCTGGCTTCCAGGATCCTCTGAAATATAGGAACATGGGAATTTGTCTCCAATTTTAGGTTAGATTCAGAGATGTCAGAAAGTTCCAACGTTGTTACGTAGATAGGTACCCAGAAAACATTACATGGAGACAACCCAGCCTAACTTCTGTGTAACTACAAAACTGGTATCACCAATCACTCTCCTGAGACCCCCCACCCTCCAAAACTCACTCCTAACTTCTTCCTCAATATTCTAACTATCGACCCTGACTCCCATTTCTCCACCTGACCTGATCAGCTGGGAATGAACAACTCTCCCTGACCACACAGCTGACCTAACCCATTTGCCACTCTACACTGTGCCCCTTACCCACTTATCTGCTCCAACTAACCGCTTGCCCTTTAAATGTCCCAAAGATCTGATTTTGTGTGCCAGTACATGTGCACTTACCAGAATACAACAGCTAATGCAATAAAAAAAGTGGGGTACGGTTTGTTTTCCCCTCCCACCACATCCTGAGTATCCGGCCTTACAAAGACCAAGTTCGTTGGAAAGGTCCTGTGCATTTTGGGATGAGGCTGGCATTGGACATTCCTGGCTGGAAATCCTGGCTGAGGCAAAAGGAAGCAAACTGGGTGTGGAACAGCGATCGAACAACAATTGCCACTCCTGGAAGATTCGGGGCCATTGGGGAGCAAGGTGAGCCCCCAGTCCACATTGTGACATGTGTAGGGCTGATGTGAAGGTCTCACAAAGCCCATGGAACCATATGGAAGGACAGCACATCATCAGCAATGACCTCACACAATGTGCACTTCCTGGACAAGGTATCCAGACAGCGATTGATTGTGAGTACTCTGTCTCCTTTTACTACGCCAAAGCATCAGTTTTTCTGTCACCCACCCCAAAGAAACCTCCTCCAGGACGTTACAGAATTCAAATTTCACCATCTGCTGTGCATTTAAGCCCTGCTCCCTCAGAACATTAGCCTGAGACCCTGAATTGCTGGTCCTTCCTTATATTCTCAATAGGGCCATTTATAAATAAAGGCCCAGATCTTCAGGTCTCTGGACATTCAGAAACCAGATGGATCCCATCAGGACCGCTGAGAAGTCTAGTGTGGAATTTATTTTGTTCACTCAAGGGACGTGGGTAGTCTCTGGCAGGGCCAGCATTTACTGTCTGTCCCATTGCCTGGAATGCTTGAACTTCCAAGAGACAATCCCTCTGCTTTAAAGATCCAGAAGCTTTTCTGTGCATTTGCGGATGAGCATTTACCAGAATACAATAGCTAATGCTGGAAAAAGGGGAGGGAGGGCTTGGCTTGTTTCCCCGCACCCCAGCCTTACAAAGAAGGAGTGCAATGGAAGAAAGCTCCATGTTTCTCAGAATGCTGGTGTTGGATGTTCCAGGCTGGAGCACTGTCACAGTCCCTGGATAGTGAATGGGCATGGGATCTCTGGCTCCTTTCCCTAGGCTCAGGCACCAATTGTCTCCTTTATCTGCCAGCGAGCCCAAAGGAAACACAGGGTCATAGAGCTATATGGGATGGAAACAGACCCTTCAGCCCAATTTCCCAAACTAAACTAGCCCTACTTGCCTACATCTGCCTGTATCCCTCTAAATCTTTTCTACCCACGTACTTATCCAAAAGTCTTTTTTAAATGTATCTGCATCTACCACTTTCTCTGGCAGTTCACTCAACGTACGAACCAACTTGTGTACGAAAAAGTTGTCCCTCGGGTCTCTTTTAAATCTTTCTCTTTTCATGTTAAAAATATTCCCTCTAGTTTTGAATTTCCCTACCCTGGGGAAAAGACCCCGGCTATTCAACTTATACATACCCCTCATGATTGTATAAACCTCTATAAGGTCACCCCTCAACCTCCTACACACCAGGGAAAAAAGTCCCAGCCTATCCAGCCTCATCTATAACTCAAGGCTTCCATTTCTGGCAAAATTCTTGTAAATCTCTTCTGAACCCTGTCCAGTTTGACTATAGCGTCCCTATAGCAGGGTGAGCAGAACTGTAAACAGCACTCCAAAAGTGGTATCACCAACGTCCTGTACAACCTCAATATGACATCCCAACTCCTACACTCAATAGTAAACCCAGTGAACAGATAAAGGGAATAGAGTCTGTATGACTTGTTAGTTTACAGAGATCAGTTTGATTAAATGGCAGTACTTTTCACCAATAAGGCCATGGGACAGTGCAGGGATGGTGGGTGGGGGCTGGTGGCCAGGGTGGGTGTGGAGCAGGGGACGGGGGTTGATTACCTCCTGTATTCATATTGATCAGCTTTTGAAATCTCAACTCTCACTGTCACTATGTTTAAAATGAGAAGTCAGCCACTATTCCATCGATAGCTGAACCACCATAAACAAACATTTGGCAACTCACATTTTCAGATTGCCTGCTCCTTTATCTACAAGAGCAATTGATGTCCCATCAAGTTTCCAGGTAGATTACGGCTGTAGCTGTAAACCTTTCTCTCCATTCGGCGTTTGCAATTTTGGCTTTTATCACGCTCATCTTCAATAAACTGCTGGCACTGACTTTTTACCTGGTCCTTGAATGAACTTGGCCCTCAGATCCTGATTCCTGTACGTCCCCACGTCTGGTCTCTCTTCCCGTTTCAGCAGCATAAATGTATTGGGTGCATCAATAACATTGAGTGACCTGCCTTTCCAACTCTAGAATTTGCTTTCAAGTCATGTGAGTTTCCAATGTCGTTGTGTTGGAGAAATCAGTTCTGTGGCTTTAATGATCTAAACCAGGGGGAGTGGAATTTTCCTTCTGTTTGGCGTACAGAAGGTGGAAATTGCTTGAGGTTTTTACTGCAGTGGGAGGAGTAAACAATTTCTCAAGTCAGACTTAACCAAAGGGTAGGAGAGATAAAAGGTACTGCAGATGCTGGAGAATCCGAGATAACAAGCATGGGGCTGGATGAACACAGCAGGTCAAGCAGCATCATAGGTGCAGGAAAACTTGACGTTTCGGGCCTAAACCCTTC
>JAHRHZ010000145.1:86156400-86172450 GCA_024137785.1 Ginglymostoma cirratum | reverse complement strand
ATGCTCTGAGGGTCAGTGTGGACTTGTTGGGCCGAAGGGCCTGTTTCCACACGGTAGGGATTCTATGATTCTGTTCTATGCAGGCATCGCTGGCTGGCCAGCATTTCTTGCCTGTCCCTAGCTGCCATTGAGAAAGTGGTAGTGAGCTGCCTTTTTGAAGCACTGCAGTCCATGTGTTGTGGATTTGCTTTGTGCTCATTTTCAAGACCAGACAAATTTCTACGCCTTTGTTAAAAGTTTCTAATCCACCTGCTCAGAGATGTTAGTATCCACCTCTGGTGCAGGTGGGACATAAATGTGGGCCTCCTGGCTCAGAGGAAGGGACACTATTACTCTGCCTCAACAGTCTTTCTACCTTAGTGTGTGATATACATACTTACAGACTATACCTTCCTAATCCAGACAAAAACAAGGGTGAAGACAAATGTAGGTCATTTACAGTCATAAATTTATAATGGGGAACAAAGAAATGGCTGATTAACTAAATACATACTTTGGTTCTGTGTTCACAAAGGACACAAATAGTAAATCAGGAATGACGGGGCGCACCAGGTTCAATGACGGGGAAGTACTGATGGAACTCAGTATTAGTACGGAAATGGTGTTGGATAAATTGATATGATTGAAGGTCAATAAATCCCCATAGCTCGGTAATCTACATCCCAAAATACTAAAGGAAGTGGCCCTAGAAATAGTGGATGCATTGGTGGTCATCTTCCAAGATTATAAAAGCAGGGAATTTATGTTGGAACTTCACACAACTTTGGTTAGGCCACTTCTGGAGTGTTGTGTGCAGTTCTGGTCACTATGCAAAAAGAAGGATGTGAGTGACTGGAAGAGTTGCAAAGGAGATTCACCAGGATGTTGCCTGGGATGGAGCATTTCAGCGATGAAGTGAGGCTGGATTAATTTGGGTTGTTTAATTTGGAGTTGAGAGGGTTGAAGAAGGGACCCGATAGAAGTGAATAAGATTATAGAGGGGCATGGTCAGGGTCAATAGAAAACAACTGTTCCCCTTAGCTGAAGGGTCAATTACTAGGGGGCATCATTTTAATGTGAAAGGCAGGAGGTTTGAAGAAAAACTTTTCCACCCAGAGAGTGGTTGGGGTCTGGAACATATGCCTGGGAAGATGGTTGAAGCTGCAAAACCTTTAGAAAGTGCCTGGATGGACACTTGAAGTGTCATAACATTCAAGGCTATGGGCCTAGAGTTGGAAAGTGATATTAATGTAGGTATTTTTGGTAGTACGGTCTTGATGGGCTGAAAGGCCTCCTTTGTATGATCCTATGCTAAGATTTTATAGGCTCTGAAACAATTCCTACTGATTGGAGAGTAGCTATTGTTTCTCGTCTATTTATAAAAGGACGGAATTGGACAGAGTCAGCATGGACTGATGAAAGGAAAATCACGTTTGACAAATCAACTGGAGTTCTTTGAGAATGTAGCTCATAGAATTGATAAAGGAGAGCTAGAGAATGTGGTTTAATTGGACTTTCAGAAGGTAATCGACAAAGTCCCACATTAGAGATCAATGTGTAAAATTGAAGTGCATGGAATTGGGGCCATGTTGAGAAAACTGGTTGGCAGACAAGAAGCAAAGAGTAGGAATTAATGGATTTCTTTTTCTTGAATGGCAGGCAATGACCAGTGCTTGGACCATAGAACTCCTACAGAGCAGGAAGAGGCCACTCAGCCCATTGAGTCTGCACTGACCCTCCAAAGAGCACCCCATCCAATCCCCATAACCTCACATTGCATTTTTAACCATGGCTAACCCACCTAAATTGCATACTACAGAACAATTTTTAGCATGGTTAATCCACCTAACCTGCTCATCTTTGGACTGTAGGAGGAAACCAGACCACCCAAAGGAAACTCACACAGACACAGGGAGAACATGCAAACTTCACACAGACTATCACCCAAGGTTGGAATCGAGCCCAGGTCCCCAGCCCTGTGAGGTAGCAGTGCTAACCACTTTGCCACACCTGGTTATGCACAACAGATATTAATGATCTGGATGACAGAACTAAATGTAATATCTCCAAATTTTCAGATGACGCAAAGCTGGGTGGGAGGGTGAGCTTTGAGGAAGATGGAGAAATGCTTCAGTGTCATTTGGACAGGTTGACTGATTGGATAAGTACATGGCAGATGCAGTATAATGTGGATAAATGTGAAGTTATTCACTTTGGAGCAAAAACAGGAAGGCAGATTACTTTCTGAATGGCTATGAATTGAGAGAGGATAACTTGCAATGAGACCTGATGCCCTTGTTCACTGGTCATTGAAGATAAGTATTGCAGGTGCAGCAGGTGAGAAAGAAGATAAATGGTATGTAGGCCTTCATAGCGAGAGGATTCGAGTACAGGAGCAGGGATGTCAGCCTTGGTGAGACCATATCTGGAATATTGTGTGCAGTTCCCATCTCCTTACTTGAGAAAGGATGTTCTTGCTATCAAGGGAATGCAGCGAAAGTCTACCAGGCTGATTCCTGAGATCGTGGTACTGACGTCTGAGGAGAAGTTGAAATGGTTAGGACTATATTCACTGGATTTCAGAAGAATGATTGGGGAATCTTATAGAAACCTAATAAATTCTAACAGGGATTAGATGGGTTAGATGCAGGAAGGGTGTTCCCAATGATGGGGGAGTCAAGAACAGGGGTCACAGTTTAACTATATGGAGTAGACCATTTAGGACTGAGAAGAGGAGAAATTTCTTCACCCAGAGAGTAGTGAGACTGTGGAATTCTGTGCCATAGAAAGCAGTTGAGACCAAAATGTTTTATGGTTTCAAGAAGGATATAGTACTTGTGGTTAAATGGATCAAAGGATATGGGGGAAATTTGGGAATAGAATATTTAAGTTGAACGTTCAACCAAGATTGTAATGAATGATGGAGCAGGCTTGAAGGGAGAAGTGACCTACTCCTACACCTATTTTCTTTGTTATTCCCAAAGCCTGGAGACTATGTCTTTGCAAAACCAGAGAATTTTAGATCATGAGAGGTCAAATCTATTCAATACTGAATACTGTAATAAAGAAAGAACTCATTTTGGAAAGGAAACATCCTCTGGTACCAAGAACTGATGTAGGAATGATGGACTGAATGGCCTCCTTCTGTGCTATAATGATTCTATGATATTTTTTCTTTATTCATTCATGAGATGAGGGCATCACTGGCCAGGCAGCATTTATTGCCCATCCCTAATTGCCCAGAGGGCAGTTCAGAGTCAACTACATTGCTGTGGGTCTGGAGTCACATTTAGGCCAGACCAGGTAAGGATGGCAGTTTCCTTCCCTAAAGGACATTAGTGAACCAGGTGGGTTTTTCCTGACAGTCAACAGTGGGTTCATGGTCATCATTAGATTGCTAATTCCAGATATTTATTGAATTCAAATTCCACCATTTGCTGTGGTGGGATTCGTACCTGGGTCCCCAGAACGTTAACTGGGTCTGTGGATTAACAGTCCAGTGGTAATACCACTAGGCCCTTGCCTCCCCTGATTCTGTGACTTGTCTCGAAAACGTGCCAAATGAATGAATACTTTCCCGTTTAGTTGCCAAAAACAAGATTTAGGGATTCCAAATTGAACAAAAAAATGACCAAAGTATGACAAGATTCGGGATTGATGCCACTACAAGGGGAACTATAAGTTCAGCAGGCATCCAATCACGAAGGTTGCAAGATCAGAGAGTGTAGAATTAGGGAGATACAACTGGCATAAAGGAACTTCCTTTGTCTCAATGGGTAGTGTCCCTGTCTCTGACACAAACCTTTGGCTTTGAATCACACTCTAGGCCATGGAATGTGCATGACCAAATAGGATGACTGTAAATCCCTCCAATATTCCAATGGCAGGCAGTAAGAATGGGAGCAAAATGCTGCAAACCCACACCAACACAGGAAGAACATGCAAACTGCACACAGGCAGTCATATGAGGCTGGAATTGAAAGTGAGTCCCTGGCACTGCAAGGCAGTGGTGCTAAACCATTGAGCCACTGTCATGGTGGGATTTGAACCTAGGACCCCAGAACATTATTTACTTCTCTGGGTTAACAGTCCAGCAATAATACCACTAGGCCATAGCATAGCAGGCACTCTCTGTGCAGAAGATGACAGACTTGCCAAATTTCTCCAGTACTTCTGTACTTAAATGAGTGAGAGTGGGAGAGTTTCCTGGTCAGCTATGCATGATGCAGAGCAGTGCGTTCTCTAGCTACAGCATCTAGCTACAGGTTGGTGATTTGTTGCAAGGAAATAGACGCAAGCATCTGCTTCGTGTCACTAGACACAAGACATTTCCAGCCTGACTCCAGTAGAATGGCGATACAATGATAGAAAATGGGGAGTCCTTGACAAGTGTCACAATTTCAGAAATGGGTAAGGAAACCTTCAGTTGATGACCCTGAATTTCCTTTCACTAGCTGTTGACTCAGAACTTTTTGCAGTCTGAGGAAGATTTCAAAAGGGCATGTTGGCAGTACCAGATACACCTGAAAATGAGGAGTCCGCTTGATAAAGCTGAAATGTAGGCTTATGTACATACGAAGCAGGAGGAATAGCAAGATTTCTAAAACAAAGCAAAGAGTTTCCAAAAGCAATGCAAATAGCTGTGAGCCTTTTTTTCCCCCTTTTATACATTCACAGGATGAAGCTGTCACTGGCTAGGCAGTATTTATTGCCCATCCCTAATTGCCCAGAGGTAGTTAAGAGTCTCTGGATTAACAGTCCATCAAAAATACCATTAAGCCAACACTCCACCCCCATGCTATACCTGATCCTGAAGAATGGTGAACAATGAAGCAACCGCCAGGAGTAATGGTTTCCACCTTCGATCCACCTTCTAAAAGACTGCAAAAAAATTCTTCAACATCGCAGGAATGCCACTTGGCTGGGTTTTCTCAGTTTTATACTGAGGATCTTCCCCCTCTCCCCATGACATAAGTTAGTCTTCAGATATTTAAAGCAATAGCGAAGGCAGTAGGCCTAGAGTACATTGACTCGGAACAGGAGGCCATTTGGCCCTTTAAACCTTTGCTACCATTAGGAGAAGCTGGATAGGCTGGGAATTTTTTCTGTGGCGGATAGGAGGTTGAGGGATGACCGTAAAGAGGTTTACAAAACCATGGAGGGCATAGTTTGCACATTCTCCCCATGTCTGAGTGGGTTTCCTCCCACAGCCCAAAAATGAGCAATCTAGGTGGATTGGCCATGCTAAATTGTCCATAGTGTCTGGGGCTGGGTAGATTAGGTGGGTTTTATGGGATTGGGCCATGGTGGGGTGCTCTGAGGGTCAGTGTGGACTTGTTGTGCCGAAGGGCCTGTTTCCACACTGTAGGGATTCTATGATGATTAGATAAGGTGAATAGCAAAGGTCTTTTCTGCAGAGTAGGGGAGTTCAAAGCTAGAGCGCATATATTTAAGGTGAGAGAGGAAAGATTTACAAGGGACCTGAGAGGGCAACTTTTTCACACAGAGGGTGGTGCGTATATGGAATGAACTGCCAGAGGAAGTGGTAGGCGCAGGTACAGTTCCAATTTTTAAAAGATATTTGGACTGGTACATGAATAGGAAAGTTTTACAGGGATATAGGCAGGCAAATGGGACTTGTTTAGTTGGGAAGCCTGGTCATCATGGACGAGTTGGACGAAAGGGTCTGCTTCTGTGCTGTATGACTCTATGACTTTAAGATCATGGCTGATCTATCTATGTTCTGAATTCTGCATTCCATTGTCTAACAAGAATATATCAACATCCACCTTAAAAATACTCAATGACACCACCACTACTGCCTTTTGAGGCAGAGAGTTCCAAAGACACAAAACAATAAAGCCAAGAACTGAGGATACTGCAAATCTGCTTTCTGAATTTACTTTCTGTCCACAGATGGTGCCAGACCTGCTGAGTTTCTCCAGCAACTTCTGTTTCTGCCTCTGGGAGAAATAATTTCCTCTCATCTCTGTCCTAAAGGGATGCTTTTAATGTTAAAACAGTGTACCTTAGTTCTGGGCTCACCTATAAGAGTAAACATCTATTCCATATCCACCTTCTCAAGATCATTCAACGTCTTGTAGATTTCAATCAAACTGTCCATCATTCCTCGAAATGTCAGTGAAAACAAGCCCATCTTGTCCAATATTTCCTCATAAGTTTCAGCTGTTGAATTATTTTCCAGAAATAGCTGATCTCTTCGCCAAACTAGTCAAGTGCAGTCAAAATGAGGCCATCATACACAACAATGTGGGAAATGGCCCAGGTATGTCTCGTAAACAAAAGGCAGGACTAACCCCACACAGCCAATTCCCACCTGTTTCAACTTACTCCCTAAATTCAGGAAAACAAATTCACAATCAGTATGAGAAATATCTTAATGCAGTGAGAGGGGTTACATCTTTCTCTCAAGTATTAACATGCCCATTACACACAAAAATGGGAAACAATAATGTGGATTCTTCAGTTGAAGGAAAAACCATTAAATTGTTGCATTCTGGTCCAAATTGTTTTGTCGCTCCATGTAGAGAAAACAATAAGGCAGATTGACAGGCTATGCACCAGTTTGAGGAACTGATGTTGTATGTTTTTATTTCAGAGAATTGTACCAGACAGAGGGAGTGTTACCCAGCTCCCCTGGGTCAGCTCTTCGAAAGCACGATCCAATTAGTCCTGCTCCTCTGCTCATTCTCCATAACTCGACAGAACTTGCATTTCATTCCCTTTAGAAAGTTATGATTGAGTTTGTCTCCACCAGCCTTTCTAACGCTGCATTCCAAATCAATGCAATTGGCAGAATTATAAATAATAACAAAACTTGCAAATGGTGAGCGAAATTTAACCAGTTCTCGTTTTCCTTAAAGTCAGAAATGTCAATTCACAAGCAAACAATGCTCATTAGTTCTTAATGAGTGTCACAACAAATCTGAAGTGAGAAGTCAGGTTTATTAACATTTGGTTTCATCTAGTGTTAAGGTGGGTAACTGCACCTTCCTATCATTTTTTGTTTGCTCCTATGATGCTGCTTGACCTGCTGTGTTCATCCAGCTCCACACCTTGTTATCTCGGATTCTCCAGCATCTGCAGTACCTATTATCTCTATTGCATTATGGTCCAAACTGTTTTGTATAACTCAGGACAGTGCTCCAGTAAGACTGGTACACGCATTTCCAAGTTTTACCGTTCTATTTCATTGATTTATCCCTCTGAGGAGACGATAAAAAAAACGTTGTCTGTGTGATCGGTGTAGTATAGCTGACTCCTATTAGTGCTGCTTCAGACTGGCCCAGCCAGTCCTTGGACGAATACTTCATAGTCTTTTGAGAAATTTGATTGGTTGATAGTAGTTTAAAATAATTACACTTAATGGCATGAACGTATCATGTTACAACAAGTTGAGCTTGAGTGCAGACCCAGAGAAAAGTAAACCTGCTGTAGAAAGAGCTGGAAGCTGGAGCTGAAGCATGGAGCAGACGCTTTCAAGTTTTATTTGTAGCTTTGAGATGCAGCAGGTGGGTAGTACTCCAGGCTCTGAACCAGAAGCCATAGGCTCAAGTCCCACTCTGGGTCTTGATGTCCCAACAAGACTATAACGTGGCCAAGCAGTTGAAGTATCAATTTATAATTCTCTCCAGAATACACCAATTCCCTCTGGTGAGAAGAACTTTAGTCGGGCAGCATACTCTCGCTCCTATTTTTATTCTATAGGGTCAGAGGTGATCTGCCTCAATCCTCAAATTCTCTTTTGTACCAGCCCTTAGTTGCTTGCTATTTTAAGAATCTATCTACCTTCTCTTTAAATATCTTCAATGATCTCACCTCATACTTACTTGAAAGTGGAGTCACAGTTAGATAGGATAGTGGCAGGCTTGTCATTATTGGTCAGTGCAGTGAGTATAGGAGGTCATGTTGCAGCTGTACAGGACATTGGTTAGGTCACAATTGGAATAATATGTTCAATTCTGGTCCCCATGTTATAGGAAAGATGTTGTGAAACTTCAAAGGTTTCAGAAAAGATTTAAAAGGATGTTGCCGGGGTTAGAGCATTTGAGCTATAGGGAGAGGCTGAATAGGCTGGGGGCTAGTTTCCCTGGAGCTCATGAAGGTTGAGGAGTACCCTTATAGGGGCTTATAAAATCCTGAGGGGCATTGATAAGATGAATAGACAAGGTCTTTTTCCCAGGGTAGGGGAGTCTAAAACTAGAGGACATAGGTTTAAAGTGAGAAGGAAAAGTTTTAAAAGTGATCTAAGGGGCAATTTTTTCACACAGAGAGTGGTATGTGTACGGAGTGAGCTGCCAGAGGAAGTGGTGGAGGCTGGTACAATTACATTATTTAAAAAGCATCTGAATGGGTATATGAATAGAAAGGGTTTAGGGGGAATAATGGGCCAAATGCTGGCAAATGGGACGAGATTAATTTAGGATATCAGGTCAGCATGGACAAGTTGGACTGAAGGGCCTGTTTCAATGCTGTACAGCTCTATGACTCTATGACTTTATGACGTTCACTTACATCTGAGAGAAGAAGTTTCTTCATATCTCAGTTTTGAATGAATGTTCCCTTATTCTATGTCCACTAGCTTGGAAATTCCCCCACTAGCGGAAATATCTTCTCAACATCTAACCTGTTAAAATGCCTCAGAATCTTGCATGTTTCAATCAGATCAGTCCTCAAACTTCTAATGAATAAAAGTATGACTTGTTTAGCTGTTTTTAATAGGTCAAACCCCTTCATCCGAGGAACCAGATTAATGAAGCACATTTGAACGGCTTCCAATTGCAGTATATTTCCTTTCTAAAATACAGGGACCAAAACCATTCACAATACTCTAGGTTTGGCCTCACCAACACCCCAAGACTTCCCTATTTATAAATTCTAACCTCCTAGCAAGTAAAGACCTGAATTCCATTTAATTATTGCTGCACCTGCATACTAATGCTGTTCTATTTAATGCATTTAAATAATGATGATTATTTCTACCAAAAGGATTGACCTCACATGTTCTTGCATTAAACTCCACCCAACAAGTTTTGCTCCATTCCACCTATCTACCCCCTTTGCAGATTCCTTGGGTCCTCATCACAGCATGCCCTCCGACCTATTTTCGTATCATCAGCAAATTTGGGTACATTATCCTCTGTCCTCTCCACCAAGTCATTAATTTGAACTACCTAGGAAGAGAGATCCTGATACTGATAACTCCTATTTTGTGCAATACCTTTCAAAAGCTTTCTGGAAATCCAAAACAAAACTACATCTATTGGTTCTACGTGATCAATCTTGTTCGTTATATCCTCAAAAAGCTTTAACAAATTTGCCAAACATGCTTTCCCAGTCACAATTTATCTATTCAACTGTGTTTTCTAAATGCTGTGAGATATCATTCTCAATAACAGACTCTAAACATTTTCCAAACAACAAATATTAGGTTAACTGACCTGTAGTTTCCTGCATTCCATCTACAGCCCTTCCTAAATCATACTTAGTGGTTATTCCAATCAGCTGGAACCTTCGAAAAACCCATTGAGTTCTGAGGTATTTCAACCAATTCCTTTACAATTTAAAGTTTTAGCAAAGATTTGTGGCTCGGGTTGTGGGTGAGGTTGTTGGCTTGTTTGCCGAGCTGGTTTGTTCTCATTCAGATGTTTCATCACCATGCTCGGTAACATCATCAGTGCGGCCTCTGCTGAAGCGATGTTGTTCTACTCCGTGGTGTTTATACTGTTTGGTCCATTATGGTGAGTAATGTCATTTCTGGTTTTGATCTGCATGGGTTTGTATATGGGGTCCAATTCCATATGTTTGCTGATTGCATTATGGGTTGAGAACCATGCCTCTAGGAATTCCTGTGCGTGTCTACGGCCCATGATGTTGTGCCGAACATGATGCTCAATTAAACAAATACCTTCTGCCTGTCCTTCGTCCATATCCCTCCATTCCTTGCATATTCATACACCCATCTAAAAGTCTCTTAAATGCCTCTATTGTATCTGCCTCCACTACCACCCCTGGCAGCACGTTCCAGACTCCCAAATCTCTCCGCGTAAAAAACTTTCCCCTCATATCTCCTTTGAACTTTCCCCTTCCCTAACTTTAGGCATTTCAACTCTGGGAAAAAGATTCTGACCCAGCTGTGTCACTCTGCAACCACATCTTTTTAATAGCTATCAAGTCACATTTATTTCTTTTATATTTCTGCCATCAAGCCATCTATCTTGTTACAAACGCTGCATACAAATGCCGAACGTTTTAACATTTTATAATTGTTACTTATTCTGGCTCTAATTTTTTCCTGCTGCATTTTCTGACTGATATTTTCTGACTCATCCTGCAGCATTTTTATTATCATTCACCTTTTCACTGCCATTGTGAATCATGGTTTAAAAGTAACAGGTCGCCCCTTTAAGACGCATACAAAACATAGAACAGTGCAGCACAGGAGCAGACCCTTGGGCCTACTATGTCTGTGCTGACCATGGTGCCATTCTACACTGATCCCATCTGTCTGCACGTGGTCTGTATCCCTGATTTCCCCACCTGTTCATGCATCAGCCTAAATGTCTCTTCAACTTTGCTAACAGATGAGGGGTTTTTTTCTCTTAAAGGGCTGTGAGCCTTCCTCAAAAGGAAATGAAAGTGCAGAATCTTTAAACATTTTTAAGACAGGGTTAGACAGATTTTTGAGGGCCAAGGGATTGAAAGATTCTCAGAGGTATACAGGAATGTAGACTTGAGGTTAAAATCAGATCAACCATGATTTTATTGAGTAATGGAACAGGCTTGAAGGGGAGAGTGGCCTACTCTTGTTCCCTACTTGTATGTTCAGCTCTGCTCTTTCACTTCTTTTGGAATTTTTTTAAACTTACTCGAAATTGAAACCTCTCCCACTCATTAATTTAAAGCCCTGGAAGAGGGGAAACTCCTGGTTCGCCATGTACAGATAGCAAACCACTGCAGTACATTGTCAAACATTTAAAAAGGACCCACTCAGATATCCATGCATCCATCCATGCTCTTTCAGGGTGTGCCCTGTACCACTTTCTGTCCAAACCAAATGCTTACATGTTCATGAAAACACAGTAAATAAAATCTGTAGCCTGCATCGCAGCGAGTGTTATCTCTGAACAGATCTGAAAAGTATCAAATGCACAACATTGATCAATGGAAACAATTAGATTCAGTGGCAGTGTTCAGATACTGAAAAACCTGAGAGGTACCATCTGGCTAAGGCTGTCAACCTTATGTGAGTCTTGTCGAACTGAAGATTCATCTCCAGATAGCCTTCAACCAACAAAGCCCTGAACAAAAATCATTAGGGCATTAAAAATCATAGTGCTTCTTTCAGTATCTGTGTGAAGTAGGTATAAAAGTGTTGGTGATGGCAAACATCGAAACATTGAAAAAAAAAGGAGCTGGAGTAGGCGGTTTGATCCACTCAGCCATTCAACATGGCAGCTCCTCTATCTCAAAATCATACACCTGCTCTCTCACTGTTCCCTTTGATATCTTTAGCCTTTAGAAACGCATATCTTTCTTTCTTATATATATTCAGTGACTTGGCTTCCAAAACCTTCAGTGGAAAAGAATTCCACAGGTTTGCATGAAGAATTTTCAGTCTGAAATGGCTGACACTGTATCTTGAGACTGTGACCCATTGCTCTGGAGTTCTTGAGCTATAGGGGAAACATCATTCCTGCATCTAGTCTGTCTAGTACTGTCAGAATTTTGTACATTCCAATTAGATCCTGTCTCATTCTTCTCAACTCCAGTGAATACAGGCTCAGTTGATCCAAACTATCCTTACATGAGAAACCTGCCATCCCAGGAATCAGCCCACTGGAAATTCACTGCATTCCCTCAATGGCAAGTCTATTTTTTTTAGAGATAAAAGGTACTGCAGATGCTGGAGAATCCGAGATAACAAGGCGTGGGGCTGGATGAACACAGCAGGCCAAGCAGCATCGTAGGAGCAGGAAAACTTGACGTTTCGGGCCTAAACCCTTCATCAGAAAATTTTCTGATGAAGGGTTTAGGCCCGAAACGTCAGGCTCTCTATTTTTTTTACTTAGTTAAGGAGGCAAAAACTGCATGCAGCACTATAGATGTGGTCTCAACAAAGCCTGCACAGCTACAGTAAGACTTCCTTATCCCGGCAATAAAAGCCAACACCCCATTTGCCTCCCATTGCTTGCAGCACCTACATGATGGCTTTCAGTGACCAATGCACAAAGGCACCTAGGTCACCTTATGCATCAATCATTTTCATCACTATTTTAATAATACTCTGCCGTTCTATTTTACCAAAATGGGCAACTACACATTTATTCACTTTATACTGCAGCTGCTGTGTATTTGCCAACTCACTCAGCTTGTGTAAGTCATTCCGAAAATGCATATCTCTCACATCTCTTTATATCCTCCTGAGCACTCACAATTGCACCCAGCTTTGTGTTCCTAGCAAACTTGAAAATTTTATGTATGATTCCTTCATCCAAGCCATTGATATATATTGCGAATAACTGGTGCCCAAGCAGTACCTCACTCCTTACCACTTTCCAGTCTGAAAATAATCCATTAATTCCTACTTTCTGTTTTCGGTCACCTATTCTCAATCCACGCCAGTGTATTTCCACCAATCACGTATAATTTCATGTTGTGCACTAACCTCCTATGTGGACCTTTATCAGAACAATCACAGGATTGTAACAGTGCACAAGTAGGTCATTCATTCCATCATGTTTGCTCTATTACCTCATGCCAATGTCTTGCCGTTCTTCATAGCCCTGCATGCCATGCCTTTCCAAATAACTAACCAATGCCCTCTTGAAGACCTCAGTTGAGCATGCCTCCACCACATTTCCAGGCTGTACACTCTAGAGCTTAACTTCTCCTTGTGTAAAAAAATTTTTCTTTACTCTCATCACCCTTGCTTCTTTTGAACAATACTTTAAAATGTTTTCTGAAACGGTTTCTGAAAACCAGAATACACCACATCCAATAGTCCTTTCATATCTAGTCTACAGATTACTCCTGAAGATTTCATAAGCATGATTTCACTTCCACAAATCCATGTTGACATTTTGTAATCTCATGAATATTTTCTAAGTGTCCTGTTATCACATCCTTTACAATAGACTCCAGCATTTTCCCTACTACTGTTTATAGGTTAACTGGTCTGTAATGCCCATTTTTCCCCCTTCCTCTTTTAAATAGTGGGGTTATTTTTACCTCTGAACAGTCTGCTGGGACTGTTCCAGAGTCTACAGTACTTTGGAAGATGAAACCAATGTATCCGCTATTTCCATGGCAATCTCCTTTGTATCTTTTAGTATGGCATGGATAGAGTGGAAAGTATGAGGCTTTTTCCCAGGGTGGAGGGGTTAATTAGTAAGGGACACAGGTTCAAGGAGTGAGGGGGGAAGTTTAAAACAGATGTGAGAGGCAAGTTTTTCACACAAAAGGTGGTGAGTACCTGGAATGTGTTGCCAGAGGATGTGGTGGAAGCAGGCACAATAGCAGCATTCAAGAAGCACCTGGACGAATACATGAATAGGACGGGAATAGGGGGATACTGATCCTAAAAGTGAAGACAGTTTTAGTATGGAAGGGCAAAATAGGTGAGTGCAGACTTAGAGGGCTGAAGGGCCTATTCCTGCACTGTATTGCTCTTTGTTCATTGTTCTTTGTTCTTTGTATCCCGGATGTAGATGATCAGGACCTGGGCATTAATCAGCATTCAGTCACATTAATTTCTCTGAATTTTTTTTTTACAAGTAACTAACCTTCTTCACTTCTGCTCTCCCAATAGACCCTTGCTTCCCTAGCATTTCTGAGAAAGAATTCATTTCTTCTTTTGTGAAGACAGAACTTAAGTTACTGTTAAATTGCACTAGCCATTTCCTTGTTATCTATGATCAGTTGTCCTGTTTAGAACTGCAGAGTGCCTAAGTAGGAATGTCTAGGTGGTATGGGAATGTGACGGCCTCGTGGTATTATCACTAGACTATTAATCCAGAAACTCAGCTAATGTTCGGCACACCCGCTCAGCAATAACCTGCTCAGTACTGCCTAAGTTCTGACAGGGCCACTGAAAAAAATACACCTCCTCCCACCCACCTTCCTGCAAAAAGTCAGTCCTCAGTAAAGGGCTCACCTTTGTCCCCCTCCACCCACATATCAACGAATACCGCTCACGCTTGGATATTGAGCAGTTTTTCCGCCGCCTCCGCCCCCACGCTTACTTCTCCAACCGTGAAACTAACCCTCCCTCTTCTGACCCCTTCTCCCGCCTCCAACACAAGCCCTCCTCCTGGACACCACCCCAAGGCCTCCTACCCTCCCTCGACCTCTTCATCTCCAACTGCTGTCAAGACATCAATCGCCTCAACCTCTCTACCCCTGTCAAACACTCCAACCTCTCCCCCGCAGAACGTGCAGCCCTCCACTCCCTCCGCTCCAATCACAACCTCACCATAAAACCCGCGGACAAGGGAGGGGCAGTCGTAGTATGGCGCACTGACCTCTACATTGCTGAGGCCAGGCGCCAACTCTCTGACACCTCCTCCTACCGCCCCCTGGATCATGACCCCACCCCCGAGCACCAAACCATCATCTCCCAAACCATCCACAACCTCATCACCTCAGGTGACTTCCCACCCACCGCCTCCAACCTCATCGTTCCCCAACCCCGTACCGCCCGCTTCTATCTCCTTCCCAAAATCCACAAACCTGAATGCCCTGGTCGACCCATTGTCTCCGCTTGCTCCTGCCCCACCGAACTCATCTCCACCTAACTAGACTCCATTTTCACCCCCTTGGTGCAGGAACTCCCTACCTACGTCTGTGACACCACCCACGCCCTCCACCTCCTCCAGAACTTCCAATTCCCCGGTCCCCAACACCTCATTTTTACTACGGACGTCCAGTCCCTATACACCTGTATTCCCCATGCTGATGGCCTAAAGGCCCTCCGCTTCTTCCTGTCCCGCAGAACTGACCAATCCCCCTCCACCGACAGCCTCATCCGCTTAGCCGAACTCGTCC
The DNA here is from genome assembly GCA_024137785.1 of Ginglymostoma cirratum. Lineage (NCBI taxonomy): Eukaryota > Metazoa > Chordata > Chondrichthyes > Orectolobiformes > Ginglymostomatidae > Ginglymostoma > Ginglymostoma cirratum. Next base: position 86,157,405 of record JAHRHZ010000145.1, on the reverse strand, counting down.
TCACCCTCAACAACTTCTCTTTCAATTCCGCCCACTTCCTACAGACAAAGGGGGTGGCCGTGGGTACCCGCATGGGCCCAAGCTGTGCCTGCCTCTTTGAAGGTTATGTGGAACAATCCCTCTTCCGTACCTACACTGGCCCTAAACCCCACCTCTTCCTCCGTTACATTGATGACTGCATCGGCGGCGCCTCGTGCTCCCACGAGGAGCTCGAACAGTTCATCGACTTCACCAACACCTTCCACCCCAACCTGAAGTTCACCTGGACCATCTCCAACACTTCTCTCTCCTTCCTGGACCTCTCTGTCTCCATCTCGGGTAACCACCTAGAAACTGATGTCCATTTCAAGCCCACTGACTCCCACAGCTACCTGGAATACACCTCCTCCCATCCACCTTCCTGCAAAAATGCCATCCCCTATTCCCAATTCCTTCGCCTCCGCCGCATCTGCTCCCAGGATGAGACATTCCACTCCCGTACATCTCAAATGTCCTCATTCTTCAAGGACTGCAACTTCCCCCCCCGCAGTGGTCGAGAATGCCCTCGACCGTGTCTCCCGCATTTCCCGGAACACATCCCTCACGCCCCGTCCCCACAATAATACCCAAAAAAGAATCCTCCTCGTCCTCACATACCACCCCACCAACCTCCAGATCCAACGCATCATCCTCCGACACTTCCGCCATCTGCAATCAGACCCCACCACCAAAGACATTTTTCCCTCCCCACCCTTATCTGCCTTCCGGAGGGACCACTCCCTCCGCGACTCCCTTGTCCGCTCCACACTCCCCTCCAGCCCCACCACACCCGGCACTTTTCCCTGTAACCGCAGGAAGTGCTACACCTGCCCCCACACCTCCTCCCTCACCCCAATCCCAGGCACCAAGAAGACTTTCCACATCAGGCAGAGGTTCACCTGCACATCTGCCAATGTGGTATACTGCATCCGCTGTACCCGTTGTGGCTTCCTCTACATCGGGGAAACCAAGCGGAGGCTTGGGGAC
>JAHRHZ010000145.1:86134997-86156000 GCA_024137785.1 Ginglymostoma cirratum | reverse complement strand
CTCCTATGATGCTGCTTGACCTGCTGTGTTCATCCAGCCCCATGCTTGTTACCACTGAACTCATTACAGCTTCCGTTCAATCATGAATAAAAGGGCTGATTCCAGATGTGAGGCGAGAGTGACAGCCCTTAATATCACGGACACATTTGACTGAATGTGGCAGGAAGGGTCCCTCAAAAACTGAAATCAGTTTGTATCTGGGGCAACCTCTCTGCTGGTTGGAGTCATTCCTGGTACTTAGGAAGATGTTTATGTTTGTTGGAGGTCAGTCATTTCAGCTCCAGGGCATCTATGTAGGAGATGTCTATACCCAACATCTTCAGCTGCTTCATCAATGACGTTCCCTACATCGTAAGGCCAGAAATGTTCACTGGTGACTGCACAATGTTCAGCACCATTCCCGACTCCTCAGACACTGAAGCAGCCTGTGTTCAAATTCAGCAAGATCTTGACGATAGCAGTCTTGGGCTGACAAGTGGCAAGGAAATTTGCACCACACAAATGCCAGGCTATGACCATCATAATAAAATACAATCCATCCACTGCCACTTGACATCCAATGGCATTACCATCACTGAATCCCTGGCAACAACATTCTGGCGGTTACCATCGACAAGAAACTGGCCACATAAACACAGTGGCTACAAGAGCAGGTCAGAGGCTAGGAATGCAGTGAGTAACGCACCTCCTGACTCCCCAAAGCCTGTCCACCATTTGCAAGACACAAGTCAGGCGTGTGATGGAATACTCCCCACTTGGGTGCAGCTCCAACAACACTTAAGAAGCTTGACATGATCCAGGACAAAGCAGCCCGCTTGATTAGCACCACACCTATGCTCAGTCGCAGCAGTGTGTACTATCCATTAGATGCACTGAAAAAATTTACCAAGGCTTCTAAGACAGAACCTTCCAAACCCATAGCCACTTCCATCTGAAAGCACAAGTCAATAGATATATGGGAACACCACCATCTTCTAGTTCCCCTCCGAGCCTCTCCCCATCCTGAGATGGAAACATATCACTTTTGTTTTGGCTGTGACTGCATCTAAATTCTGGAACTTACTCCCTAAAAGGTTTGTGGGTCTATTTACAGCACATAGACTGCAACAGTTCAAAAAGGCAGCTCACCACCAACTTCCCAAGGGTACCTAAGAATGGGCAATAAATGCTGGTGAGCCAGCAAAGCCCATATCCTCTAAATACATAAAACAGACTTTTGCCTGGCAGATAGTAGATAGGCTTTAGGGAGATAGGAGGTGAGTTACTTGGTGCAAAATTTCTCTTGTAGCCATTGTGTTCATATGGCCAATCCAGTTGAGTTTCTGATCAATAGTAACCCCCAGAATGTTGATAGTGGGTGATTCAGTGATGGTAACACCATTGACTGCCAAGAAGAAACAGGTATAATCTCAGTCTTGGTTGGAGGTGTCCATTGCCTTACAAAACATAGAATGTAGAACATAGAACATAGAACATTACAGCGCAGTACGGGCCCTTCGTCCCTCGATGTTGCGCTGACCTGTGAAACCAATCTGAAGCCCATCACTACACTATTCCATATTATTCCATTATCATCCACTACGCTCGTGTGTTGCAAATGTTACTTGCCATTTATCAGTTAATGTCTAGATAGTGCCTGGGTCTTGCTGCCTATGAACATTAGCAGCTTCAGTGATTCACAAACACTGTGCAATTCACCAGTGAACATCTCGACTCCTGATGTTAAGATGGTGGGAAGGTCATTCCTGAAGCAGCTGATGATAGCTGGACCCAGAACATTTTCTGAGGAATGGCTTTATTATGTCCCAAGACTAAGATGATTGGTCTCCAACAACTGCAGCCATCTTCCTATATGCTCAGTATGACTCCTACCAGTGGAGAGGTTTCCTCTAATTCCCATGTCCTGTTTCACTACGGCTCCTTAATTTCACACTTTGTCAAATCCTTTGTCGATGGCAAGGGAATTACCTCTGGAATTCAGGCCTTCAGTCTATGCTTGGACCAAGTTTACATGAGGCCAGGTGCTGAATGAACTTGATGGAACACAAACTGAGTGTCAGTGAGCAATGTTATTGATGAGTGGATGCTGCTTGATAGCATTGTCGATGACATGTTCCATCACTTTTCTGATGATGGGTCAGAGGTCAGCACTGCTGCCTCACAGCTCCAGGGACCTGGGTTCAATTCCACCCTCGGACAACTGTCTGTGTGCGGTTTGCACGTTCTCCCCATGTCTGCGTGGGTGTCCTCCAGTTTCCTCCCACAGTCCAAAGATGTGCAGGTTAGGTGGATTGGCAATGCTAAATTGCCCTTAGTGTTCAGGGGTGTGTAGATTACGTGGGTTATAGAGGGTGGGTCTGGGTGGGATGCTCTGAGGGTCGATGTGGACTTGTTGGGCCGAAGGCCTATTTCCACACTGTAAGGAGGGATTCTATGGTAATCACCCAGATTGGATTTATTCTGTGCTTTGTGGACAGACCAATTTATCACAGTGCTGAGTAGATGCAAGTGTTGTAAATATAGGTGGAAGCAGGAAGGATGTTTCCACTGGTGGTGAAGCTAGAACTAGGGAGCATAGTCTCAAAATGAGGGGGAGCAGATTTGTGACTGGATTGAGGAGAAACTTCTTCACCCAGAGGGTTGTGAATCTGTGGAATTCCCTGCCCAGTGAAGCAGTGGAAGCTTCCTCATTGAATGTTTCTAAGGCAAAGACAGATAGATTTTTGAACAGTAAGGAAATTAAGTGACATGGTGAGCAGGCAGGTAAGTGGAGCTGAGTTCATAAAAAGTATTAACCATGAGTTTACTGAATGGTGGAGCAGGCTTGAGGGGCCAGATGGCCTACTCCTGCTCCTATTCCTTACGTTCTCACATAACTGTATCGGAATGCAATTCTTCAATGCCATTGACAGACTGCTGTCACGGCCCTTAGCTATCACAGCGACTTCCGCCATTTCTTGATTTTCTGTGGAGCAAATTGAACAGGTTGAGGACTGGCATCTGTGAAGCTGGGGAGCTCAGGAGATGGCTATTTGTACAACTGATAACTCATTTCTGTCCAAGGAAGGTCGGGGAGACTGGCTAGTATGTTATTTTTGTCGGCACTGGTCAGATTATAGACCATCTTGGTCAGTGGAGACGAGGGAGTTGACACTGAGTTCTTCTCCGCAAGGCACGGACTCTTTTTTTCAGTGGTTCCCTTGGGGATTTAGCAGTTAGCCTTTCCTGTGGTGAATCGCAGCAGCGAGAGCTATTAAGTCCCACGAAAATAGTGGGCTCTTTGTGTGTGTGGTTCCCAGCTCGCTGCCTCTGCCAAGTCTTGCAGAGAATGACATTGTTTAAAAGTGGCACAGAATCGCATATTAACCATGCAGTGCAGTTCCCAGACTTGTAACATCAATGAGCATTGGCCCTTTCCTACTCCTCGCTGCTCTCCTTCAAATGGTGCTGTGCACAGTTCTGGTCTCTGTGTTACAATAGAAAGTTGAGGTGCTGGAGGAAGTGCAGAGAAGGATGACTCCAGAATTAACTAACAATCAGGAAAGACTGAACAGTTTGGGGACTCCCACTGTAGAAAGAGGAAGACCGAGGGGCTGACCCTAGATCTTTCAAATTTTCAAGGGTTTCATTCAGACAAGTGTAGAAAAGATGTTTTTATTCTTGGTGAAGTTCAAATCAAAAGACCTTAAAAGTAAGTTAGTTGCAAATAAATCCAGTCAGGAATGCAACAGAATGTTACGAGTGAGAGACAGTGTTCGGAATGTGGATTTGGCTACCACAAGAGGGAGCTGGTGGTGTCAAGGTAAGCTGGAGATCGAGTTCAGCGTCCGAGACAAGTGGACGTGGAATTAATACCACCAACACACAGGGTGGAATTCCAAGTGTTGAGTCAATAATTACAAAGCTATCTGTTATCCCATATTATACAAACTCTTCTAGTTCACTAATGAGCCTTTGGGAAAACCCACAGCAGTGTGGTCGACTCTCATTTCTGATCCAGACACTCCGTTCAAGGGGCAATTAGGGATAGAACCATAAAAACATAGAAAATAGGACAAGGAGTAGGCCATTTGGCCCTTCGAGCCTGCTTCGCTATTGAATATGGCCGTGGCTCATCATCCAACTCAATATCCTTGTTCCTGTTTTCTCCCTACATTCTTTGATCCAATTAGCCCGAGAAGCGTATTTAACGCCTTCTTGAAAACATTCAATATTTTATCCCCAGCTGCTTTCTGTGGCAGAGAATTCCACAGGCTCACCACTCACTGGGTGAAGAAATTTCTCCTCATCTTGGTCCTAACTGGCCTATCCCATATCCCTAGACTGTGATCAGAGATAAAAGGTACTGCAGATGCTGGAGAATCCGAGATAACAAGTTGTGGGGCTGGATGAACACAGCAGGCCAAGCAGCATCATAGGAGCAGGAAAGCTTGATGTTTCGGGCCTAGACCCTTCATCAGAAATGGGGGAGGGGAAGAGGGTTCTGAAATAAATAGGGAGAGAGGGGGAGGCGGATAGAAGATGGATAGAGGAGAGGATAGGTGGAGAGGAGGCAGACAAGTCGAAGAGGTGGGGATGGAGCCAGTAAAGGTGAGTGTAGGTGGGGGGGTATGATTTGCTGTTCCTGCAGCCTTCGGGTGGCATCACTGTGGCATTGCAGGAGGCCCAGGATGGACATGCCGTCTGAGGAGTGGGAGGGGGAGTTGAAATGGTTCGCGACTGGGAGGTGCAGTTGTTTGTTGCGAACTGAGCGCAGGTGTTCTGCAAAGCGCTCCCCAAGCCTCCGCTTGGTTTCCGCGATGTAGAGGAGGCCACAACGGGTACAGCGGATGCAGTATACCACATTGGCAGATGTGCAGGTGAACATCTGCCTAGGTATTCATATTCAGCCTGGGAACCCTGCAGCCCAATGTTATCAATGTGGATTTCACAAGCTTCAAAATCTCCCCTCCCCCTACCGCATCCCAAAACCAGCTCAGCTCATCTCCGCCTCCCTAACTTGTCCTTCCTCTCACCTATCCCCTCCTCCCACCTCAAGCCACACCCCCATCTCCTATCTACTAACATCATCCCGCCCCCTTGACCTGTCCGTCCTCCCTGGACTGACCTATCTCCTCCCTACCCCCCTACCTACACTCACCTTTACTGGCTCCATCCCCGCCTCTTCGACTTGTCTGCCTCCTCTCCACCTATCCTCTCCTCTATCCATCCTCTATCCGCCTCCCCCTCTCTCCCTATTTATTTCAGAACCCTCTTCCCCTCCCCCATTTCTGATGAAGGGTCTAGGCCCGAAACGTCAAGCTTTCCTGCTCCTATGATGCTGCTTGGCCTGCTGTGTTCATCCAGCCCCACACCTTGTTATCTCAGTGCCTCATAGTTGTCTCGTCTTGAGTTGCACAGTGATAGAAATGTAGGAACAATAGTAGGCCTTTCAACCCATTTATCTTGCTTTGGCATTCAATTAGATTAAAATTAATCTTCTATCTCAGGTCACTATTTCCCACATTATCTTCATATCTGTCAATGTCATTCTAAAAAGTTCTGTAAAAATCTATTTCTGCCCTGAAGCTGCTCAATGACCAAGCTTCCTCAGCATTCTGGGGTAGAGAATTCCAAAGATTTCCCACCATCTGAGAGAAGAAATTCCTCCTCGTCTGAGTCTTTAATGGTCTGCTCCAAATCCTGAAATATTTCCCTTTGTTCTAGAGTCACTCAGCCAAGGAAAACATTTATCCTGTCACAGCCTGGAAGAATTTTCTATGTTTCAATGAGATCACCTTTCATTCTTTGAAACTTTAGGAAATACAGATCCAGTCTCCACAACCTATCCTCATAAAACAATCCCTCCATAACAGCAAACAAACTAGGAGCAGGAGTAGGTGATTCAGCCCCTCAACTGTTCCACCATTTAATACGATTATAGCTGATCTCAGCTCAGCCTCAACTCCACTTTCCTGCCTGCTCCTGATAACCCTTCGAGCAATCACTGATTAAAAATTTGCCCATCTCCCCTTTAAGTTCATACATCAATCCCACTTTAGGGTTTGAACAGGTACATGAGAAGCAATTCCTCTTCATCTCAGAGATAGCAAGAACTGCCGGTGCTGCAGTCAGAGCCAACACAGTGTGAAGCTGTTGGAGCTATGTTTCAGGTTTACACCCTTCACCAGTCCTGATGAAGCATGTAAACCCAAAATCTTGACTTTCCTACTCCTCTGATACTGCCTGACCTGCTGTGTTCCTCCAGCTCCACACTGTATTGGCTCCTCCCCATCTCTGTTGAAAATCTGCCACCCTTCAGCCCAAAATTATAATTTCTCCTTCTAGATTGTCCACAATGGATTAATCTGATGAACCTCTATTACACACCCTCTGTGGCAACTATATCCTTCCTCAGATGTGGAGACCAAAACTGCACACAATACTCTCAGGGAGGTCTTACCAAGGCTCTGTACAACTTCAGCAAGACATCTTTACTCCTGAAATGAAATCTCTTTTTTTTTCCCTTTATTCATTAATGGCATGAGGACATCGCTGGCTCGGCAGCATTTATTGCCCATCCTTAATTGCCCAGAGTCAACCACTTTGCCGTGGGTCTGGAGTCACATGTAGGCCAGACCAGGTAAGGATGGCAGTTTCCTTCCCCTAAAGGACATTAGTGAACCAGATGGGTTTTTCCTGACAATTGACAATGGATTCATGGTCATCATTAGATTCTTAATTCCAGATATTTATCAAATCCAAATTCCACCATCTGCTACAGCAGGATTTGAACCTGGGTCCTCAGAAAATTATCTGGGTCTCTGGATTAACAGTCTAGTGATAATACCACTAGGCCATTGCCTCCCCTCGAATGTGTTTGTGTTTGTGTTTGTGTTTGTGTTTGTGTTTACGCATTTTTGCCCACTATCATTTGGAAATGTTTATCTTTCTGAACACTTGTGACAATAAAATGATGCCTTGCACTCACACTCCATATGTCACAGACTCTTAGCAGCATGGCTCAGTGGTTAGCACAACTGCCTCACAGCACCAGGGACTTGGGTTCAATTCCACCCTTGGGTGACTGTCTATGTGGAGTTTGCACATTCTCCCTGTGTCTGCGTGGGCTTCCTCCGGGTGATCCGGTTTCCTCCCACAGTCCAAAGATGTGCAGGCTAAGTGGATTGGCCATGCTAAATTGCCTGTAGTATTCAGGGATGTGTAGATTAGGGGAATTGGTCTGGTTGGGATGCTGTGTGAGTTGGTGTGGACTTGTTGGGCCAAACGGCCTGTTCCCACACTGTAGTGATTCTATGATTACAGTGCTTTCAGCCCATTGTGCCGGTACTGGCTTTCCAAAAGACCATAATGCTAATAAAACTGTACATTTGTTCTGTGTTGACTTAATGCCTAGTTGAATCCGCACTTGGTAAGTAAGAGACATTTTCTACATTTGAGCCATTCCTTCACAAGGAGTCATTCCATTGATCATGGTGGAATTTCCATAAGGAAGGAGATCTGTACTTCACCCCATCCACTCCTGGCACTGCAGGCTGACTCTCTCAGTGCAGTGTGAAGGAGTACCCCACTGTGCAAGATCCCATCTTTTGGATAAGATGTTAAACTGAAGTCCCAGAGGACTCAAAGTTGAGTTTTGTAATTTCAAATAACCTTCCCACCCATCCCCCGCATCCCTTTCTAGTCCCGTCTGCTCTGTTCCAATCCAGCTATGAGCCAGGTTCATCCCTCCCATCGACCAACAAGGTTGTACCTACAACCGGTGTCCACTTGTCACTACCATTCCACTACTCTCCCCCCACCTTTATCTAATGCTCCCCTACCCCCACATCCAGACCAAAGAGGGGTAATACCCAAAACATTGACTTCTCCTCCTCCAGATGCTGCCTGGCTCGTTGTGTTCTTCCAGCCTCCTGTTTGTCTACCACAAGAGACCGGGAGGCTGGCTGGGGTGGAGGTGGTCATTACTGTGGTCCTCGTCGATTGTCCCCTCAATCGGAGGATGATGTCCACTTGGCATCACAATGTCCTGCTAAGGATATTCCCATCATTGTACTGCAGGCTGATTCTTGGCCTGCCGCGTGCACAGGGAGATTGCTTGGGTAAAGAGAGGGCTGGGAAAATGCTGGAGTGAAGGCAATGGCAGCCCCATCCACACACACCAATATTCCCCATTACAGTGTTTTCCAGGAATCGTAGAATCCCTACAGTGCAGAAGGAGGCTATTCAGCTCATTGAGTCTGCACTGACCCTCTGAAGAGCATCCAACCTACCCCTGTATGAGAGATAGTAAGAACTGCTGATGCTGGAGTCAGAGATGACACAGTGTGGAGCTGGAGGATCACAACAGGCCAGGCAGCATCAGACGAGCAGGAAAGCTGATGTTTTGGGTCGGCACCCTTATTCAGAAAGAATGATGAAGGGTCCCGACCCGAAACGTCAGTTTGCCTGCTCCTCTGATGCTGCCTGGCCTGTTGTGTTCCTCCAGCTCCACACTGTGTTACCCCTGTATGAGGTTTTTAACCATGGCAAACCCACCTACCCTGCACACCCCTGGACATTATGGGGTAATTTAATGTGGCCATTCTGCCTAACCTGCGTATCTTTGGACTGTGGGAAGAAACCCACGCAGACACGGGGAGAATGTGCAAACTCCACACAGACAGTCACCCCAGGGTAGAATCAAAGCCAGGTCCCTGGTGCTGTGAGGCAGCAGTGCTAACCACTGTGCCAATATGGGAAGGCTTCTTGATTTGTATCTTAAATTCGTTAAGTTTAATTTATTTGCCATGAGGCTCTGACTTTCAGCACAGCATTTGCCCTTTGAAAAGCTGCAGGCTGAGCCAGGGTTAAGCTGGTGTAACACGCAGTAATTGGAATAGTCATTGGTGGTGACGAGATAACCAGCTTCTGTGAGAGCAAAGAAATCTACTCCAAGCTTCATTCCATGGTCTCACTGGGATGTCTTGCTGAACTGATTTATAGCTCCTAACTCTTATGTATCAAGCTATTTTAGCTCAAGCACAGGGGATAGAGACTGTCACACATCTCCTTCTGGAATATGCCTTTAGAGAACGATGCAGTGGCTTTTGTTGACGTTTGTCCCAAACAGCTCCATGACATGGAACTCCGCGTTCTACAGTCTGTTCCCCAGAATGCATACTGAGAGGAAGATCGACTGTGCCTGGAGGACCATCAACTTGGTGAAAGATGTCTGAAACTTGTTAGTCTTCCACAGCAAAGAGTTGACCTCGACCGAGTGTTGCAGACTGGTACATTCCAAGGTCCAGGACTATGTGCTGAGGGACGCACTAAAGCTTGGGGCAGCTGTGGTCAAGGCTCAGTGGGGAATGACCACTGTCTGAAGTCTTCCTGCTGAAGATTAACAAGGGTGTGTCAAGTTGGCAGACAACCTCATTACCTCAAAATGTATATAAATATTTTCCTGCAAGAGTGGAAAATCCTTTGTTTTTCATCTTGCAGGGAAGCTCAGATCAACGTAAAATTCCAATGTGTTGTTTGTTTTCTTTTCTCTGCAAAGACTGTACAGAACTGTTTAATGACCTTCTGTTTCTACTTGTAAATTTTTATGAGTTAAAGTATATTCTTACATAAAAAATTAGGTCAGGCATACTGGGGAAAGACCACAGTCTAAGGTCTTTTTCACAATATATAACGAGGGTCTGTTTATGTTTCGATATGAATGAGCCTTAATGAGACTGTAAGTATTTTCCTTTCATGTTTAGAAATTACCTTGTTTGGTATTGGGAGTGAAGCTCTAATGAGGAATATTACAATTACATTGTTTCGTCTGCAAAGTCTGTGCAGACCTGTTTTGTACTTATCGTATTTACTTATAGGTAATTCATGAATAAAGTGTATTTTTGAAATTAAAAGAAAAATTGGCCAGGAGTACTTCCCTGATAGGTCCTGAGTTCAGGCTAGTCAATCCCACAGATGCTTGGTCTTGGATCTGCATCTTTAACAGAACAATCTCACAGTTGAAGAAAAGACCTGAGAATGTTACCTTCTTCCATGAAGCCTGCTGAATTTTAATAAGCCTTAGCTATGCGAGAAACATCCCAGATATTATAAAGGTGTGTGATTGCTCTGTTCAGAATATATACTTACCTACTTAAGGATTAAACAAAAGATTAGGATTTGTTTCAGTTGTGACAAAAGACCTTAAAAGAGATGATATACTCATTTTAAAATTTTATTAATAAAAATTAACAGTATTAGTGGGTAAGTAAACTGCTTTGACAAAAAAATCAAAAGATGTAATACCAAACATACTCAAATCCATTTTGATGTTATTTATAACTATCTGAGAATAGCTAGGAATAGAGCAGAGTGGTTAGCGCTGCTGCCTCAGAGTGCCAGGTTCCCGGGTTTGATTCCACCTGTCTGTAACTGTCTGTATGGAGTTTGCACATTCTCCCTGTGTCTGTGCAGGTTTGCTCTGATTACCTCCCACAGTTCAACAGTATGCAGGCTAAGTGGATTGGCCGTGCTAAATTGCCTGTAGGGTTCAAGGAAGTGTAGATTAGGTGGGTTTATCGGGTGATGGGACCGGGTGGGATGCTCTTAGGTGTCGACTTGTTGGGCTGAAGGGCCTGTTTCCACGCAGTAGGGGTTCTATGATTCAATATTTGGAATAAATATTTTACCTTCAAGCCCTGACTGAGTAAGATATCAGCCCCCAATGGGAAGAAACATCTTTTGAGAAGTATTATTTGAGGGTTTCTAACGCGGCTGCAATTTCACGTGATATCAAGAAAGGGTTGGATACGTTGGATACTACAAAGGCTATGGGCCCTAACAACATTCCGGCAATAGTACTGAAGACTTGTGCTCCAAAACTTGCTGCTCCCCTAGCCGAGCTATACAACACTGGCATGTCCTGACAATGTGAAAAATTACCCATGTATGTCCTATACATAAAAATCAGGACAAATCCAACCCAGCCAATTATTGTCCCATCAGTCTACTCTCAAGCATCAGTAAAGTGATGGAAGGTGTCATCAACAGCGCTATCAAATAGCACCTGCTTTGCAATAACCTGCTCAGTGATGCCCAGTCTGGGTTCTACCAGGGCCATTCAGCTCCTGACATTTTTACAGCCTTGGTTCAAACATGGGAAAAAGAGCTGAATTCCAGAGGTGAGGTGAGAGTGAAAGTCCTTCACATCAAGGCTGCATTTGACCGACTGTGGCAGCAAGGAGCCCTAGCAAAAGTAAAATTCTCCATGGTTGTAGTTATATCTGGCACTTAGGAAGATGGTTGTGATTGTTGGAGGTCAGTCGTCTCAGCTCCAGGATATCTCTGCAGGAGATCCTCAGGGTAGTGTCCTAGGCCCAACCATCTTCAGTACGTCATCAATAATGTTCCCTCCATCAAAAGTCAGAAGTGTCAGGGGATGCTTACAATGATAGCACCATTTGTGACTCCTCAGATACTGAAGCAGTCCATATTCAAATGTAACAAGTTCTGGACAATATCCAGGCTCGGGCTGACAAGTGGCAACGCCAGGCTATGACGATCACTAATAAGAGACAATCTAACCACCATTCCTTAACATTCAATAGTGTTATCATCACTGAATCCCCCACTGTCAACATCCTGGGGGTTACCATTGACCAGAAACTCAACTGGACTCACCACATAAATACAATGGCTACAAGAGGAAGCCAGAAGCTGGGAATACAGTGGTGAGTAACTCACCTTCTGACTCCTCAAAGCCTGACTGCCATCTATAACGCATGAGTCAGGAGTGTGATGGAATACTTCCCACCTGCCTGGATGAGTGCAGCCCCAACAACACTCAAGAAGCTTGACACCGTCCAGGACAAAGCAGCCCGCTTGATTGGCACTACATCCACAAGCATTCACTCCCTCCATCATCAACGCCCAGTAGCAACAGTATGTACTATCTACAAGGTGCACTGCAGAAATTCACCAAAGATCCTCAGAAAGCCCCTTTCAAACCCACGGCCACTTCCATCTAGAAGGACAATGAGCAGCAGATATATAGGAACACCACAACATGCATGTACCCCTTCAAGTCACTCATCATTCTGACTTGGAAATATATCGCTATTGCTTCATTGCTTTTGTCTCTAAATCCTGGATCCCCTCTCTAAGGTCCTTGTGGGTCTACATGCAACACATGGACACAAAAAGGCAGTTCACCACCACCATCTCAACGGCAACTAGGGACAGGCAATAAATGCTGGCCCAGCCAGCAACGGCTACTTCAAATGAATGAATAGAAAAAGCCCATAGTCTTATAACAAAAGGTGTATACTAGGAACATTCAAACCATGCTTTCATCAGTACTTTCTACAGCAACTGGAGAGTCACATTTTTGTCATTTGCTTGGTTTGAACAAGACCCTATCTTTCAGATTCAATGTCACTGCTGGGTTGATTATTTCCAGAGGATATCAAGCTTTTTGTTGAATCTGGACGATTTCACATTCTGACTTATCATCCTCAATGTTTTTTCATAGTGAGTGCTGTTCTCCATAGTATGTCAGCCATACACATCTGTTTCCCTTGCACATATTTAACATCCAATTAATATTTCCGCAAATGAAGTAACCTTCTTTGCGGACACTCTGCAGGAAACAGAAGTGGTTTGAGGAAGATGCTTTGATGTGGCTTGTGATCAGACACCACTGTCACTTTGCTTCTTCCAAACAAGAACTAATTAAAATGCTCATAAGCAGCGATAACAGTTAATACCATGGCATGTCTTTTGGCAGGAGGCTTGCTCAGAGATTTACACTCTGATAGTAAATTAGGCAAGACTTTTGCTGAATAGTTTGTGGCTTATTGCACTGCTTCCACGTTTATTGGTAGCTATGTCTCTGCTACATCCAACAACGTGTTAGGATCTGGATGAAGTCCTTCCAATGTCTGCACCTGCCCTATGTACTTGACTTCAGGGAGTTTTCAGATGCCTCCTTTTACTGTTCAGCTTCAGGCTCATACTGTGAGGTCTGTCTAATAGTCACACAAATTTCTGATTGTGATCAGCGATGGCTTCTTCCATTGTGTCTCCATATTCATAAATTAGCAGATCATCCACAATCGCTTCTGCTCTGGGAAGATCACAGACTATCTTGTGTTGTCTGTGGTAATATTCTTCCATAGCAGTAGAAATGCCTCATGGTATGCACCATTATCTGTATCTCCCAAAACGAAACCCAGAAAATAATTAGAAAACTGCTGCTTTTGTCCAGCTGCACTTACCAGTAACCATCCTTCACATAGACAGTAGTAAAGACCTTCACCTTGACAATGAAATAACTCCATGAAGGCTGGTATCCCATTACCCTTTACTTACAAGTGGAGAGTCCTTGACACTGCTCTAGCTCCTCCAGAGCCAGCTCCCAGAGTGAACAGGATGTCTGACACCCTTGTTATTATCTGTCAGCCAGGGCTCCTTGATTGAACCAGGTTAACAGCCCTAATATTCTATGAGGTCCACCTGGCTGACCTCATTACAATCACTACAGACAATTTGTCTCAAAATTTCTTCAGTAGTGGCATGGGGTAAAGAGATCATTTCAAAGATTTATTGAGATTCCTTGGATCTCTGGATGCTCTTAGTTTTGCAAGCGTTTGCGGCTACCATGCACAACAATATTTGCACCGTGTCTGCTAGCCTCGATTTTTTTGCTGACTTTTCGAAAATCTTTCTCCTTTTTCCCAAATTTGTTGCTCTCATGCAGCCTGAAATGTCTTTCAGTGTAGCATAAAACCTCACCTGCTCTCTCATTAAAATGTTATCACAGATTATTGACAATCTCTAATGAAGGGTAGATTTCCTTCATCGATATTGTATCTTTTAATTTTTCTGTATTTTTGCTTGTGGACTGAAATGGGAACAGAACAGTTTTAAAAGATTGAGATTTGTTGAACTAATGCTGCACATTTTAAGGCAAGCAACTTGACACTCATTGCAAGTATTAGTTACATAGCTGTTTTTTCAAGCAGCAGGGGTGCCTAGTTTATAGATAAGCTGGAGCCAAGGGGTCTGTATGAATGGAGCCTTGGCTAGCAATAAGTATCTAATTGGTCTGTGGACTAGCGACCTGTTCTCGATGACAAAGACCTTCTGCCTGCCAGCAACTGTGTGATTGATTCCCAGGTGGTTGAACAGCTGCGAAGGTATGAATGTTATGGTTGATACCATCGGACCTCTGGAGGAGAAGGAGCTGTTTTTGCTCAGTGAAAAGCACCTCAATCCTGAAGATAGAGATAGTAAGAACTGCCAATGCTGGAGTCAGAGATAACACAGTGTGGAGCTGGAGGAACACAGCAGGCCAGGCAGGATCAGAGGAGCAGGCAAGTTGACGTTTCAGGTCAGGACCCTTGTCATGGATCCTTGACCCTTGACCCTTGACAAGGGTCCTGACCCAAAAGGTAAACTTTCCTGCTCCTCTGATGCTGCATAGCCTGTTGTGTTCCTCCAGCTCCACATTGTGTTATCTCAATCCTGAAGATAGCCAGTTCATTTTTCAGTTGTTGTGAACTGTAGCTTTTAATTGATAAGTTAAAAGCTTTTCAAGTGGGAACCAGTCACCCTGTGTCTCCTACAAACAAATTAAAGTACCTGGAAGAGAAAGATCGAGAAGCAGGGTTCTGATCAGTGTAAGGATCACCTCGGCAAAGCCTATAGGCAAGGATCACTGAATGGTCTTCCCAGTCTTTCCTTCCATCTATAGGCGGGGTGATGGCCTATTAGCATTATCAGTGGGCTGT
Organism: Ginglymostoma cirratum; assembly: GCA_024137785.1. Classification (NCBI taxonomy): domain Eukaryota; kingdom Metazoa; phylum Chordata; class Chondrichthyes; order Orectolobiformes; family Ginglymostomatidae; genus Ginglymostoma; species Ginglymostoma cirratum. Next base: position 86,141,229 of record JAHRHZ010000145.1, on the reverse strand, counting down.
TAATACCGAGACCCAGGTAATGTTCTGGGGAACAAAAACAGAAATTGCTGGAAAAGCTCTGCACGTCCGACAGCACCAGAATTCTGAAGAAGGGTCACTTTGAACTGAGAGTTAACACTGGTTTCTCTCCACAGGTGTTACCAGACCTGCTGAGCTTTCCCAGCAATTTCAATTTTTGTCTCTGATTTACAGCATCCACAGCTCTTTCGGTTTTTATTTAATGTTCTGTGGATCTGGTTTCGAATCTTGCCACGGCAGATGGTAGAATTTTCATTCAATAAAAATCTGGAATTAAGAGTCTAATGCCGACCATGAATCCATTGTCGATTGTCAGGAAAAACCTATTTGGTTCCCTAATGACCTTTAGGAAAATTGCCATCCTTACCTGGTCTGGCCTTCATCCAGACCCACAATAATGTCGTTGACTCTTAACTACCCTCTGGTCAATTAGGAATGGGCAATAAATGCTGGCCTCTGGCCAGTGATGCTCTCCTCCCATCAATGAATAAATACAAATAACACCAATGAGTATTTTCATGACTATGTGTGCATGTAGAGGGGGGAATTTATAAGCGGAGTAGAATTTTAACTGGTAGAGTTATATGTCAATGATCAATAATTGTTCATCTGTAGCTAGAATCTATTTATTTGTTAAAACGTCAGAAGTCACACGACACCAGGTTATAATCCAACAGGTTTATTTGAAATCACAAGCTTTTGGAACATAACCATCCGCCAGTTGAAGTGAACTCCTCGTTTCATAGATTTATGCTCACTGCATAACTCACAGAAAGTTAACATACAAAGTTTAATGAGCAATAGGGAAGGCACATTGAATGTTGGTCTTTACTTCAAAGGGAATATAATGTTAAAACAGGGAAGTATTACTATAATTGCAGCACTATGCACCGGTCAGCTATAAAGCAAACCCAGACAATTACTGCCCCATCTGTCTACTCTCAATCGTCAGTAAAGTGATGGAAGGTGAACCTACTCAGCAATAACCTGCTGTGACGCCCAGTTTGGGAGTCACCAGGGCCACTCAGCTCCTGATCTCATTACAGCCTTGGTTCAAACATAGACAAAAGAGCTGAATTCGAGAGGTGAGGTGAGAGTGACGGCCCTTGATATCAAGACCACATTTGACTGCATGTGGTATCAAGGGGTCGTATCAAAACTGGAATCAATGGGTATCAGAGGGCAGACTCTCCACTGATTGGAGTCATACCTGGCACATAGGAAGATAGTTGCGGTTGTTAGAGGTTTGTCATCTCAGCTTCCAGCAATCTCTGCAGGAGTTCCTCGGGATAGTGTCACAGATCCAACCATCTTCAGCTGCTCCATAAATGACCTTCCTCCACCATGAAGTCAGAAACAGGGATTTTCATGATTGCACAATGCTCAGCACCATTTGCCACTCCTCAGGTACTGACACAGTCCATGTTCAAATGTAACAAGATCTGGACAATATGCAGGCTTGGGCTGACAAGTGGTAAGCGACATTCACACCACACAAATGCCAGGCTATGACTATTTCCTATAAGAGATAATGTAATCACCACCTTTGACATTCAATGATGTGAACATTATTGAATTCCCCCATAAACAATATCCAGGGATTTACTATTGACCAGAAATTCAACTGGACTCGTCATATAAATACAATGGCCAGACCAGGAGGTCAGAGACTCGGAATACTGTGGCGAGTAACTCATCTCCTTACGCCCCAAACTTGTTTACCATCTATAAGGCAAAAAGACCAAAATGTGATGTAATACACTTGCCTGATGGGTGCATCTCTAATGGTCAAGAAGCTTGTCAACAACTAGGGCAAAGCAGCTCAGTTGATTGGTGCCATATCCACAAGCATCCACTCCCTCCGCCACCAACATTCAGTAGCATTAGTGCGTACTGTCTACAGGATGCACTGCAGAAATTCATCTAAGATCCTTAGATAGCACCTTCCAAACCCATAGCTACTTCCATTCAGAAGGACATGAGCAGCTGATTGATAGGAACACCACCTCCTGCAAGTTCCCCTCCATGTCAGGCATCATCCTGACTTTGAAATATATCACTGCTCCTTCAACATCGCTGGGTAAAAATCCTGAAATTCTATCCCTAAAGGCGTTGTGCCTGTATCTGCAGCACATGGACTGCAGCAATTCAAGAAGACAGCTCACCACTACCTACTTAAGTGCAGCTAAGGAAGGGCAATGAATGCTGGCCAGCCAATGATGCCCACATCAAACATGAGAGTAAAAAAAATGGTGTAATGCCGTGATCTAAGGAACACACCTAAGGAACGATGTAGGAGACAGTAAGAAATGTAGATGTTGGAAGCCAGAGTCAATAGGTGTGAAGCTGAAAAAGCACACCTGGTCAGACAGCATCTGAGGAGTAGGGAAGGCAACATTTTGGGGAAAACCCTTTATCAGGAGCCTTCCCAATCCCTGACAAAGGATTTTGGCCTGAAACTTTAAATTTCCTGCTTCTCGGATGCTGCCTGACCTGCTGTGCTTCACCAGCTTCATATTAATTGACTAAGAATCGATGTACTAGTATTGTGGACTGTCATATGAGGCGAGATGAATAGATTTGGCTTGTACTCATTGTACTTGATGGGGTAGATGTGCAGAGATTGTTTCTCATTGTGGGAGAGTTTAGCACTAAAGGAACCAGTTTTTTTTCTGACAATTGACAATACTTTCATGGTGATCATTAGTCTCACAATTCCAGGCTATTATTGAATTCAAGCTACATAATCTGCCATGGTGGGATTCAAACGGGAATGCAATGGCCTCATGGTATTATCATCGGACTGTTAATCCAGAGACCCAGATAACATTCTGGGGACCTGGGTTCAAATCCTGTCACAGTAGATGGTGGAATTTGAATTTAATAACTATCTGCAATTAAGAATCTAATGATGACTGTGAATCCATTGCCAATTGTTGGGAAAACCCATCTGGTTCACTAATGCCCTTTAGGGAAAGAAATTACCATCCTTACCTAGTCTGGCCTACATGTGACTCCAGACCCACAGCAATGTGGTTGACTTTTGAGTGCCCTCTGGGCAATTAGGGATGGGCAATAAATGTTGGCTTAGCCAGTAATGCTCTCATCCTGTGAATGAATAAAAAAAAGGCCTACTCCTGTTCCTATGTTCCTAAACTGTACTTCCAGCTGTGACAATGGTATGGCTAATCAACAGTCCATACGAGCACACTTGCCAGCTCTGTGTGGAGGTTTTATCACCCCGACCCCCATGCCCTATAACCACCGGTGTTTGCAGATGCACACACCCTTCCCCATTGCCAAACCACCTCAAGTCCCCGCCTGATCAGTCATCACAGACACACACTCCTATTGCAACATCACCCCTAGTTTAGGCTGACAGAATTGAGAGAGAGCATCAGGTTCAGATTTAACTCAACCAACATCACTGAAACAGATTAATGATGCTTACACTTCTGCATTTTTCATATTATAATCCCGAGGGATCATGACAGGCTGGGTTTGGGACTGCCTAGAACTAGGTGTCATTATTAAAAAAAAAGAGGGGTTGCCCATTTAAATCAGAGATGAGGAAACCTTTTTTGTTGCACATAGTGTGACTAGTTTGTGCAAATGTCTTCCACAAAAGATGATGCACATAAAACTCCAACAGCATAGAAGCAGGCCATTTAGTCCACAACAACCCTTTGAAGAGCATCCCTGTCTCTCCCATAGATGACCCACCCAGCCTGAGTATCCCTGGACAATCTAGCACATTCAATCCACATATCTTTGGAGTGTGAGATGAAACCAGAGAAAGCCTACACAGACACAGTGAGATTATGCAAACTCTACACTGACAGTCACCTGAGGGTAGAATTGAACCTAGGTCCCTGGCATTGTGAGGCAAGAGTGCTAACCACTGAGCCATCCCAAGACTTTGGCTTACTACTGAGGCAGAGGTAGATAGATTCTTGTTCGACAAGGGGGTATAAGATCATCAGGAGGAGGTGGGACAACGCATTTGAGGTTACAAACAAATTAAACTGTGATTTTATCTTCAAGTCTTTTGAAATATCATTCTCCCTTCCCCTTTCAAGCTCATGATTATCGTTTAACTCAAAACACTGAAATCTGGTGTCAGCCTGTCCCTGGTGCTCATGAAGAACATCTGCTGCAGTCACTGTCAGGTGCTGCAGTGTTTTTATAGTCTCCAGAAGATTTATTTTTCTGCTCCTTTTCATATGCAGAAGATTTCAGTGCTGGCTTTGTGCATAAATAAACAGAAACGTTCGCTCTGTGACGCGAGTAGTGAATACAGTTATTACTGCTTGATGGAACTAGAAAGGAATGAGTGAAATGTGCTCAAGCAAAATAGACTGTGGCTCATGCAAACAGCAGATTACATCATTGAGACTAATCTAATCCAATGCTTGAGCTGGGAGAGGATTAGACAGCAAACCAGCTTAAATCAAAATGGAAAATGACAGAAATACGCAGTAGGTCTCTCAGTTTTTGTGAAAAGAGAAACAGAGTTAATCTGTTTGGCCAATGACCATTTGTCATGTAGCATAAGGTGGCGGTTTTGAAAGGTTTATTGTTGGAGACTGCACTAAGCTCCGCCCAGTCTGATGATGTCATACAATCTTGGTTTGGAGAAGTCTAACTCAAGATCCTGATGGAGTCAGATCCGTCAACCCATGTTCCTGATTCATAGAATAGAATCCCTACAGTGTGGAATCAGGCCCTTTGGCCCAGAAAAAAATCCATGCTGATCCTTGGAGCATCCCACCCCACTAATCACTACAGGCAATTTAACATAGTCAATCCACCTAACCTACACATGTTTGGATTGTGGGAGGAAACCCATACAGACATGGGGAGAATATGCAAACTCCACATAGACAGTTGCCTGAGGGTGGAATTGAACCCAGGTCCCTAGCACCATGAGGTAGCAGTGCTAACCACTGAGCCACAGTGCCACCCTAAATTGTGCCTTACTAACTATGTCCAATTAGTCAATGCAACTCAATGTATCTATATTGTTATCCTGCAATAAATTGCATCTTGTTAAGATTAAGTGCCACTTCTTGTGAAGACTCACTGGTGGCTCTTGCTTTACCATTGTTGACAGAATAAGCCCTTAGACCCAGTTCACAAAGGAAGATTGGTGGCAGGACTCTACACTAACTGTTAGCTGGCACTAATTAGTTCTGCAATGCATACAACCTGCATAGTTGTGATAGCAGGGAAGGTCTGGGATAGGGTGGAGGGCAAGAACAATTAAATAGCAAAAGGTGCAAAAGCCAAAGGAAGTGAACATGTTGTTAAACAACAAAAACTGGGGTGGCACGGTGGCTCAGTGGTTAGCAATTCCACCCTTGGGCGACTGTCTGTGCGGAGTTTGTATCCTGTGTGGGTTTCCTCCAGGTGCTCTGGTTTCCTCCAACAATTCAAAAATGTGCAGGTTAGGTAGACTGGCCATGTTAAATTGCCCATAGTGTCCTGGGATGTGCAGGCTAGGTGGACCAGCCATGGGAAGTACAAGGCTGGGGGAGGGGGGGGGGGGTGGGGGGGGGGGTGAGTGAGTGTGTGGGTCTGGGAGGGATGCTCTTTGGAGGGTCAGTGTGGGCTGAATGGTCTGCTTCCACACTGTAGGAATTGTACGAGTTGTCTAGAAGAGATGTGAATTGCACGATCAGAAAGTAATTTGAAACAAAGCAATTAAGAAAGAAACAAGTGAAAAAATGAACTAGCGAAGAAAATAACTCATGAATCAAGATGGGAAAGAGGTTATGATCTAAAACTATTAACCTCAATGTTGAGTCCAGAAAGCTTTACAGGGTCGAGTTGATAAATGAGCTGCCGTTCCTAGGTTTGTGATGAGACTCTCCAAGAAAAGTCTTGGTCTGGTATCAGAGATAAAAGGTACTGCAGATTCTGGAGAATCCGAAATAACAAGCATGGGGCTGGATGAACACAGCAGGTCAACCAGCATCATAGGAGCAGGAAAACTTGACGTTTTGGGCCTAAACCCTTCATCAGAAATGGGGGAGGAGGAGAGGGTTCTGAAATAAATAGGGAGAGAGGGGGAGGTGGATAGAGGATGGATAGAGGAGAGGATAGGTGGAGAGGAGGCAGACAAGTCGAAGAGGCGGGGATGGAGCCAGTAACGGTGAGTGTAGGTAGGGGGGTAGGGAGGAGATAGGTCAGTCCAGGGAGGACGGACAGGTCA
>JAHRHZ010000145.1:86117617-86129997 GCA_024137785.1 Ginglymostoma cirratum | reverse complement strand
TGATGTGGAAAGTCTTCTTGGGGCCTGGGATTGGGGTGAGGGAGGAGGTGTGGGGGCAGGTGTAGCACTTCCTGCGGTTACAAGGAAAAGTGCCGGGTGTGGTGGGGCTGGAGGGGAGTGTGGAGCGGACAAGGGAGTCGCAGAGGGAGTGGTCCCTCCGGAAGGCAGATAAGGGTGGGGAGGGAAAGATGTCTTTGGTGGTGGGGTCCAACCGCAGATGGCGGAAGTGTTGGAGGATGATGCGTTGGATCCGGAGGTTGGTGGGGTCGTATGTGAGGATGAGGGGGATTCTTTTTTGATTATTGTTGCGGGGACGGGGCGTGAGGGATGTGTTCCGGGAAATGCGGGAGACACGGTCGAGGGCGTTCTCGACCACTGTGGGGGGGAGGTTGCGGTCCTTGAAGAATGAGGACTGTTAATATTGATACAGTTGGTGTGCTGCATGTGGTGCTGTAAGTCAGTACAAACTTGTTTGTGAATTTGTGTGGCAGAAATTCATGCAGTGACACAGTTGATAGCACAGCTGCCTCACAGTGCCAGGGAACTGGGTTTGCTTCCAGCCTTGGGTGGAGAGGTCTGTGCAGAGTTTGCGCATTCTCCACCTGTCTGCGTGGGTTTCCTCTGAATGCTCCAGTTTCCTCCCACAGTACAAAGATGTGCAGTTTAGGTGGATTAGCCATGATAAATTGCCCATAGTGTTCAAAGATGTTCAGGTGAGGTGGATTAGCTGTGGTAAATATGGGGCTACGGGAGGGGGTCTTCAGTCTAGGTGGGGGTGGTCTTCGGAGGGTTGGTGCAGGGTCAATGGTCTGGATGCCCTCTATTTGCACTGTGGTGATTCTAAACTGTCCAATGCGGACTAGTGTCCATTTATTTTATTGAACGAATGAGCAGAGTCAAATTAGAAATTATAAAGGCTATTTGTGGTGTTTAATGTCCCTTTGTCTGTGAAGTATGGTGCTGTTAATGGATGCCTCAGGTTCCCATAACCAATTGCAGCACATCTCTTGGCACATCTCTCCTGCTCCTATGATGCTGCTTGGCCTGCTGTGTTCATCCAGCCCCACGCCTTGTTTTCTCGGATTCTCCAGCATCTGCAGTACCTTTTATCTCTGCAGCACATCTCTTTAGAGGACATGTGACTTTTTCTGCGCAGCCCATTTAAACATTCTCCAGATTCCACTACCCTCCATCTAGGTGGTATAGACCCATTTTAAAGACTTCAAATTCAAATGTTCTTTCCTTGAGGAACTGGTCCCTATAAAAGGTATTCCATGTTCTTATGCACTTCAGCCTGGGGTGTCGAGGTCCTTTTAAACCTCTACATCCCACCTTCTCAGGGTGCAGCAGTCCCTTTAAACTGTCCCACAGTGAAGGGTGTGGATCGTTCACATTCTTCAGCATGTGGGCGGTGCGGGCCCTTTAAATCCCGCGCCTTGCGGATGGCATGTTCCTTTAAGCCGCGCCCATAGGGGGCGTTTCCACGCGGCTAAACCCCGCCCCCGTAGGCGGAGCATCCCCCGCACTGCCGCACTATGTGGGCGGGATAACCCGTTAAACCCCGCCCCACGTGGGCGGTGCCCCCCCAGCCGAATGCGTCCCCGATAAACCCCACCCACTACGGGCGGCTCCAGTGACCCCTCCCCATGACGGCAGTGCCACCCCTGGAAACACTGCAGACAGGCGGCGTCGCCCGTGCAATCCCCGCCCTATGTGGGTGGTACTTCCCCCGTAAACCCCGCCCCATGTGGGCGGTGCCCCGCCGGTAAAGCCCGCCCTCATACGGGAGGAGCCCCCGCCAGTAAACCCCGCCCCCGTGTGCGCGCGGCGCCCACACTAAACCCCGCCCCGTGTGGGCGGTAACTCCCCAGTAAACCCCGCCCCTCTATGGGCGGTTCTCTTTCTTTAAACCCCTTCTGACCATTCGGCCCTCCCCCTCTCCCGGCTCCAGGAGGGAAAATGGCGGAACCAGGGAAAGGAGTGAGCGCCGGCTTCATCGCCAAGAACGTTCAGAAGAAGATTAACCGGGCGCAAGAGAAGGTGAGCCGAGCCGAGGAGAGAGTGAGGGAGAATTCACCTCGGGGGTGGGGGAGGTTCTCTGTCGCTATCTCTGTCCCTTACCCCCGGGGGTGAACGGGGGAAAGGGTTTCTTAACCCCCTCTTTCTGGTGGGGAATTGGGGGGTACTTCTTCTATTCCACTCCGCCTTTCTCTGGGTGTGAAGATGAAGAGGGTGCTCTTAATTGTCTACTGTTGTGCGAGGGGACTTTAACCCCCTTCCTGAGAGGGATGGGGTGTGTATTTCTCTTTCTCTTTCTCTTTCTCCTTCTCCTGTTGTCCCATATTTCTCATAGCTAATTCACCTAGTCTGCTCATCCCTGGACACTTGTGAGCAGGGGGGAAAAGTGGAGTGTTCCCTCACTTGCCTTGCCTGGAGGAGGGAGGGAAAAGCAGTTCTTCCACCCTGCTGTGCTTCCCTCCCTTTTCTTCTCCTCCTCTTCCCTCCCTTCCCGGCTTTCCCCCCCCCCCCCCCACTCCCCCAAACAGAATCTTATATTTCTAACATTGTAGGTATGAGACAGAGGTACAGTGTTTTTGTTCTTGGGGTTGATTTGTGGTCTGCTGCTTGAAGAATAAATCCAGTGCCATCTTTAAGCTCTTCAATCATTAGCCTTGTGGAATTCAGCTCTTCTAAATGGTTTTGAATTGCTGTTATGAGGGTTTTTGCTTCTCCTCTTATTTTCCTGTAATGAGTTCCACATTCTCATTCCTCACTTTTCCTTTCGCAGTTTATTATCAATCTGGTTGTTGACCTCTGTGTAAATGGAAATAGGTCCTCCCATCTGCACTGTTTATGCCCATTTTATACAGAAAAATTAAACCTGTTTGCTGCTTGTATTCCACAGAGAGATGGCATGTCGTAATATTAATTGTCCAGTAATTCAGCCGCCCTCGCTAATGCTCTGGGGATGATGGTTCTAATCCTTCCACAGCTGTTGGTTGAATTTAAATTCAGTGACTAAATCTGGATCTGAAAGCGAGTTTCTTAAATGCGTCTAAAAGGAGACAAAATCAAATCTTTTCATCTTGCACTAATCATGTTCAGCATAGATGGCATGCTACCAGCTGTGGCTGGTTGACCAGCATGTGCTTGAAAGCTTCAGCATACCATGCTCAGTGTTACATGTAATTCTGATATTAGACAGCACTTACTAAATAATGTGTACTGTGCTTACAACTACAGCAGACGCCAACTTATGATACCGTTCAGTTTGTGGTTTCATGAATTTGCACGTGTTAGAAGCTAAGTACATAAATACATACAATCCTGTTTTAAGTAGGCATGGAAAATAGGCACAGTAGTAGGTCATTCAGCCCTTTCAGCCAGTACTGCTGTTCAATATGATCATGGTTGACCATCCAACTTGGTATCTTGTTCGTGTTTTCTCCCTATACTCTTTGATCCTATTAGTCCCTAAGAACTAGGGCAGCACAGTGGCTCAGTGGTTAGCACTGCTGCCTCACAGCGCCAGGGACCTGGGTTCAATTCCAACCTCGGGCGACTGTCTGTGTGGAGTTTGCATGTTCTCCCTGTGTCTGCATGGGTTTCCTCCAGCTGCTCTGGTTTCCTCCCACAGTCCAGTGTTGTGCAGGCTAGGTGGATTGGCCATGCTAAATTGCCCATAGTGTTCAGGGATGTGTATATTAGGTGGGTTATGCGGGATGGGTCTGGGTGGGATACTGTGAGGGTTGCGTGTGGACTTGTTGGACCGAAGGGCCTGTTTCCACACTGTAGGGATTGTATGATATGATCTATGAACTATATCTAGAACCGCAACTCCTCCTTGAAGACGTTCAATGTTTTGGCCTCAACCACTTTGTGGTAGAGAATTCCACAAGCTCACCACTCTGTGTGGGTTAAGAAACTTTTCCCCATCTCCATCAAATAGCCTACCCTGTAAATTGGACTGAGGGGTCCAGTTCTGGACTCCCTGGTTACTGGGAGCAGCCTTCCTGTGTTTACCCTGTCTAGTCCTGTTAGAATTTTATAGGTTTCTGTGATCCCAAAGGCAAAGGTATTTGCATTTATGTTATACCTTTCTCATTTGCTGGGATGTTGCCCTTTTCTCCATCAGTGTACCTTCCTGGATTGAGAACCAAAATTGACCGTTAACTTTTCTGAAGAAGGGTCCAGACCTGAAATGTCAGCTTTCCTGCTCCTCTGACGCTGCTTGGCCTGCTATGTTCATCCAGCTCTGCACCTTGTTATCTCTCTTGACAGTTAACTGTTCCTGTTTCATCTTGATACTGCTGAAGGTTAAAAAAATTAGCACACTCTCATGCTGTGTAAATTGATGTTCCCTTCCCTTTTCAGTCTGGTTTCCTGGGTCTTCGTCCTGACAAGCTTTATATTTAGAAAAAAGTAGCTTTGCTTCCTTTTCTGTGATGGGGTTCTGTTCACCACAAAATCATTTAAGGATTGTTTTATTGATGGTAACTATGAAAACTATCCGGAGTTATTCACTAACATCTTTTTGGGGAAAGAAATCTGCCAACCTTGCTTGTTCTGACCTGTGTGTAAATCTAGATCCACAGCAATGTAGTTGACTCCTCTCTGCCATCTGAATTGGCCTAGCAAGTCATTCAGTTTAGAGGCAGTTAGGATGGATAACAAATGTTGGTACTGCCAGTGATGTCCACAGTTTTATGAAATAATTTTTTAAAAAAACCTATTCAATCTTTCCCCTCAGGCAAAAGTTTCTAGTTCAGGTAATCTTCTAAACATTTTGATATCTGGTTAGAGTCATACAGCACTGATCAGTCCACCCAGTCCATGACGACCATAATCCCAAACTAAACTGGTCCGTACTGCCTGCTCCTGATCCATATCCCTCCGAACCTTTCTTATTCAAGTACCTATCCAAAAGTCTTTTAAATGCTGTAATTGTACTCACATCCACCACTTCCTCAGAAAGTTAATTCCACACGTGAACCACCCTCTTAAAAAAAATTTACCCGTTATGTCTTTTTTAAAATCTCTCTCCTCTCACCGTAACATTGTGTCCCCTAGTTTTGATAACCTCCATTCTAGGGAAAAGACAACAACTATTGATTCTATCTATACTCCTCATTATTTTATAAACTTCTATAACGTCACCTCTCAACCTCCTTTGCTCCAGTGAAAAAAGGGTCCCAGCCTTTCTTTATAACTCAAACCCTCCATTTCTGGCAGCACCCTTGTAAATCTTTCTTGAACCCTTTTCATCTTAATAATATAATTCCTATAACTGGGTGACCGAAACGGGAGACAGTATTCCAAAAGAGACCTCACCAATGTCCTGTACAACCTCAATGTGACTTCCCAACTCCTATACTCGAAGGACCAAGCAATGAAGGAAAGCATGCTAAATGCAGAATAACACTTTTTTTTGCTATGGATTATTTCTTCACATTCCCTGCACTTGGCTGTAATCTGTAACCTTCCCTCCCCCACAGATACTGCAGTGAGCAATTTCTAGCACCTTTACAAGCTTCTGGATCTTCTGAAAATCCTTCCTATTTCCAAATCTTAAATCTCCATGTTTTACAGTCCTATCCCAGACAGTTCCATTTGGACTGCGCCTGGGAAAGTCTTGCTTTATGGAGCACCTTGTGTGCTACTTGTGCTAAATACCTACAGTGTGTTAGTGTGTTTGCCTGGAGAAATGAAAACAGCTGATGGGAGAATTATTTGTCACCCAGTCTGCTGTATGTGTACTGTGATAGCTATCACTGTACTTGATGTCCTTGGCTCTTTTTGGTTGCGTTTATTTGAATGTACTATCATTCCCTTTACAAGACCATCTTACCTTTTTGACTAAAGTATTCAGTGTTGTGAGCTATAAACCGGATATATACTGGCCATAAAACCTCTGGGTGGGAGAGGCTTTCTCTAGTCTAACCCACTTCCCTCAGGCATAAGTTGAACCTTAAAAATGGCATTCTGTCTTGCCTGTGACTGGGACGATGACTGAGTCATTGCTTGTCAGTGCCAACAAAATTAGAATACTCATTCAAACCCTCAAATTGTGTAATCTGGTATGTTATAAAATGTGTGCTTGCAGTTTCCAAAAACCTTTGATATTTTTGGTTGTGTTTTCAGATGAATTTCTGCAGCTAATATTGAGTAAGACCAGTAATCTAAAGATAGAGACCAAGTAAAAATGTGTACGGTGGCATATAGTGTTCGAATCCTTACCTCTTCTCTACAAAATAGATGACACCTAACCTCCTGTTTGTAAATGCTGCTGGTGTGATTTATTGGACCCCAATTCTTGTAGTTGAGTTAAAAACTGAAAGAACTGTGGATTTTGTTCATCAGAAACAAATAGAGAAATTGCTGGAAAAGCTCAGCAGGTCTGGCAGCATTTGTGGAGAGAAATCAGTGTTAACGTATCATATCATATCCGATGACCCTTGTTCAGACCCTTCCTGTAGTTGAATTGTCTGTTGAAAGTTTGCTAACCGCGCTTGCAAAGGAAGTGTTAGTTCCCTTTGGGAGGTGTCAATCCTGATTTAGTTTCATTTGGTTGATTTGTTTTATTTAAAATAGAATGTTCACTGGGATACTGGAGCAAGGGCCCTAGTATGTCCTTGTGGAAGGCACACTGCCTTTTGGGAGATAAGTCATCTGGAACCCAGTGTGAATTTGGGAGGTAAGCCTGAAACATCAAGCTTTCCTGCTCCTACGATGCTGCTTGGCCTGCTGTGTTCATCCAGCCCCACACCTTGTTATCTCAGATTCTCCAGCATCTGCAGTACCTTTTACCTCTGAATTTGGGAGGTGGTAGTTATAACTTCTCAAATGATTACTGGATATTTTGGGTGGAGACAAGGTAACTCTTGCACTGGTTATGAATAATGTTGTTGCTATGTACTATATGAATGATCTGATGTGCTCAATTTAAACAAAAGCAAAGTGAATTGTAATACTGAGTCAGCCAGTGAGTTGGTGACGTGTCCACCCTGGGCTGCCTCCAGTGTCACAATGACGCCACCTGCAAACTGGAGGTGCAGCACCTCATATTCCGCTTTGGGATTCTACAGCCTAATGGCCTAAATGTGGATTTCACCAGATTTAAAATCTCCCCACCTCTACCCTCATCCCATGACAAACCCTCCCTCTCATCCCCACCACCTTGACCTGACACAACCTGTCCATCTTCTCTCCCACCACTCCTAACCTGCCGTCCCACCTACCTTCCCCAGCCACACCCCTCCTCTCTATTTATTTCTGAACTTCCTTCCCCCCCTCCCCATTTCCAAAGAAAGGTCCTGACCCGAAACGTCAACTTTCCTGCACCTCTGATGCTGCCTGGCCTGCTCTGTTCCTCAAGCTCCACACTGTGTTATCTCCGACTCCAGCATCTGCAGTTCTTGCTATCTCTGGTATGCATAATGTTGTTTGTAGAGATACTGTTTGTAGGAGGATGTGACTAGTTGCTGGTAATTCACATGACTAAATGTAGCTTAGTGTTTACCAGTATTGTAATGTTTGCAATGAGTGTCTATCCCAGATCATCTGGGACTCTCCTTGCAAATATTACACTACTGCAACAAAGTAAATGCCCTAACGTGATACAAGCAAGTGATTACCATATCCCTTTTCTGGCCTTGAATTTACAAAGTGTGCAAACACTAATGTGAAGTCATCTTGTGCAACAGTCCCTATTGGAAAGTAGGAAAAAATTGCACGCGGGATGGTAGAATTGAAGCAATGAAATCTGTATAAAACTGAAGTATTGGTCGCAGTACTTGTCTTGGCACATTTTGTCTCCTGTTCAGATTAATGTCTTTTCCAGCAGCACCATGAAGTTGCTAGATAACGTACTGAAGCGTTTAGGAGCTGGAATTAATCTCATGTCCCACTAATGCAGCTGAGATTGCTGGTACAAAACTATGGCTGATTCCTTCAGGATTTTACTAACTGAAGGTGAATTCAAAGCTTTTTGTAGTGTAAATTGGCAGAGAGTTGAAATGTAAAACAGAGCTATGATAGTATGTACTCATTATCTTTGTATAATTGGAATGCAATGCAAGCTTCTTAAAGCAGCATGAGTGTTAACAGTTGTATGTATTAGATTCATCACCCCAAGACAACTTGAACATTTGCAGCTGCTCTAAACTTTTCATCCCATGTTATAGTTGATTGAGGTTGATTTCCAGGATAAATGTTGGCCATGTGCAAACTCCCCTCCTGTTGTGCCACGAGATCTCTTCCCCTCATTTTAAGGCATGGCATAGTTTAATGTTTGTGTGAAAGATGTACTTCAGACAGTGCAGTACTGTAACGGGATCGTCATGTAATGTCTTCAATCTCTGTGAGAGACTCAGAAATGAGTGCTACTCCTTGTATACCAGATAAACCTTCAAAAATAGGAAGTAAGCATTTGTCAAAGACCAGTGCAAATAAGACAAAAAGGTCCTGTAGTGCAGAGCAGTTGTCGTCACCGGGACCCGGATGTGAATGGACATAAATGCGAGAGAAATGCCATCAGGAATGCTTGGACTGCATCCTTTGGATTAATTAAGAATACCACTGAACAAACACTAGTGTCCTTGAAGTTGACGGCTAACTGTTCAGGCAAAAATCACCTTGGCCGCACTGGATTCTGGATGGCTGGAAATCCTATCCATAGTGTCACAGAGATGTATAGCACGGAAACAGACCCTTTGGCCCAACTTGCCCTTGCCAACCAAATATCCTAAACAGATCTAGTCCCATTTGGCCCATATCTCTCTGAACCCTTCCTACTCATATACTTATTCAGATACCTTTTAATTGTTGGAATTGAACCAGCCTCTTCCACTTCCTCTGTAGCTTGTTCCATACGTAGATCACCCTTCATGAAAATGTTGCCCCTTGGGTCCCTTCTCAATCTTCCTTCTCTCACCTTGAACCTATGGACACTTGTTTTGGACTCCCCTACCCTGGGGAACAGACCTTGGCTGTTCACCCTTTGAGGTCACCCCTCTGCCTCAGCTGCTCCAAAGAAAATAGCTCCAGCTTATTCACCTTCAACCTGTAGCTCAAACCCTCCAATCCTGCAAGGTCCTTGTAAATCTTTTTGGATGGGTACATGAATAGGAAGGATTTAGAGGGATATGGGCTAAATGCTGACTAATGGGATTAGATCAGTTTGGGGTAGCTGGTTGGTGTGGGCAAGTTGGACCGAAGGGTCTCTTTGTGTTCTGTAACTCTGACTCTACAAAACAAAAACTACCTGATTCGAGTAAACGGGCCAGCTTTGCTCTCCGTGTAGGTCTTGCCCCATAGTTCTTTGTCTTCCCTGAAGATTACTTCAGGACATTTACTTCTCAAATGTTGATTTCAAAGTCTTCTGAGAAAATCTGGAGCTGGAAGAACACAGCAGGGCAGACAGCACCTGAGGAGCAGGAAAGTCAACGTTTTGGGTCTGGACCCTTCTGACAAATCTTTTGTTTGGCTAACTTATCTCAAAAATGTGTTCTGTTTCCAGAAGCTTCTTTAGCATTCAGCCAATGAATTGACCAAAGCCTGATCACATTGCTTGATCCTTGTGAATGGAGATTTACTGGTAAACAAATCCCACATGTTTGCACCAAGTTGTAAACAGTCACATTCCATACTCCCTATAGGATTATATGGTGCCAGCATGTCTAGAGACACCATGACTCTTGCCTTATTTAGTCAACACACAGGAAACAGCAGGCCACAACCAGTCCTGGCTGCAGGTTTAACGGCAGTCAGTGTCTAAACTAGCTTGACCTAACTTCCCAGCCAGCCTGATTGTAGTTCTTAACCAGTATTGTGGCTATTCCTGCTGTTGGCCACTTTGCCACAAAACTCTACAAAATCACTTCCACTCTTGAAGCGTGGTAACGTTAACACTTAATGACTAGTAGCAAGTACCTCCTAATCATTTCAAAATGGCAACAGCTTCTCTATCTCTAACTGCCAGAGTTCCCAGCACAATGACAGCAAGAAAAGGAAGCAAGTCCTGAACTTGAGATCCTATTACCTAGAGGGACGTTCTGGCATGTGCTGAAAGGTCTTAGGTTAGCAGCCTGCCTCTTCAGTCATATGAAGACCCAAAGAAGAAACCCGAATCTATGTTCTTGAAACACAATGGGCTTCCTACCCACTGATCATTTCAAGGAGTAGAACGAAGTTATTCAACTTCTTCGCTGGCTTGTACTGCGTGCCAGTTGCCTACTTAGACCAGCTCTCTTTCCAAGGTATCTGTTTTGCAGTACAATTAGTTTATTGTAATAACCGTAACAAAGCTGCAAGTCCTTTGAGGGCTAAATTGGTATTCCTTTGAGTATTGGAGACTGATGTGACCCAGTTTAAAAATTTTTCTCTGGGAATAGGAAACAAGGTGACATCATCTTTGAGCTAGGTCCTGCAGGAGAAAAATCAGGGTTAGTTTCATCCAAAAAAAATGGAAATGTAGGAACATCCCAAAGGCCACTGTCTGAGTAGAGATATCAAAGAGTAAAAGATGGAAAGCAGGAAATGGAATTGAGGTATAGATCGGTTAGGATCTTAGGCTCATGGGGCTGAATACCTGCTTCGTGTTTCAAACTTCTTTACTAATGCTTGGATTCGTGTACATTCCGTGTAAGTTTTTGGCTGTTTGTGTGTGATACATCATTTTTACCCAAGGTAATGCCTTGATGCTGATGCCATTTGCCCATCATTTTATAGTCTATGTTGTTTCAAGCCTTGTTTCCAGAGATGAGAGCGTAATGTAGTTAGGCAGTCTGTGGCACTCCTCTCATTCAATAATGAGGGAGTGTTCCACTGTCAGAACTGCAGATGAGACTAAACTGAGCCTTCCATTTGTTGTAAGTGGAAGTGAAAGATTTTTTCTATTTTTAGAGAGCAGTTCTTGTGTTTTGGTTGATCCCTCACTTCTCTTAAAAGAAAGATGTATCAAAAGTATGGCTCATTAGTTGTGGATAAGGTTCTTCATGTGTCACTTTGGGATTGCCAGTGGCAGTAGAGACAAGGTAGATATTTTTAAATTCAGAGTTACGATCTGGAAGGTGCTGCCTGAAAGGGTGGTTGAAGAAGATTGAACAAACTATCAGAAGTGAATTGCACAAATTAAACAAACTATCACTGAGAGTGGCAAGCATGCAAAATGTACTCAGGGTGGGGAATTTGTGTTTACCACCAAGAGTGGCTCAGCAGCAGCACGATTGATCGAGTCGGCTCTTGAAGGACACAACTGCTAGACTGGGTCTGCAGCAAATGGTGAGAGGGGAAAAAAACATAGTTGACCCCGTCCTTAACAATCTGCCAACTGTAGGTGCATGTCTGTGACAGTATTGGTAAGAGTGACCTCCACATAGTCCTTGTGGAAACGAAGTCCTACTTTTGGGGGTAGCAGTGTTTCAGTGGTTAATACTGCTGCTTCACAGTGCTAGGGACCTGGGTTCGATTCTACCCTTGAGTCACTGTCTCTGTGGAGTGTGCACATCCTCCCCATGTTGGTGTGGGTTTCTTCCAGGCGCTCTGGTTTCCTCCCATAATCTGTGGATTGGCCGTGATAAATTTCCCACCTTGTCCAGGGATATGCAGCCTTGGTGGATTAGCCATGAGAAATGCAAGATTACAGGAGTAGGGTAGGGGAGTGGGTCTGGGTGAGTCATAGAATCGCTACAGTATGGAAACTGTCTGTTTGGCTTAGAGTCCACAGCACCCTTCTGATGAGCATCCCACCCAGACCCTTGATCATCAGTGAAGTGATGGAAGGTGTCAACAACAGTGCTATCAAGCCCCGTATGCTCAGCAATAACCTCTATAATGCCCAGTTTGAGTTCCACCAGGGCTGCTCAGCTCAAGATCTTATTACAGCCTTGGTTTAACATTGACGAAAGAGCTGAATTCCAGAGGTGAGGTGAGAGTGATAACCGTTGACATCTAGGTTGCATCTGACAGTGTCTGGTATCAGGGAGCCCTAGCAAAACTGGAATCAATGGGTATCGGGGGCAAGCTCTCTGCTGATTGGAGTCCTATCTAACACGCAAGAAGATCACTGTGGTTGTTGGAGGTCGCTGTGCAGGAATTCCTCACAGTGGTGTCCTCCGTTCAGTTGTCATCAGCTGCTTCGTGAATGACTTCCCTTTATCATAAGTTCAAAAGTGGAGATGTTTGCTGATTGCTCAATGTTGAGCATCATTTGTGACTCTTCAGAAGCTAAAGCAGCCCATGTTCAAATGCAACAAGATTTGCACAATGATGAGATAACAAGCATGGGGCTGGATGAACACAGCAGGTCAAGCAGCATCATAGGAGCAGGAAAACTTGACGTTTCGGGCCTAAACCCTTCATTAGGCCCGAAACGTCAAGTT
>JAHRHZ010000145.1:86098744-86117217 GCA_024137785.1 Ginglymostoma cirratum | reverse complement strand
ATGAAGGGTTTACGCCCGAAACGTCAAGTTTTCCTGCTCCTATGATGCTGCTTGACCTGCTGTGTTCATCCAGCCCCATGCTTGTTATCTCGGATTCTCCAGCATCTGCAGTACCTTTTTTATCTCTGATAAGATTTGCACAATGTCCAAACTTGAGTTGGCAAGTGGCGAGTAACATTTGTGCCAAACAAATGCCAGGCAATGGCCATCTCCAATACAAGACAATCTAACCACTGTTGCTTGACATTGTGGTGTTCCAATCACTGAATTCCCCCATTATCAACATTCTTGGGATTACCATTGACCTGAAACTGAACTTGCCTCACCATGTAAGTACGGTAGCTACAAAAGCAGGTCAGCGGTTGGGAACTCTGTGGTGAATATAGAAAGTGTGAGCAAAGAACAAAGAAACTTACAGAGCGGGAGCAGGGCCTTCGGCCCTCCAAGCCTGCGCAGATCCAGATCCTCTATCTAAACCTGTCACCTATTTTCCAAGGATCTGTATCCCTCTGCTCCCTGCCCATTCATGTATCTGCCTAGATACATCTTAAATGGTGCTATCGTGCCCGCCTCTACCACCTCCACTGGCAGTGCTTTCCAGGCACCCACCACCCCCTGCATAAAGAACTTACCATGCATATCTCCCTTAAACTTTTCCCCTCTCATCTTGAAATCGTGACCCCTAGTAATTGAGTCCCCCACTCTGGGGGAAAAAGCTTCTTGCTATCCACCCTGTCTTTACCTCTCATGATTTTGTAGACCTCAATCAGGTTCCCCCCTCAACCTCCGTCTTTCTAATGTAAATAATCCTAATCTACTCAACCTTTCTTCATAGCTAGCGCCCTCCATACCAGGCAACATCTCGGTGAACCTCCTCTGCACCCTCTCCAAAGCATCCACATCCTTTTGGTAATGTGGTGACCAGAACTGTACGCAGTATTCCAAATGTGGTCGAACCAAAGTCCCATACAACTGTAACATGTCCTGCCAACTCTTGTACTCAATACCCTGTCTGATGAATGAAAGCATGCAGTATGCCGCCTTGACCACTCTATCCACCTGCATTGCCACCTTCAGGGTACAGTGGACCTGAACACCCGGATCTCTCTGTGCATCAATTTTCCCCAGGGCTTTTCCATTTACCGTATAGTTCGCTCTTGAATTGGATCTTCCAACATGCATCACCTCGCATTTGCCTGGATTGAACTCCATCTGCCATTTCTCAGCCCAGCTCTCCAATCTATCTATATTCTGCTGCATTCTCCGACAGTTCCCTTTCACCATCTGCTCCTCCACCAATCTTAGTGTCATCTGCAAACTTGATATTCAGACCATCTATACCTTCCTCCAGATCATTTATGTTTATCACAAACAACAGTGGTCCCATCACGGATCCCTGTGGAACACCACTGGTCACAGTTCTCCATTTTGAGAAACTCCCTTCCACTACAACTCTGTCTCCTGTTGCCCAGCCAGTTCTCTATCCATCTAGCAAGTACACCCTGGACCCCATGCGACTTCACTTTCTCCATCAGCCTACCATTGGGAACCTTATCAAACGCCTTACTGAAGTCTATGTATATGACATCTACAGACCTTCCCACAACTATCAACTTTGTCACTTCCTCAAAGAATTCTATCAAGTTGGTAAGACATGACCTTCCCTGCACAAAACCTTACCGCCTATCACTAATAAGCCCATTTTCTTCCAAATGTAAATAGATCTTATCCCTCAGTATCTTCTCCAGCAGCTTCCCCACCATTGACGTCAGGCTCACCGGTCTATAATTACCTGGATTATCCTTGCTACCCTTCTTAAACGAGGGGGACAACATTAGCAATTCTCCAGTCCTCCGGGGCCTCACCCGTGCTCATGGATGCTGCAAAGATATCTGTTAAGGCCCCAACTATTTCCTCACTCGCTAGACAGCACAGGTTTTAGGTGAGAGGGGAAAGATTTAAAAGGCACCTGAGGGCTAACGTTTTCATGCAGCAAACAGAATGAGCTGTCAGAGGAAGTGGGGGAGGTAGGTACAGTTACAACATTTAAAAGGCATCTGGATGGGTAGAGTGATAAGAGCCAAATGCTGGCAAATGGGATTAGATCAGTTTGATATCTAGTTGGTGCGGATGTGTTGGACCGAAGGGTCTGTTTCCTTGTTTAACTAAGACTGTCTAACAGGCATGATGGACCAATTGGCTACCACCTCTGTATTATCTGGTCCTTCCACTTTATGGTTGCTACGTTTTCATGTGCGATGACAGTAGCTGTTGTAACAGTATATAACAACGTATAACAGTGATCATTATTAAGCTGCTTCTTCGTGAATAACGTTTCAGATGCACAACCTCCCTCTCTGCCAGGCAACGAGGTGGTGATTTCACTCTGAAGTGATTTTTAACCAGATGTTTGTTTCTTTTGCCAGTGGGTTCATTCTGCATCTTTTTCCCCATGCAAACACATTTGAACCAACTTCCTTCCAGTTTCTGAAGTTCTTTCAAATCCTCTTGAGTTGACCTTCGTATGAATTTTCCGCTTTCTTGCTTATGTCATTGGGTTATGTCTGGAGAGTGACAGTATCTGTAATTGCTGCTTGGGTGTTTAGGTTTTTTTGAAACCTTGCAAACATTGGAGGGTTTGGCCAAACCTCAATGACCTTGAGGCTGTTTGGATAGATTTCTTTCAAAAAATGATTCCATCGCTTTGATCCAATTATGGATATTTTGTGTAACACATTTGGGTTTCATGACTTCAGTTTTAACATTCATGAGATGTGAGTGCTGCTGGCTGGGTCAACATTTATTAACCATTCCATCTTGCCCTTGGCGGTCACGAGCTGCCTCCTTGAACTGCTGTAGTCAACTTGCTGCAGATAGACCCACCATGCCAGTAGGGAGGGGATTCCAGATCTTTGAACCAACAGCACAAAGAACGATGATCTATTTCCAAACCAGAATGATGAATGGCTTGAAAGGGAATTTGCAAGAGGTGACATTCCTGTGTATCTGCTGCCCTTAATCTTCCACGTGATAGTTGTTGCAGGTTTGGAAGGTCGTGTGTAAGGGGGTTAACTTCTGCACTACATGGAATGTGAAGGAAGTTCACAAAAATGATAGGTGTCATCAACAGTACTATCAAGCAGCACCTGCTCAATGACGCCCAGTTTGGGTTCCGCTAGGGCCACTCTGCTCCTGATCTCATTCTAGCCTTGGTTCAAACATGGACAAAAGAGCTGAATTCGAGGTGAGGTAAGAGTTGACAGCCCTTGATATCAAGGCTGCATTTGACAGTGTGACATCGAGGGGCTCTAGTAAAAGTGAAGTCAATGGCTATCAGTGGGCAAACTCTCCAGTGGTTGGAGTCCTACCTAACACGTAGGAAGATGGTCATGGTTGTTGGAGGTCAGTCTTCCTGGTTCCTCAGGGTAGTGTCCTAAGCCCAACTGTCTTCAGCTCCTTCGTCAGCTTTCTTTCCTTCATAAGGTCAGAAGTGCAGATGTTTGCTGATGACTGCACAATGTTCAGCACCATTTGCTACTTGTCAGACATTGAAGCAGTCCATGTCCAAATGCAACAAGAGCTGGAAAACATCAGGGTTGGGTTGATAAGTGGCAAGTAATATACAAATGTCACACACATGCCAGGCTATGGCCATCACCAATAAGAGACAATCTAACCACCAGTCCCATTGACATTCAATAGTGTTACCATCATTGAATCCCTGACTATCAACATCCTGGGGGTTATCAGTGACCAGAAACTCAACTAGACTCACTACATTAACACAATGGTTACAAGAGCATGTCAGAGGCTAGGGACACTGGTGAGTAACTTACTTCCTGAATCTCCATATTCCGTCTACCATCTTCAAGGCACAAGTCAGGAATGTGATGGAAGGCTCCCCATTTGCCTGGATGAGTGCAGCCCCAGCAATACTTGAAGCTTGGCATTATCCAGGACAAAGCCTGCTTGATTGGCCTGACATCCACAAGCATCCAGTCTCTCGTCCACTGATGCCCTGTAACAACAGTGTGTACAATATACAAGATGCACTACAGGAGTTCACTAAAGATCCTCAGACAGCATCTTCCAAACCCATGACCACTTCTTTCCAGAAGGACAATGGCAGCTGATACATGGGAACCCCACCGCCTTCATGTTCTCTTCCAAGCCACTCACTGTCCTGACTTGGGAATATATTGCCATTCCGTTGTTGTCACTGGCTCAAAATCTTGGAATTTCCTCCCTGATAGCATTGTGGGTCAATCCACAGCAGGTGGACTGCAGTGGTTCAAGAAGGCCGCTCACCACCACCTTCTCAAGGGCCACTCGGGACGGGCAATAAATGCTGGCCAGCCAGCAACGCCCACATACCACAAAATGAATAATGAATAATAAACATTGTAGATTGTGTACACTTGCTACTGAAAAGTACGGTATATGCTTGGCTGTGAGCCTGCAGATTTGTGCGGGAATACAGTTCTGGTAATGGCCCATGCTGCCTTGTGGTACTTGTTCTTGAGTTATTAAAAATGTTTTAAGTCTGTCCCATTTGTCACTGGTGGTGACAAACAGCAGGATGGTTGGGGGTGGGTTAATCAATGTGAAGACAGGACCTTGTCTCCAAGGGCCATGCTGTGATCACTTTTACTGATACTGTCCTGGATAAATGCACCTGCAGCAACAATTTGATGAGGGTGGAGTCAAATGGATTTTCCCTTTTTTAATTTGTTGGTTCCTTCATACTTCAGACCCAGCCTACGTCTGAACTTTCCTGTCTGAACTCATTAAGTCTGAGTGGATACTCTGGGTGGGGACTATGTTCTGCGCGCTTTTTGGTGCTGCTTCCACATTATGTTCATTATGAAGTACTGATTTATCACCTGAGGGGGTGGTGGCATGTGGTAGTCAGCAGGTTTTGTTTCCCCTTTCATGTGGTCTGGAGACAATGTTGAGATTCCCCAGAGCAACCCCTCCGACATGTATACTATTGTTGTATTACCTGTGCAGGGGTAGTGATGGTGTTGGTTTGGCCCTTTATCTTTCTGTCTGTAAGGTATGATTCTGTGATTGACTAGGTCAGGCTGTTGCTTGACTAGTCTGAGATAATTTTGGCAAAAGCCAAAGAAGGACTTTTGCTGGATTAATAGGGCTAAGCTTTTGTCACTGCCATTTTTGGTGTCTCCTAGGTGGTGTGTCAGCTTCATTCCTCTTGAGATTTTTATGCAGTTGACACTGTTGAATTGCTTGTTGTGCCTTTTCATAGGGCAGTTAGGAGTCAACCACATTGCTGTGTCACATGTAGATCAGTCAGGTAAGGACAACAGTTTTCACTCCCTAAAGGACATTAGTGTACCAAATGGATTTTTATGATTATTGAAAATGGCCATCAAGAGACTTTTAAGTCTGTTTTTACTGAATTAAAACTAATCTGCTGTGTAGGATTTGAACCCAGATGGCAAGAACATCACCCATGTCTCTGGATTACTGGTCCAGTGACCAAAACCATTTCCTCCATATGGTTTAAATCCATGGTTTTATAAAGCACTTTGCCATACCGAGGGAAATCTGCGTATGGAGCCGGAGGGCATAAGCAAGTGTTAAATCAGTATGTCACAATAGTCTTCTCTTGTGGGAGGAAGAGGAATGTAGGTAGAGGGATTGAGGTTCTTGAGCAGGTTGACAGGAAGTAGGGAGGTATACAGGTTTTGGCAGACTTAAAAGTGAACAGATCCCCATGTCCGAATATGTTGTCCAGGCTGCTGTGGGAAATGAGGGAGAAAATTGCAGGGTCTGTGATCCAAAGTTTTATTTTCTGTGGTCACATGGAAAGTGCTAGATGACTAGAGGACTGCTAAAGTGGTTCCATTGTGCAGAAAGGGTGGTAGAGATCAAAGGAATTGCACACTAGAGTCTCTCATTGGTTGTAGGGAAATTATTGGAGCAAATTTGAAGGAGAGTTAATTGGAGTCAAGGTTTGATCTGGCTGTGTCAGAAGGAGGCCATGACTTACAAATTTGATTGAATTTCCAAGATGTGTCGATGAGCGTAGGGGACCTGATGTATTATGTGTATATTTCAGCAAGGCCTTTGAGGTTCCACCTTATCTATGGGAAATAGATAAAGTAAGTTTGAGCACGTGGAATCCAGGGTAACTTGGCAAGTTGGATCCAAACTGCTGTTAAAGAGTCATAGAGCTGTACAGCATGGAAACAGACCCTTGGTCCATCTCATCCATGCCGACCAAATATCCTAATTTTAAGTTACTCCCATTTGCCAGCATTTGGCCCATATCCCTCTTAAACACTTCCTATTCATATACCAATCCAGTTGTCTTTTAAATGTTGTAATTGTACCAGCCTCATCCACCCCCTCTGGTAGCTCATTCAATATGCGCACCACCTTCTGCATGAAAACATCGCCCCATAGGTCCCTTTTCGAACCTTTACCCTCTCACCTTAAACCTATGCCCTCCAGTTTTTAACTCCCTCCTGAGGGAAAAGATCTTGGCTATTCACACTATCCAGGTCCTCCATGATTTTATAAACCTCTATAAGGTCGCTCCTCAGCTTCTGACACTCCAGAGAAAATAGTCCCAGCCTAGCCTCTCCTGAGAGCTCAAACCCTCCAACTCTGGCAACATCCTTACAAATCTTTTCTGAACCCTTTCAAGTTTCACAACATCCTTCCTATAGTAGGGAGACCAGAATTGCACACAGTAGGCCAAAAGTGGCATAACCAATGTCCTGCACAGCTGCAACATTACCTCCCAACTTCTATACTCAATGCACTGACCAATTAAGGCAAGTATACCAAATGCCACCTTCACTATCCTGTCTACCACGACTCCACCTTTAAGAAGCTATGAACCTGCAATTCAAGGTCTTCGTTCAGCAGCACTCCCCAGGATCTTACCGTTAAATGTACAAGTCTAGCCCTGGTTTGCCTTTCCAAAATGCAGCACCTCACATTTATTTAAATTGAACTCCATTTGCCACTCCATGGCCCATTGGCCCATCTGATCGAGGTCCTGTTGTACTCTGAGGAAACCTCCTTTGCTGTTCACTACACCTAATTTTGGTCTCATCTGCAAACCTACTAACCGTTCCTCCTATGTTCACATCCAAATCACTTATATAAATGACAAAAAGCAGTGGACCCAGCACTGATTGTTGTAGCACACCGCTGATCAGAGGCTTTTGTTGATGCCCTTGGGAAACTGTTCATGTCTCATTTCTAGTGAATTCTGAATTTGATTCAGATGCCAAATATTTCTCTGTGATGACCATGACATCAATTATTGTCATTAAAAACCCACTTAATTCACTAATTTTTTTTGGGAAGGACTTTTTCCTTGCCAATCTGGTTGAAATGAATGTGGTTGACTTCTAACTATCCTCAGAGTTAACCTTCCAAGCCTCAAGGGCACTTAGAGGACAGGCAACAAATGCTCAGCTCTCATCTTGCGGTTTCCTCAAGCTGCAATAAATATGGAACTGCTCCTTTCTATGTGCACTCTGAAAGGATGACTGCTTATGTTAATGGTGTTTGGTCACAGTCACAGATCTTGGAGCTTGGCATGTGATTTCCTCAACAGGAATTTTTGATCTTTTTTGGTTGTGCCGAGAGCTGAAAGCCAGCATGGCTCACCACCTGACTGGGGAGAGCTGTGAGACTGCTAAACAGAGACTAACATGGACAGATTGTGGGGCCAGGTTGAACATTTTTCATCTCTAGAGGAGATGTTGAGAGAGTGAGACATTTAAAACTGGGGCTGGAAAAATAAGGGAACACATTGGAAACAATGCTGTATGGAATTTAATTTTGTCTTAATTTGGTTCGTTAGGAGTGGACGGTCTGATCTGTTGGTATAGCTTTGTGTTGAAATTGTTATCGTATTGCTACTGCCATTTGATCTTTGTGTGCATCTGTTGCGTAGCATTCCTAATATGCAAGAGTCATGTATTTATTTTAGTACCATAAGTTTTGATTAGTTTTAAGTAGGATAGATGTGTTGTGGTTTTTCCAAAGATTATGGTCTAAGAAGCAGTCCAAGATTATTCTTCATTTACCAGTTATTTATTAAAGTTGTAGTTACATGATGGAACAGGTTTGTGTGCCCAGTCACTGGGCTCTGATCTGTGCTGTATTTCCACTTATTTTGCATTTTGCATCCAATAATACCGCACCATGGTTTGTGATCTGTGTCCCACTTGGCAGTGTTACTTGTAGCAAAAATAAGTGTGGGGCATGGGTGAAGGTGCAAGAGACTTGTTTGTAGCCTATAATAATCTGGACCGCTTAAACTGCTTTGTAACCAACAAAGTGTAGTTGCTGTAGTACTTTCTTATGACTATAGACATTTTGTGCATAGCAAGCAGCCAGAAAAAAACCCTTCCAGAGATTTTTTTTTGTGAAGGATAGATATTTTTGGCACCTTTGAAACTCCCCCACTCTATTTTTTGGTTAACATTTGAAACTGTTATGGAATTTTTTTAATTCATCTGAGGGGAAAGAATGGCCGCCTGACATGATGGTAGGGAATTTCAAGTGTTTCATTGCAGATATCTGGAGTAGATCAGACACTACATTGAGTTAGGGGGCAAAGCATCTCACCTGTAGAGAAGGACAATGTGGGAATATAAAACGGGCAGGGGGCCTATGACATACTTGCTCAAATTAGTATTGAGAGGGAGGGGGTATTAGTAGGTTAAAAGTGGATAAATCCCCAGGCCCAGATGAGATGTATCCTAGGTTTTAGTGATAGACAAGTGGGTCTGACAATTTTAAAATTCTCCCTAGCTACAGGAGAGTTGCCAGAAGACTAGAGGGCAATTAACTTGCTCTTATGAAAGAAGAGTGGTAGTTATCCCTGTTGAGAATGAAGTACATGGTTGACAAGAGTAGGGAATACTGGATGATTAGTGATACTGAGGCTCTGGTCAAGAAAAGAAGGAATGTGGCAGGTGTAGACAACTGGGATCAAGTGAATCTTGAGGCGTAGGGGCATTCTTAAGAGGGGAATCAGGACGGCACAAAGGGAATGAGAGAGCTTTTGCAAATAAGGTTAGGGAGGATACAAAGATTCTACAAATCATTAAGGGCAAAAGAGCAACTAGGGAAAGAGTAGAGCACCTTAAATGAGGCCATCCATGTATGGAACCACAGGAAATGACTGAGATACTAATTGAATATTTCATGTCAGTGTTTACAGTGGAGAAAGAAATGGAAGATGGGAAAACTTGGGAAATAAATAGTAATGTCTTGAAAACAGACCAATTACAGAAGAGGAGGTGCTGGAGATCTTAAAATGCATAAAGGTAAATAAATCCCCAGGACATTGGGGGAAGCATGGAAGAGATTGCTGAGGTATTTGTATCATCTACAGCCATGGGTGAAGTGTTGGAAGACTGGAGGATGACTAATGTGGTGCTATTATTTAAAAAAGTTGCAAGAAAAAGCCAGGGAACTGTAGACCAGTAAGCCTGACGTCAGTGGTGAGTAGGTTGTTGGAGGGGATTCTGAGACAGATCTGCGTGCATTTGGAGAGGCATGGACTGATTAGGGATAGTCAGCATGGCTTTGTGACTTGGAAATGGTGTGTCTCAAACTTGTGTTTTTTCAGATGTAACCAATAGGATAGAGAGGGCAGAACAGTGGATGTCAACATGGAACTTTAGCAAGGCCTTTGACAAGGTTCTGCCTGGTAGATTGGTTAGTAAAATTAGATCATATGAGATCCAGGGAGACCCTAGCCAGTTGGATACAAAATTAGCTTGATGGTAGGAGACAGGGTGGACTGGGAGTCTGTGAGCTGCGGTGTTCTGCAGGGATTGGTGCTGGGTCCACTGTCATTTTGTATAAATGATTCGGATGAGAAATTCTGAAGCATGGTCAGTAAGTTTGTGGATGACACCAAAATTGGTGTTATTGGACAGTGAAGAAGGCTATCTAAAAGTACAAAGGGGTCTTAATCAGCTGGGCTGGGTGGCAGATGGTGATTAATTTAGATAAATGTGAGGTCTTTCATTTTGGTAAGACAAACCAGGACATGCACAGTTAATGATGACAGTGTGGAGCTGGAGGAACACAGCAGGCCAGGCAGCATCAACAGAGTAAGAAAGTTAATGTTAGGGTCCTGGGCAGTGTTGTTACAAGGAGAGACCGAGGGATTTGGGTACATAGTTGCTGGAAAATGGTGTCACAGGTAGACAGGGTGGTGAAGAAAGTGTTGAGTCTGCTTGTCTTCATTGCTCAGACCATTGAGTGTAGGAGTTGGGATGTCATGTTGTGGTTTTGCTGGACATTGGTGAGGCCTCTTTTGGAGTACTACATATTTTTTTGTTCACCCTGCCAGAGGAAGGATGCTATTAAATTAGGAAGGGTGCAGAAAAGATTTACAAGGGTGTTACCAGAGCTGAAGGGTTTTAGTTGTAAAGACACGCTGGGTAGGCTGGGACTATTTTCCCTGGAGTGTAGGAGGTTGAGGGATGACTTCTTACGGTGGTTTCTGAAATCGTGAGAGGCATAGATAAGGTGAGTAGCAAAAGTCTTTTCCCTAGATTGAGGAGTTCAAAACTAGAAGGTATAGTCTTAAGCTGAGAAGAAATATTTGAAAGAGACCTGAGGGGCAACTGTTTCAGACAGAGGGTAGTGTGTATATGGAATGAACTGTCAGAGGAAGTGGTAGATGCAGATACAGTTTCAACATTTAAGACGTTTGGACAGGAATAGGAAAGGTTTAGAGAGAGATGGGTCAAACACAGGCAAATGGAACAGTTCGGTTGGGGAAACTCGATCGGCATGGATGTATTGGACCGAAGTGTCTGTTTCCGTACTGTATGATACTGTATTATAAATCAGGCTAGTGTATCTAATAGACAGAATGAATCCCCATTTGGAGAGGCTAAGTCACCCAGCGTGGCTTTCAGATGACTGTGATATCAGTCAAATTTAATTGAATATTGAGGAGGTAACTAAGTATATTGGTGACAGTTTTGCATTTAGTCATACAGCACAGAAACCTACTTTTTGGTCCAATCAGTCCATGCTGACCATAATCCCAAACTAAACTCTTTCCATTTGCCTGTGCTTGGCCAAAATGCTCCAAATCGTTCCTCTTCCTGTACAAATGTATTTTAAATATTATAACTGTACCTGAATCTACCACTTCCTCTGGAAGCTTATTTCAAACATTAACCACTATGTTTAAAACAAAAAAGCCATTCATGTCCTTTTTAAGTCTTCCTTTTTTTCACCCTAAAAGTATGCCCCCTGGTCTTGAAATCCCCCACCATAGAGAAAAGACAGCTGCCATTCACCTTATCTGTATCCTTTGTGACTTATGGACTTAAGGCTTTTCACAAGGTGTTGCATGGGAAACTGGAGCAAGTAAGAGTCCAAGGGATCCAGGGCAATATGGAAAATTGGAGCCAAGATTACCTTTGCAGCGGGAAGCAAAGGGTGATGGTTGCAAGTTGCTTGCGGCTGTCAGCAACTGTCCAGCTGCATACCACAGAGTTTGGTGCTGGCTGTCTTACTGTATATAGTCTACATTAATGATCTAGACTTGGATGTAGGAGGTATGGTCAGTAAATTTGCAGATGACACAAATTGTTGTGGAAATAACAGAGGGAAAGTCTTAGACTAAGTGTCAGATGGGCAGAATAAAGAGAAACAGAATTTAATTTTGAAAAGTGTGAGGTGTTGCGTTTTGGGAAGCCTAACAAAATACGGAATACATGATAAATGGTAGGACTGTGAAAACAGAGGATCATAGGGAGCTTTGTATGCATGCCGCTAAGTTCTTGAAGATATGGCAAGGGCGTAAGATGGTTATGAAAACATAAGGAATGCTTTATATATAATACAAAAGCAGGAAGTTTACAGTAGAGCTGTACAAGATGTTAGTTCACAGCTAGAGTACTGTGTGCACGCTATAGGAAGGATGCGATTACCCGGAGAGGATGTATTGGAGATGTCAGGATATTTTGCAGGAGTGTTCCAACTCTGAAGAGAGATCAGATAGACTGGAGTTGTATTCCTTAGGGTAGAGAAGGCTGAAGTCTACAAAATTGGGGAATGTAGTCAGGAAGAAACCTTTCTCCTTGGCGGTAGTTAATAACCAAGGGGCGTAAGTTTAAGGTAAGGGACAAGAGGTTTAGACGGGTTTTAAGGAAGACGTTTTTTACTTAGCGGTGGAGGTTAATTTGGAACTCACTTTTCAAAAATAGTAGGGGTAGGAACTGGCCAACATCAATAAGAATGTAAACAAATACTTTTAAAAACCATAATGCATAAAGCTACAGGCAAAGTGTTCGAAAATGGGAATAGAGTATATAACTAGCATAGACACAGTGGGCAGAAGGGCCTCTCTCTGTGCTGAGACTCTGACTAAATTTAAATCGCACCAGCTGTCGGGGTGGAATTTCAATCATTGTCACCAGAGCGTAGGCTGGCCCTTAGATTTACTATTTTTGACATTCCTTCAAGGGAGGCCATAGCATAATAGTAATGTTTAATTTCCTGGGTCCAATTGTCTAATGAAATCAGTTTAATTTGATATATGAAACCTGACCGTCTCATCAGAGGTGACTGTAATTAGTTGTGCATCTTCAATTGATACAATAACCAAGAATGAATTTTAATCCCTTCCTTCACAGATGCATGTGTGCAAGTAGAAGCTAACTAAATCGGATTACATTGCTGTTGAAAATCCTTTTTAATGTTGCTTTGGAAAAATGGTTTCCCAGAAGGCTGCAAAAGATCTATCATTTTCATGTTCAAAGCAATGACTTCTAGAATTATCTAGAAACTACAACATGGGCAACTGCTCCGTGACTAGTTGTGTTTCAAGAGACGACAATTCCGCCACGCCCCGCCAAATCCCTCCAATAACAAAATGCCCTATTTATTACGAGAGTTATTTCTGTCTTGCATTATATTGATGTACGGGTCTTGTGAAACTGGCTTGGAAGTCAAACGCTCTGGCCTTGATTTTGGAAATGAGAAGCTGTGCTGCCATCATGCAGCAAATAGTCTACCAATGTGCAGTTTGTACAACTGTGAGCTTGCCAGGTTTCAATTTTTTAAATGTATATTTGCCCTGTAGATTGTACAATGCTTGCAAGATAATTACCTATACCACTGGTTCTTACTTGTCTGAGGAAGGTGGTGCTCCAGTCTCTGGAGTCCAACTTGAACCCTCAACCTTCTGGCATAAGTTGAGTATGCCTCTCACTAAGACTGGTGTGAGGATGGATTCTACCATGCAGTACTGCAAATATGAAACTTTCCTGCCTGGTTCGTTGTACAAATGATTTGCTAGGCCTGCCAGCATCATGAGTAAATACTTGTTCCCTCAACAGCCACATTGTAAAAGACTGTGTTTTACTTTCCTGTATTTCTGGCTTTGGACTGAAATGGGAAAAAGAATTATTTTAAAAACTAAGGATTGCTGTGTGACTTGAAAGCCAGTAACCTGTCGCTCATTGCAAGCACTGTTCACAATAAGCAGAAGTGGAGTTTGCAGATGAGTTGGAGCAGAGGGGTGTGTGAAAATGGAGATTTTCCCCACAACAAGTAGCTGCTTGGATTAGTGAGTGACCAGTTAGCAAGCTTTTTGCCTGCCAACAATGGTCATTCTCAAGCTGCTGAATGGCTGGCGCTGTGAACAAGATAGAGAGAAGCTATCGGAAGAAGGGTCACTGGACCCGAAATGTTAACTCTGACTTCTCTCCACAGACTTTGGGAATAGTGGGGCTTGATTTATAGCACACTACTTCAGTGAGGTATATGAATTTAATCTTCAGGAAATTATAAAAAGAAAACTCAGTTTTTCTTGATCCTCTGACCGTTTAAAAATCATACCGAGCAAGCTTTGTCGCCTTGTATATTATGTGATTTCCTTCTTTACAGTCAGAAACAGGTCTGGACAAGCTAGAGATTCTGCATGATAATTTCAGTTGGCAATATGTTGCAGACCCTTCTTATTCTTTAGGAGAGAAGCATTGCTTAACATGTATGACAATGAGATTTTTCAATCACATGGTTTGGTTGGAGAGGCTGGTGTTAATCTCCGTGTAATCAAGGAAAATGAGGGAAGATTTGATTTAAAGTGAATAGTACAACGGGTTTAGAGATGGTAGATGAAAACAGCAGAAAGCCATATGGAACCAGTTTATAAGGAGATGCAAGCTGGGAACTAAATATTCATGGTATGTGACATTTTGAAAAGAGACTGGAGGGAAAGGATATTGGTGTAGTATTTTTGGGGGGTACAGGATGGAACAAATATGATAGTAAGAAACAGAATCTGTGTGCATGGAGGTAAGAGATAAAAAAGGAAGACTGTATTAATGTGTGTAGTCTATAGGCTCCCTGACCAAAACTATATGACAGAACGGAGAATAAATCAAATTATTGAGGGCATGTCACAAAGGCAGTGCATTAATCATGGATAACTTTAATCTTTTGATAGTTTAGGATAGTCAGATTGGCAGAAATAGTCATGAGGAAGAGTTCATAGTGTGTACTTTGAAGATCTCCTAGAATAATATGTTATAGATCCAGCCAGAAATCAGGCTATTTTGAATTTGCTGATATATATTGAGGTAGGTTTACCAAATGGTCTGAGTAAAAGATCCTCTAGGGAATAGTGACCATAACATGGTAGAATTGTTCAGTTTGAGAGGGAGGAGCATGGATCAGAAAGAACAGTGCTTAGCTTCACTAAGGGTAACTACAAAAGAATGGGGGCGGTGCTAGTTGGAATGGGCTAGGAAAGGAGTTTAATAGCAAAGGGAGGTTGAGCAATAACATGTTTAAGAAAATAGTTCATGCTCAGTGCAAAACTATATTCCAGTATGGAAGCGGCATTCTTGAAAAGGGCTAAGCCAACCACAGTTAACCAGGGAAGTTGAGGATGGCATCAAATTGGAATTGGATTGACTGTATGAGAAGAGGTTAGATTGGTTAGGGGTATATTCACTGCAGGGAAGTGAGGGGAATGTCATAGACTTTTACCGGTTTCTAACAGGATATGGAACTGCCATTTGGATACAAAACTGGCTCACAGGTAGAAGACAGGGTGGTGGTGGAGGGTTGCTTCTCAGACTGAAGGCCTGTGACCATTGGTGTGTCTCAAGGATTGGTACTGGGTCCACTGCTGTTCGTCGTTTGTCAACATAGAAGACATGGTTAGTAAGTTTACAGATGACATCAAAGTTGGGGGTGTAGTGGATAGCGAAGGATGTTATCTTGGTATAACGGGAACTTGATCAGATGGGCTAATGGACCGAGAGTGGCAAATGGACTTTAATTTATATAAAAGTGACGTTCTGCATTTTGGAAAGGCAAAACGGGGCCGGACTAATACACATAATGGTAAGGTCCCGGGGAGTGTTGCTGAACAAAGTGACCTTGGAGTGCTGGTTAATGGTTACTTGAAAGTAGAGTTGCAGGTAGACAGGATGGTGAAGAAGGCTTTTGGTATGCTTGCCTTTATTGGTCAGTGCATTGAGTGTAGGAGTTGGGATGTCATTTTGCAGCTATACAGCACAGCATATAAACTCGAATGAAAAAAGTCAATTGATTATAGCCACATTTGTGGATGACGTAAAATAGAAAGGAAGTCAAAATAGTGTGGAAGAGAGCCTGCAGTGGGATGTAGACAGGTTAAACAAATGGGCAAAAACTTGGCAGATGGAATTTAATGTGGGATGTTATGCACTGTATTCAAAATGGGGAATGACTACAGAAGCCTGCACAACCAAGGGATTTGGGGGTCCTTGTGCATAAACCATAGGAAGTCAGAATCCACTTTCAGCAGTTAATGGAGAGGGCTATGGCATGTTGGTATTTCTTTCAAAGTGGATTCAATATTTAAGAAAAGGTCTTGCTAAAACTGTAGGTAACAATAGTCAGACTACAGCAGTAATACCGAACAATCTTGGACTCCATTATCTGAGGAAAGATGTACTGGCATTGATGGTAGTCTAGAGAAGGTTCACTTGGTAGATTCCGGGAATGGAAGCATTTTCTTGAGGGCAGGTTGAGTAGGTTAGGCTTGTACTCATTGGAATTTAGATGAATGAGAGGTGACCTTATTGAAACAGAAAATTCTTGGGGGCTTAGCAATTAGATATGAAGGGGTTGCTTCCCTTTGCAGGAGAGTCCAGCAAAAGATGCCATGATCTGAGTAAGGCATCACCCATTTGAGACATGAAGAGTAAATTCTTCTCTTGCATCAGATCAGTGAAATTCTTTATTGCAGAGCGTTGTTGAGGATAGGTCATTTTAGTATATTCAAAACTGAGGCATTTTTCATCCATAAAGGAATCGAGGGTTACAGAGATAAGGCTGGAAATGGAGTTGAGGGCTATTCGATCATTGAGTCCGCTCTACCATTTAATATGACAATGGACTGAATGGCCTGCTTGTGGTCTTATGGTTGAAAGAATTTGGGCCTCCCTTAATCTTGATTTGCTCCCTCACCTCACACTGTTGTCACGCAGGCTTGAGAACAGGTTTTATGATCTCCAACTTCCCTTAAAGAAACTTGTGGTTTTGAACAATTAAACCTTTAGTTGTAACGAGCAGCGTTATCAATGGCCTGTCAGTTGTCAGGAAATACTTCACTGTCAGAGTTCATTACTTGTGATGCTGTCATGTATTTGTATCTGAATTATAAGCTGGAGAGCAGGCTGTTGAAGCAACTAGAGATAGTTGGGCTAAGGACACTGATTTGTGGGACACGTGCGTGGCTGCAATAATGTGTTTTATATTTAAGATTGTTGCAGGGTGTAGTCTTTATGCACTGTATAGAACAGTGGGGATTTACTGTTCAGCTATTTTGATTGAACCTCTTGAGGTGACATGCACAGCTGCAGTTTTTTGGCAAGTCTTGGTTTATAATTCACTTCATCCAAAAAGATTCCCAAGTGTGAATTTTGTAGCATGAGTAGTGTTTTTTCCTGAAAATTCAGTCCAGTGCAAGAGGCATGCAAAAAGGACTTATGGTGCATTCCCAAATGTTTATTTTCTGTATTCTGGGGAATAATTGGAATCTGTTGACTTGACTTGTATGAATTGAGTTTGATGCTTGTGAACTGAATACTGATTTATAATACTAACCCAGAATTTTCCTGGTATTCAGTTAACTGCTCATCCTGGAGAGCTGATGGTGTTAGCAGGGACACATTTCAACATGCTGTTGCTTTTTAAAAAAAAAGTTAGGCACAGTGAGTAAATGGAAGAATTTTCTAAGTAGGGAACCAGCCTTTTTTAGGGTAGTGTTTGAAGGGGCTTAGGGTGGGAAATAATGGGCACAAACAGGTGGGGATTTCCGACGTGTAGGAGAGGAGTAGTGGAACCTGATATTAAGAATGCCAAGTACATGACATCCAGAGGTGCAAGTTAAGGTCATGAAAGGATATCCTAGAATTATATGTGCAGATTGGCCTCAAGTGTAAATGTACATCTGTCTTTTACGCTCCTTACCTGATGTCAGACGGCACATTTGAGTCAGTTTATTCATTATCCTGTGTGGTAGAGAGAAGCGCAGTAAAATCAGTCATTTGGCTATTCTACATATTTGGAGATATTTCTACATATTGAGGTTTTTGACAACGAAAAGCATTGGTGCCTAGATCTATCCTGTCCCTAGCCACTGGAGATCTCCAGTGAGATGATGCTGGACATGTTGGACCTTCATTCACCTGTCGTCTTGACAGAACAGTTAATGCACACTCTGCTGATAGAATGTGGGATTTTCCTGATCTGTCACACCAAGCTTCTTTCAAGGCAGCATCATAAAAAGCTCTGTAAATGCCTCAGTTATTTCTCATGACTCAGGTTGGAGGTCAGAGGGGAAAAACTGAGCTTAAAGTACCTGTGGATTCCTTTCATTAACTTCATTGCATAGTTAGGATGGCTGCTTGCTTGAGTTTCTTAATTTGGTTTTGTACATATTGGGTTCCATCCATATGATGGAATCCCATCATTGCTGAAACAAGTGAACTTGTACAAAGTTCAATGAGTTTTTAAAAAAAAAACTTTTGATTCTCTTTCACGGATGAGGGTGTCGCTGGCTAGGTAGCATTTATTGTCCATCCCTAATTGCCCAGAAAACAGTTCAGAGTCAACCACATTGCTGTGTCTGGAGTTGCATGTAGGCCAGACCAAGGATGACAGTTTCCTTCCCTAAAAGACATTAGTGAAACAGATGGGTTTTTGTGACAATCAACAATGAATTCACAGTCATCATTAGACTCTTAATTTGAGATTGTTATTGAATTCAAATTCCACCATCTGACATGGTGGGATTCAAACCTGGGTCCCCTGAACATTAGAGATAACAAGGTGTGGAGCTGGATGAACACAGCAGGCCAAGCAGCATCATAGGAGCAGGGAAGCTTGACATTTCGGGCCTAGACCCTTCATCAGAAAATCTGAAGAAGGGTCTAGGCCTGAAA
>JAHRHZ010000145.1:86064595-86083192 GCA_024137785.1 Ginglymostoma cirratum | reverse complement strand
CTCCCCTGATGCTGCTTGGCCTGCTGTGTTCATCCAGCTCTACACCTTGTTATCTCAGATTCTCCAGCATCTGCAGTTCCTATTATCTCTGGAGGCAAATCTGCATCTTTTCCAATGGTACAGCAATGACTATGCTTGGCTGTAAAGTACTTCAGAATGCCACGGGGATGTAGCACTGTATAAATATCTCTGATTAGACTGTGTGTTGGTATCAATAAGCTGCAAGGAAAAGAAATTAAGCATGGGCCAACCTTTTTCTGAAGTCAGTTTATTTTTGGTGGTAGTAATTTTTCCCTCAGCCAAAAGGTTACGGCTTAAGCCACATTCAGGACTTAAGGATATTATCGTACATCCTAGATTTGTATACCACTGAGGGACTGCTGTCTAGTCTTGAGACTTTGCACGTTTCAATGACACTGGGGAGTCTTCCGGGCACTATTATTCTTGCCATGGACCTCCAGTTTTCCCATTTGCTCTTTGAAAGACATTGTATGCATTTTTGTTCATTTGCATAACCCTATCAGCAATGTTGATGTGAAGGATGCTCCATAAATGCAACAGCTGTACAAGAGGGTGGGAGTTGACTGATTCAATATTCCCAATTTTCAATCTTCCTGTTCATCAGATTTTAAAATAAATTTAAAACAATTGAAAGTCAGGGTAATCTGTTTTTTTTTTCTCAGAAGTGAAAATCAAATACGGTAGGCTGCTTGCTCTCTAAAGCAATTTTCTGAAGAAGGGTCTCGACCCGAAACGTCAACTTTCCTGCTCCTCTGATGTTGCTTGGCCTGCTGTGTTCATCCAGCTCCACAACGTTTTATCTCATGCTCTCCAAAGCACC
This sequence comes from Ginglymostoma cirratum, assembly GCA_024137785.1. NCBI lineage: Eukaryota > Metazoa > Chordata > Chondrichthyes > Orectolobiformes > Ginglymostomatidae > Ginglymostoma > Ginglymostoma cirratum. The sequence continues at coordinate 86,082,351 of JAHRHZ010000145.1, read as the reverse complement.
CCACTTGGCTGGAACTCTGATTCTGTTGTCATCTTTGGATATTGCATAGATGATGTGATAATGCTATTTTTAGGAATCTAGATATAAGTAATTGATGGATGGAAATGGCATCTTGTAGTGGATGAGGAAGTTCGCCAATCAATGTCTCCCTTTGGGACAAAAGTCCTTTAGTTTTAACTGTAGCTGAAAGCTCTCGCCCTTGATCTAACATTTTGCTGTGCGTTTTTTTCTGCTGCTGTTGGCTATGTTGCCAACAGGAAATTGCAATGATTTTACAGTGGGATCTTAACTACAGTAATCTGTTTGGTTTTTGTCCATGATAAAGGTAAATGAAGGACTGGCTGATTCCGTAGTGAATGCTGACAAGGGTGATGGCAACTGACCGCTGAGATTCAGAGGAGCAGTAGAGAACTTTGCCCTCTTTCCTTCTGAAAGAATGAATCTCATTTTTTAAAAATCTTGAATCACAGCAAGGGCAGATGATGGCATCATGATAATGTCACCGGACTAGTAATCGAGAGGCGCAGGCTGATGCTCTCGAATGTCATGGATTCACTTCGTTGGTGACAAACCATCCCCCTCCTGGCTGGTGTGATAGTATGATAAATTAACCAAAAATTGCTGTTGCAGAGTTAAAGGTTGACTGGAACCGTGTTATTAGACATGCAGTTGGAATGCTAAACCTGCTTCTAATTTGCTATTTCAGTTAGGTTTCTGCTTGATAGTCCTGGACTCCTGAAATGCTGACATCTCTCAGCTAGCTGCAAGTGTGAAATTCTAGATCTGTTACTGGGAGGATTGATCTTTTTTATTCAAATGAGTTTCATTGCAGTATTGGTACAGAGCTGGAGTTCAATAGGTGTCCAATACATTGTATGGCTTCCGAGCATTCAACCCAATTGGGCTGTGCCAATTTTATACTTAACTTGAGCCTCATCTTATCACATCCTTCTATGCTGTTCTTTGTGCTTATTCAGCATGCTTTTTAGATGCACCTATGGCATACCCACTCCTTGCAAACTACTCTGTCCTGAATTCTTTACTGGATTTATTACTAACCATATTATGTATGTGGTCCCCGGTTTCAGATTGTCTGGTGAAGTACAAACATCTACAACTACTCTATCAAGGCCTTTTTTTAATTTTAAGATTTCCACAGGTCACATCTTATTCCCTTCTATAGAGGTCAGAGCTTTTGACTCTTGGCTGTTCGTTCTTGGTGGATGCCACTACCGAGGTTATAACCAGATAAATCCTTTGTTAATGGCTTTTTTATTTTTCTGTAAGACTGAAACCAGAACTCTGCAAAGTACTCTGTTTAGTCACTTTTTTTGATAATGCACTTTGAAATCTATTTTTAGCATTCAGTCTTTCTTCCTCATCTCATCTGATCTCTTCCTTGCCAACTCTGTCAGGCTTGTAGCTTAAGGTTGTCTGTTCTGTCTGTCTGCACAATGTATTTGAGTGACCAAGCCCTGAGAATTGTGAAACTGTCACTTTGGTTTCTGTATTTTGGCAGTGAGGTGGGAAGAAAATGAGACAAGAGGATATAACCTATAACCTTGAAAGGCAGTGTTTGCCACTGAACACTTTGAAAGAATTTTTTGAGTTGCTGTTGACTTGTAAATCTTACTGTAGTTATCAAACTCCACTACACTATAACACTGAATGGCATGATAGAGTGGTTTGAAGTGGCTGAAATGTAAATCGGTCTATAATGTCAACACCACAAGTTGATTTCTAGCTGTTCAAAAAATTACATTTGTACTGTAAATTTCATGATCAAATTGTCCCAAAACACTTAACTGCCAATAAACTACTTTTGAATTGAGGTCACTGACATGAAAAGGTCAACCGATTAGTCATTGTCTACTGATATAACAAGGTGTAGAGCTGGATGAACACAGCAGACCAAGCAGCATCAGTTCTTTATAGGTCAGAAGTTAATCGGGAGGAAGAAATTAGAGCATGAGAGGAAGTGAACTAGAACTGTGGGAACCGATGGTTAGAGTTCCAACAGGCATTTAAGGAGAAGAGCAAGTAAAGTGGTTCATTAGAGCAGGAGAATGGTGACTGGATGGGAATGCTGTTCAGAGGGTCTGTGCAGACTCGTGGGGCCGAAGGGGCTCTTTCCACACAGTAGGGATTGCATGATTCTAATTGTGAACTAGTTGCCCCCTGCCTTGTGCAAACCACTGGAAGTACGTATAGAAGGATGACTGAGAAACAATAGGACCTGATAGGCCAAAAGGATCATTATAGTGAACTGTGGACAAGGAGCATTGAACTACCGCTGTCGTCTTTCCCTCTGCCTGTGATACGCATGTCTCTGTCTTTGTGTGTAGGGGAATTTAAGTGTTAGAATTTAACTTGTGTCAATGGGTTTGAAATGTTTACCTGTAGCTAAATTCATTTTTGTAATAAATAGTCACCAGAAACCTGATCTGTGATATGTCATCTTGCCTCTAAAAGACACAGGTAAACTCTGGAATTTTGCAAACTTGTATGAAATTGCTCACGTTTTTGACAGGGCATGATTTCTAACATGCTACCTCAATGAGACATTACAATAATGCGATTGAGTCGCCTTCAAATTACAAGCCATTCAGATTTGGCATGCATGACAATCTGAAATGCCAACCTAACAACATCATTGTCGGATTGCCTTCATTAGATTGCAGCAGTTCAAGAAGTGACCTCCCCTCCTTAAGGACAATTAGCGATTGGGGATAGACCTCCTGACCCACAAGAATGGATTTTGCATTGGACCCTCTTCAGAAAAGATATGTTCAGCTGATTCCTGGGATGAAGGGGTGACGTTGGGGAAGGTTAGCGAGTCAGACCTATATTTATATTTCATTGGCGTTTAGAATGAGAAGGGATCTTAATTACTAGGTTATAAAAGGTTTTCAGATGCAGAAAGACGTTTCCCCTCAGGCAATCGAGAATTAGCAGGCGTAGTTTAAACATGAGGCACCTGACTGTCAGTGTTGGGAATTCTCTTCTCCAAACAGCGAAGGTTGGGAATATCAAGATGAGTTAGATTTTTATCATGGGTGGTAGACAGACAGGGTAAGTTGATTTGATTTTTGATTTTATTCAATGATGGAGCAGGTTTAAGGGGCAGATGAGCACATCTTATGTCTGGTGTTTGAGTGGCTCTCCCTGGTGCAATTGCTTGTGTGGAAATTATATACTGATCATTGGGGTTGATATGGTACATTAGTTTAGGAGACATCGCTCTGGGTTGGGGAATAGGGAGTTAAATTGACTGGAGTGATAATGTAACAGTTTACTGGTATAAGATCATTGACCTGGGATGTTAATCTGGTTTCTCCAGGTACTAACTTGAGTTTGTCCAGTTCTTTTGTCCTTCTTTCAGATCTCCAGCATCTACAGTATTTTGCATCGGACTTTAATATATTATTTATTGGAATTTTTATTTAATCTATGTTAAATGTAGGTATAGTCCAAATTACATTGGGATGCAGCTCCATGCTTTGGACCAGATTTTATTTTTTTGATGCTGTTGATTTTTTTTTTTCTCCCCTGTCTGGTTCAGAAGTTTTTTTAACCTTTTAAAAGTAAGTGCATTCAACTGGCCAAGGATGGAAGAAAAGCTTTTGCCTTCTTCATTTGAGTGGTTGCCAGTCTCTGACCAGAGTACCTGACTGAAACCCTGATTTGCTGTGTGGGCAATCCTGCCTTTGGGATTCCTAGTTAGCCCAACACTAGGAGAGCTGTGGTGTAGTCGTGCTGTTACTGGACGAGTAATCCTAATTCTCTGACTGCTAAAATCTCTCTCACCAGCTGACTTTTAAATAACAAAATTCATTTAAGCAGTCTTGTCAATAGTGTCTACAAATTGCTGTGAGAATTCATCTGGTTGGCTAATGTACTTCAGGCAAGAAAATCTGCCATTTGTCAAGTTTATGTAGTTGTCTTTGTATGTTAACCCTCTTGTACTGTAAGGTTTAGAATGAAGAGATTTTTTGATAATTTTGGGCTGAACTAGGTAATATTTTTATCAAATCACTAGACTGAGAAGATTGTTATCTGAAATGCAACTGGTTATTGAGCTGTGGGTGCAGTAGAGTTATGTGGCTATGGCTGCATTCTTAATCCTTTTGTTTTCATTAATGTTTCGCATTGAGTGTATTTGTGTCCTGATAGGTGATTTCTGAACTTCTGAGATCCAAGAGTCATCCCTCATGACACATTCAATAAGCAGAGAAGACAGGAGGGATCTGACTAACTGAGAAAACAGATTTGCTGCAGAGATCTGAATCCAGCTAGCTGCTGATTTAACAGTCAAACAAATCTTTGTGTAAAATTCTGTGTGGAACAGATTTTTTTTTCACTGTATCATGTGTATAGTTTTGGAGACCCCCTCTTGCTTCCCCCAGTTTCACTTGTATTCCTGCATTGAGTCACCTCTTTGTACTGCAAAATATAACATGATACAATAAGCTGTAGTATAGAACACCTTTTCTCGTCATGTCTTGACATACTAATTGTTCAACTACAGTACTTCAAAAGTACTTTGGAAATGCACCCATGTTAAGTTGCATGGAATAAAGCCCCATAAACACTAATTTTGTAGTGACCAGAAGTTTTTGATGCTGGTTGAGGGTAATTATTGGAAGGAGGAGACTGGGAGAACGTTCCTGTTTTTGAAATAGGCCCAGATAATCTTCAAACTCTCCCCACTCCCAGGCTAATGGCACATAAAATGTGTTACGGACGGAGGAAAAACTAGGAAAGCAGATCAATGGAGTCTTCACAGAATCTGCTGGTGTGGTTCTTGTGCTGATCAGAATGCTGCTTCTATCTTTCTAGTCCAGATGCTTCCACTGGTTTGCAAGAGGCACAGGGTAGTTGATTCACTTGGAGATTATTTGTTACAGTTTAATATAGTCATAGAGTACATAAAAACAGACCCTTGGGTCCAACTTGTCCATGCTGACCAGATATCCTAAATTTAATCTAGTCCCATTTGTGAGCATTTCACCCATATCCCTCTAAACCCTGAGATAGCAAGAACTGCAGATGCTGGAGTCAGCATCTTCCTCTTAAACCCTTCCTATTCATATACCTAACCCGTCCTGTTGTACTCTGAGATAATCCTCTTGCCTGTCCACTGCATCCCACCAATTTTGGTATCATCTGCAAACTTACTAATTATACCTCCTGTATTCATATCCAAATCATTGTTAATTAAGTCACAGCTTGTAGCAACTGTTTGGGGGAAGAGGCCCTGGTTTTGTTCTGGTTTAAAGCAGCTCTTACTGCTGAGAACAAGAGTTCCACAGCCATTGGAAATCTGAAGGCTTCCCTGCATCATCGTCCTAGCCCAAATGTGTTTAGCTACCTGAAACCAACAAATTGTTGGCAGGCACAAGGTCTGTGTCATTGATAACAACTGGTCATTGTACCACAGATTAATCAGCTGCTTGAACCAACCAATCTGGACTAAACTCCAGTAGCTGTGCAAACATTGCTGTCAATGTCCAGTTACTTGCCTTCAAAACATTCAGCCAAACTCTACCCTTGATTTTACAGCAGTTCTTTCTCATTTCAGTCTACCTGTTTTAAAAATACAGTAAAATAAAAGCAAAGACGCCAGTATTTTGAATTTGGAGAAGTTTGGAACTCTTGGAAGCAGCAATTTGTTTGATCAGTTATTAACTTTAAGTTGAGATTAGATATTTTTACTGAAAGTTATTGAGGGGTTTTGGGCAAAGTTGGGTTTGTGGAGTCAAGTAACAGAATGTAGAATGGCAGGGCAGGTTTTAGGGACTAAATGCTGCTCGTCTGTACTGTATACTGAACTCACAGTATTGTTGCCCAAAAAAGTACTCAAACTTTTTACCTAGGTATTCTTTCCTTGTGTCACAAACAAAAGACAGGGAGTCAACTCAGACTTTTAATTAAAACTTTATATTGGTATCTAAAGAGTTAAATAAAAAGCATGTATTTGTTGCAACATTACTTCTTTCATCTAACTTCAACTTCAAGTTTAACTTCATTTAACTTGACATTTTCTTTCTTTTTCTGTATTCGTTAACGGGATGAGGGCGTTGCTGGCTAGGCAGCATTTATTGCCGCCCCTAATTGCCCAGAGGGCAGTTAAAAGTCTACCACATTGTAGGTCTGGAGTCACATGTAGGCCAGACCAGGTAAGGATGGCAGTTTTCCTTCCCCAAAGGACATTAGTGAACCAGATGGGTTTTTCTGACCATTGATAATGGATTCATGGTCATCATTGGATTCCTAATTCCAGATATTTCATTGAATTCAAATTCCACCATCTGCTGTGGCGGGATTCAAACCTGGGCCCCCAGAACTTTATCTGGGTCTCTGGATTAACAGTTCAGCGATTAATACCACTAGACCATTGCCTCCCCCATCATTGCCCCACTTTATCTTACTTTAACTTATTTCACAGTTAACTCTAATTCTGACTTTAACTCTATAAACTTTGCTTGAAATAAATACCACCCCAATTTGAGGGAAGCAGCCAACTGAGCCCTCGCCCTGGAGCCAGCCGTCCCTGAAGATAACTTCAGGGCACGTGCTTCGTAAAAGTTGGTCTTGATGGTCACTCCCTCCTCCAAAATTCTTTATGCTGGTAACTTTTATCCCAAAGTGTGCTTACTTTCCAGAAACTTCTCTGACATTCAGCCAATGAATTGACCAAACCTGGTCACAATGTTCAATCCCAGCCAATGGTATTTACAAGTAAACAACTCCCAAACTTTTGCTTGTACTGTAAACAGCCACGTGCCATGCTCTGTATAAGGTAATAACTTTGCCACTATGTCTTGACCACCATGGCACCTCCATTATTTTGTCCACATGGGAAACAACAGGTTGCAGCTGATAGGACAAGTCCCAATGTGTCCTGGCTCCAGCTGTAACCAAGTTTAACCTAGTTTGACCAAAGTTCCCATAATGCTTGGTTGTCGCGCTTAACCAGTCTGACAGCCATTTCTGCTGCTGGCCATCTGACCACAGTATTCTTGTCCCATCAGAAAAATATCCATTAGCCTTTTATCCCTGGACTAACTGCATACATAAGCTGTTACCATTCTTTCAGGTGCTCAAAGTCTATTATGTGGTCTTTTTTCAAATTTATGAAAGTCAATATTTCATGTCATGCACTACCATCATTGACCCTCTTTCTTTATTAAAATAATTAATTTGAGTTTGATGTAATTACATTTAAAGTATGAGCTGCCTGTCCTTGTTAACCCCTTTGCCAATGGACTGCTGTAATTTTCACCGTCATTGAGCTGCTAGCACTGTTGCCTGAAAACTTTTTTGTGTTTAGACTCATCCTTTTTACTCCGATTTATTGGCATTGCTGGCAATGTCAGCAGTAGTTTCTTGAAATCTTTTATGTACGATCGAATGTAAACAGTGAAGACCTTTTAATCTTGCTGGATCTAAATTTGTCTGTTGCATCTTCAGTTTGCACTCTAAATGTAATTTTGATGCATGAGCATTAGTTGTGTGGTTTTTGATACTTGCTGAATGTCATTGCCTTTCAGTACTGTAAGATACTTAGTACTTGCACCCAATTATTTTGAAAGATGTGTGGCCCTGTTGAAATAATTCCACAGAGGCTGGTATCCCATCATCAATCACCCTTTATTTGAGTCCTTGACACTGATTCAGCTTCAGCATAGCCAGCTCTGATTGAATAGAACCTCTGCCATTCCTGGCTATATAAACAGGGCTCCCTGATTAGGCCTGTTAATCTGGTCCAATCAGGGAACTCTTATTCTATGAAATCTGTCTGGCTGACCTTGTTACAATTACTACATCTGTAAGTTTTCCCTTTCAAGTAGGGACCTAGACTACAAGATGCTAGAAATGTATGCAGCACTAGTGCCACATCTCCAATACTGCATGTGGTTTTGGTCACCACATCACAGGAATGATGTAATCACTGTGTACAACAGCATTTAGGCTGTTAACAGGATTGGTAAATTTTCACCAAGTGGATATATGCTGGTTGCTTTCTTTGGAGCAGAGGAGGGTGAAGGGCTACTTAATGGAGATGACTACCTTGATGGATCTAGATAGTGGATGTGAAAGAGTTAATTTCTGCAAATTGTTAAAAACCAAGAAGTCTTTGATTTAAAGCAATTGGCAGTGCTATAAGAGTTGAGATTTGTTTTAGCCCAAAAGGTTTAACATGAGTAAATTGTCTGTATGCATTTTAAATATGGTAGACAGGCCTCTTCCTTCTAAATGTCTTGCCCTTGCTGACTTGTTCATGAAACTTGCATCTAAATGGATTAACTGCCAGGCATGTCAGAGTTATCACCCCAGGAGGGAAATGTCTGAATTGGAAAGGTTTGGAGATAATTCACCCGTACTTATTGATTTCTGAGAAAATGAGTTTTTAAGTGTTATGACTGTGTTGGGAAAATTGCCTTCAAAATTAAGTCAAACTACACCAGTTGCACCAAAAGTCATATTTGGCTACCAAACGTGGTCAGTTTATTTCTCTTTATTACTAATAGAACAAAAACTTCCAGGCTTCTCAATGCACTATAACATTTGCTTCAGACAGACTCATTCTCCAAGTGGCATACTGGTTATCAAAGAAACATTTATGAAAATTTAAACCAAATCCTCCTCAAACTGAAATACATTAATTCATAACTTGGGACAAGACACATGGCTCTGCGGATCAGATTGAGTAAAATATGGGGAAAACCAGTGGATGAAAAGTTGAAACCGCAGGAGAATGAAGTGACTTCCTTGCAGTTCCTTTGGCTTCTTGTTGAAGAATTGATGTTGCTACAGGTTGCAGAATGATGGGAAATTTTCACATCAGTTGTCAGATTTGTATGAGAAACAGTTGAGTGATGATATCTGAAACTAATATTTCCTAACTACTTTGTTGAGCACTGTTTTTATTCTAAACTCTTAGAAACCTAGGAGTCATGCTGCATCATTGCAAACTTCTCCATCTGTCCAGTGCCTTCAAGAGTACATTGAATGAACACTATTTCCATCATGCAGAGGTTGTTGCTCCATGAGGATAGTATAGATCTGTTCAGATTCTCTTGGTCTATTTGCTCAACAACTAAAGTGCAAAACTCCACACTGATCTTCCTCAAACTTTGGTGGATACTTTTGCAAAATCACGAAAGAACAAATATATCATAATCTCTTTAGTCATTCTGGCTGTCCTGCTCCAAGTAATTATGAAATTGTGAAGGATTTGTACTGTTTACATGTTTGTTTACAAGTTCTTACGTTGGGAACGCATGTATGAAATATGGAGAATAGTTGAAAAGGTTGGGCCTAATTTGAAGGATGAGAGTTGTCCCTATTGAAGTGTAAAATCACGTCTGACATGCTGGGAACAATTCTGGTCTCCAGATCTAAGGAAAGATATTGACGTTGGACGCAGTCTTGCGAAGGTTCACTAGATTGGTCCTGTGTATGGAGAGCTTTTCTGTTGAGGAGAGGTTAAGTAGATTGGGCTTGTGATCATTAGAGTTTTGGAAAATGAACAGTGACTTTATTGAAACATGCAAAATTCTTAGGCTTGACAAGATAGAGGTGGAGAAACCACTTCTTGTAAGTCAGTCTAGGCCCAGCAGGCGTAATTTGAGTAAGGAGCTGTCCATTTAAGACATTTTGAAGGTGGTGAATCTATGGAATTCTTTACTGAAGAAGGCTGTTAAACCTTGGTTACTGAGTATATTTAAGGTTGCGAGAGGCATATTTTTAATCAGTAAAGACATTAAGGGTTATGGGGAAAGGCAAGAAACTGGTTGAGGGCTATCCATGAACTAATTGAATAGTGGAGCAAGCTTGATGAGCAGAATGGCCAAGTTTTAATCTTGAATCTTACAGTCGATAATTCTGAGGGACTTGATGTTGTAGATGCTCTGAGGAAGGGTCACTGGATCCGAAACATTAACTCTATTTTCTCCTCCACAGATGCTGCCAGACCTGCTGAGCTTTTCCAGCAACTTTGTTTTTGTTCCTGATTTACAGCATCCACAGTTCTTTTGGTTTTTATTTAGTACAATGAAGGGGCACAGTTTCAACATCAGGTGTCTATTTAAGATGGCAATGAATTCCTGTTGAGGGTCATGTTAGTGTGAGTGCAGTGGAGGCTAAATTGGACTTATATTTTTTCATCACGGTTGTTTAGAATTATTGGGGGGTGGACAGACAAAGTTGACTGTGTACCACAATCTGATGAACTATGATTTTATTGAAGGATGAGTAGGCTCAAGTTTCTGAATGGCTTATGCCTCCTATTTCTTGTGTTCTTCATATGTTCTTATCTGTTTTTCTGATTTTGTACATCTGTATCTCCAAACATGCATACTATCCTGTCCAGGTTCTGCTGGCATGTTGGTTATGCTAAGTTTTATTATCTCTTTCAATTTACAGGTCCTTCAGAAACTGGGCAAGGCTGATGAGACAAAAGATGAACAATTTGAGCAGTGCGTACAGAACTTCAACAGGCAACTGGTAAGAGGTGTTTTGATTGAAATAATTTGGTGCTTTTCAAGACCATTGCATGTTCCAAAATTTTAAGTACTTTCAATTGTAATCACTGTAGTAAACTTCTTCTGGAAACTGGCATCAAGATATAAACATTGGCCAAGACAGTTGCTACTCTTCAAAATAATGCAGTGATATCTTCACTTCTAGCTGAGGATGGATGAGGCCCTTTTTAATATCTCATCTGAAAAGCACCTATGACAATACTTCATTGGAGTAAGAGTCATGAATTTTCATGAAGTTCTGGAGTGCAACTTAAGCCACCTTCTGAATTGGGCTGTAACGTTGATCACCGAATCATACCATTAAAGCTGTGAAACGAGGGTTGATGGAACTAGAAAGAACTTGCATTTGTGATATCTATCATAATCCTCATCATCTTCGAGTACTTTATAACGAATGGACCATTTTTGTGTATTCACTTGCAAGAAGACTTGGCATTTGATTTTGTGAAGAGTCAGCTCACATAAGCAACAATCTGTTTTTGCGATGATTAAAGATGATTATCTTGACCAAGACACTGGAAGGAACACCTACTTTTTGAACAGTGTCAAAGGATATTTTGTGCCCTTTACTACTGGAGTGCACAAAATGTCACCCTAAATGGGTATTCCAGACTCTCGTGGGACTTGAACTCATAACCTTCTAATCCTGAGCAAAGAGTGCTGCACATTGGAAAACTTGGATAATAAAGCTGGTCAGAAGCAGCGGGCTGAAGGGAGGAGGTAACTTTAGTTGCCCCATATTCAGTGACACCAAGGTGGACATACATGCTCATCTCATTCCCACTGAGTGGCTTGACCCTTTCATTCTCTTTGTCTAGCCTGGAGGACAATGCAGCAGACCAGCTCTTCTTTTGCATTGACTGGTCAGAAGCATTGCTAGTAATGTTTCTATCCAACTGAGTGGACATTACTGATTTGGATTGTGCTTATGAAAGTGGTTCATTGCAGTTGATTGGAGCCAGTGCTAGTTGATTGAAATGTTTGCACACAGTAGCTGCATAAAAGCAATTAGGATGTGGCTCATTTTTGTATCCATGTGCAACGTTCGAATATTTGAAATGATTGCAATTGCTTTGGAGGTGAAATGAGTTTTCTGACTTTTGAAGAGAATGAGGATATTGGTCAGTATTTTACCACTGGAGGCAGGAATGTCTAATTAAAATCCTATTTGGTGATATAAGCTTGCACAAAAGTGGGTGGCAACAATACGTAGATGAACATATTCAGTCTGGTCCTGTGACTGGGTCAATCACCTTTTTGTTACTCTGTTGCATCAACAAGCCCTTTGAAAGAGACTTTGCCTCTTGAAGCCTTTGATTCATTCACTTAGATTATGGCGGATCTGTGACTTGATGCAGTGTACCCATGACAAACCTTCTTTTGAAATTTTCAATTGACCTGATCCAAAACTTGGAGATTTCCACTACCTTTCGTTTTGAAGTGCTTCCTGACAGCACTGTTGAACAGGCTAGCTCTAATTTTAAGTCTGTGTCTCCTTGATTGGGACTGTCCCACTGCAAGGGAGAGGTCCTTCAATTGATGAAAAGTTACTGGACTCCGTATTCGCTCTTGTTTTTCTCCACACAGTTGCTGCCAGAACCTGAGTTTCTCCAGCACTTTATTTCTGTTCCTTCAAGTTGTATTGTTTAGACTTTTTTTATGTAGCATTGCTTGAGGCAACACTTAAATGTGATACAAAGGGGAATCTATCTTTTTCCAAAAGAAAATAGTATTTTGAAAATCTTGTCAGAGCAACATGTGGAGAACCTTTGTGTAGGTGTCAGGGAGACGTGTTTGGAATTCCAGAGCTTGACAGAGTCAGGGCACATTGGTATTAATGGAGCTGGTGATTCATCTGTTATTGGTACAGAATGGTTAGCTTTACCATCTGCTACTGCCCCCACACACAGATGCTAATCCGTGATTTGACAAAACGGTAGGTTTCAACATGCACGCACAGAACTTGGACATTTTTGTTCTATTGTTAGTGGTATAAATGATTTAATGATTATTGTAAGGTTTTAAAAAAATGTGCTAATTAGAGCCAGCTCAAATACGGATGAAACGGCCTCCCGTCACCTATTGATTGGGTTGATCTGCAAGTGCAAGGAAAAAAAATTTTGCTCCAGTATGAAGTCATTTTCTAGGAATCTAAGTTAAAAGGAATAGTTTTTAGTTCTGTTTTTTCCCCTGGAAATATTTTCGTTCTCTTCAGTTTTATCCTTTCGTTTATGAATTTTAGTTTTCTTGCCAAATTCAGTGCTGTCATGTCTATTATACCTCCTGCACCTTGGAGTTAGGCTCATTTGCCTTAGAAAGGGAAGATTAAGAGTTGCTTCAGAGTTCATCCAATCCAGGAAACTACCACGCTAATATCTGACCTGTGGTTATGTCTGGGGACTGCTTTCTTCACAATGCGCTCCTGTGAAAATACACACCTAACAGCAGCTCAGTTATTCCTGATGTAACTCATCAGCATTCAGAATAGATAAATTGAAATCAGTTCTCAAGTTTAAATTCTGAATTTCATTTCAAAAATTTTAAGGTAACTTGTGTCCATGCGCTGTTTTTAATGTGATGAATTGTCTGTGCTTCAAAGAAGTGTCATCTAACAAAATTTGATGCTAAGCCAAATAAGAATTTGGGACGGCTGACATTTTTTTTAAACAGGCTTGTCTGAAGTTTTTTCCTTTCTGATGGAGGACTTTATATACGCATGGTCAGATATAGAAGTTTAGTGAGGAAATCCCAGAGTATAGGGGCTGGGCAGCTGATGGTATGGTCACTAGTGAAGGAATGATGAAAATCTTAATGAGGTCAATATTGGAAGAGTATAGGAATTCCGAGTTAGTATTTTGTGTTGTGGGTAAATTGAGGCGATGCCTCTTTATTTTGTAGAAGTCCATTGGACCATAAGATATATAAGAGCAGAATTAGGCCATTCAGCCTGTTGAGTTTAAACTGCCATTCAATCGTGGCTGATATGCTTCTCAACTCCATTCCCCTGCCTTTTCCCTGTAATCTTTGATCCCTTTACTAATCTAGAAGCTATGTATCTCTGTCTTTTCAAAATCAAGTGCCAATTACTGAAAACTTTGGAATTACAAGAAGCACGTGAAAATCAAAAGTTCAGTTATCAAAAATACAGCCCATCAATCTCCAGTGGCTCTGAACAATCCAAAATTACTTTCTTCTTTCTTTTCCTCTTAGATATTCATACAATCCATTTTTTGTTGTGAAAATTACTTATAATTCCTGCTGACGGTACTACTAGCCTCAGACACTTGTTTGTTTAGTTCATGAGAATGTCTCAGTCATGATGTTTATAGGACATTTCAGGTTTGTATCGACGAGTGTTTCTTTCACACAAGCTTAAACTAATCCAGCTACGTAAGTATAGACTGTTTAAAGATCCCAAACACACTGCAAAGTTAAGCTTTAACCATTTTCCTGGCAGTAGCCATTAGAGGCAAGTCCAGATAAAGTGCATCTGCATCAATTCTTTAGGGAAATCCTTAGCTGATTCCTGACAGTTTTCTTCTTTGTGGGATATGGGCTAGCCAATTCATCCTTTCCAAGTATGTTAATACAAACTTTTCACAAATGAAAGCCTAAACTTTCTGTACTCTAAATCTGATTTAGAGGGCGTCTGAATCTACTACTTAACACGCATTACCTTCTGAACTGAATTTAAAAACAGACTTGTTCAATCCTAAATTCTTCTGAACCAAAGCTTATGGCTTTGCATGTTGACTGAAGCTGTCATAACACTAACAGTATAAACACACTTCCTTTTTTATTCATTCACGGGATTGCTGGCATCCACTGTCCATCCCAGAGGGCAGTTGAGTCAACTACATTGTGGTAGAACTGGAGTTGCATGTAGTCCAGGCCGGGTGAGATGGCAGCATCCTTCCCTGAAGGGCATTAGTGATCCAGATGGGTATTTCCAACAATTGACAATGGCTTTGTGGTCATTGTTAACAACACAGTGATCCATAAACCCCTGTCGTCTTAAGAAATGTTGGATTTGATTTGTTCCAGAAGGTTGTTTTAAAGAAGGAAAACCTTTAGAAGCAGCCAACACCCGTTGCAACTGCTGTTAAATTCAAATTTCAAATAATGCACCTTTCATTACTACTTAAATCTGAACCAGTTCATGCATTCCAAATATTTTGCGTTCGTTGTGTGCAAAGTTTGTTCTCCTGTTGCCTGTAATTCCCTTCACCACTTACATTGTTCTTAAACTAGTGCTTACCCCTCTGATTCTTAACTAAACTCACTCCGCAAACATCAAGGCTGAGATTCTGGTACAATACTGAGAAAGCGCTGCACTGTTCTGGATGCTGACTTTAAATTAGATGGTAAATTGAGGCCCCACCTTGCTTTGGTGAGTTTAAAAGATTCCATGACTTAATTTTAAAGTGTAGAGAATTATTCCAAGAGTCCAGCCGACATCTATTCCTCCACCAATCTGTCCTGGACTTCACACGTAAATGTGACAGTCAGGAAGATACAACAACTCCTCTTCTTTCTCAGGCACCTCATAAATTTGGCATGTCCATGAGGTCCCTCACCAACTTCTACTGATGCACAGTCGAAAGCACAATGTCCGGGTGCATAGAGGTCTGGTATGGCAACTGCTTTTCCCAGGACCATAAACTACAGAAGGTGATGTGCACAACCCGTACCATCCTGGATATCAATCTTCCACCCGTGGACTCCATTTACATGGCTCGCTGCCGCAGAAAGGCGGCCAACATCATCAAAGACCGATTGCACCCTGGTAATGATCTTCTACAATCTCTTCCATCAGGCAGAAGATAAAGAAATCTGAACACGCATAAGCAAGTTCAGGAACCCCTTCTTCCTGGCTGTTATCAGACAAATGAATGAACTCTATAGACTCAAATATGCTGATCTTGCTAACATTGATCTTGTGTGGTGCACACCCTGTGCAATGTAACCTGTATGCGTCTGCCCAAGTCTTTTTGCCCTGTACGTCCTCTGCTTACTATGATCTGCCTGTACCACTCGTAAACAAAGCTTTTCACTGCATTTTGGTACATGTGACAAGAAATCGATCAATCAGCATTCACAGAATATATTATCTCATTATCTCTCTGCTTTTTTTTTGGGATTTGCACAGTACAATTTGACATCTGACATTTTGATATTCCAAGATTTGACTGCATTTTAAAAACACTGGCTAGGAAAAGTACAATACAAATGCAAGTCTCACTTTCCATTGTTTCACAGCCTCTATGATACTGCTTTTCCTTTTGGTTGATCAGATTTGGGTATGCTGAAACCTTTGTTCTTGCCAATCTATAACCAGTAGGGGTAGTTTGCTAAGAAAATGCTGCTAAAAGGCCACTTGCTGTTTTGCTTTATATTTGCTTGAGTTATGTTATGGAAATGTTGCACACTTCTATTAGCAAATAAAGCTGCTTTTTCATTTTTACTGCAGAGTGAAGGAACTAAACTCCAGAAAGATTTACGGGCGTACCTCGTTGCTGTAAAAGGTAAGGAGTTCACACTCTTCAGAGCTGTATTTAGGAGAAAACCATAATGTTGCAGCTGCTGTTAAAAAGGATGCAAGGCCATGTTGGCTCCATTGATAAGGGATGTGCAATGTTGGACCACAAATGATTTCATTTTGATTGGCTAACCTAACTCTTGGAACTAAATAACATACACATGTTTACGTTTTCCTAATGGATTACCTGGCCAAATTCACCATGTTGGCCCTTTACAAAGGGTGTGCGGAGGTTAACCTCGGTATGTTTTGGAGCCTCCTGTAGATACAAGATTTCTTTTGGTGTTAAAAACAAATCAGACCATGGTGTACAAAAACAGCCAGATTTGGCTGCACCTGCGGTAGGCGATACCATTTTTTTGCCTACCTTCATTGGAAGCTGTACTGGCCCCTGCTGTTTTTAGATTGGCATGATGCTGCAGCTTGGTTATTTTTAAAAAAAAAGCTAATGAGTTATGCACAGAATATTTGTCCTTGTCCATGTAATCTGAAGGTGAATATCACTGGCATTGTTTCCTTTTAATATGGATATACAGGAACCATCAGTCTTATGTTTTTTTTAAAGCTTGACACAGCTGCAGTCATTGCCTGATCTGAATTTTTCACTTGATCTCTATATAAAGCATGTTGTAATTAGAGAATGGTACAAGATGGGAGATGCCCCACATCATGCTAGCGCAGGTTTTAAAATTTTTAATCATACTCCCCAGCCATCTCTTCAACCCTTCCCCTTCAGGTCTATTCCTCCTTGAAATGTTTTTATACCACTTTTCTGCCATCCTTTCATGCATTGCAAATCATCAAACTTGAAATGCTTTCCTTTTGAAAGAGCTATTCTGCCATTAGTTTAAATATCCCTTAGCTTTTGACATCAACACCTTTCGTAATGTTAAACACTTTGGTACTACTTTGACCGCCTTGAATCTTAAACTTGAAGTTGACTTCTGTTTTCAGGAGAAAAATTGTTCAATTGAATTGTTAAATGAAAATAAAACTTGAAAAAGAAATCATATGGACAGTCATCACAAATTTATGGGATAGAAATTATTTTTTGAGAAATCATGCTTGTATCCTAGAAAAAACCAAGATGAACAAGAGGAGAAAACCAATGGATATGGTATATTTGAATTTTTGAAAAGCTTTTCAACAGGTGCCACACTAACACAGTACAAAAAAATTAGGATTGGTGGTGTTAAGACTAAACGTTAGCATAGATTGGCGGTTGACAGACAGTAGTCATGAATGGGCCGTTTTGATGTTCACTACCAAATTGGATGCTACAGGTATCATTGTCAATGGGAGAAACTTGAGCAATTTGTCAATGGCTCCAATGTAATGAATCTAAGCTAGGGAAGTAAGCTGAAGGGAAGATGGTCTTTAGCATTTGGGCAAAAATATAGTGGTTTCACAATAATGTATAATTAAGTTATTTGAAAAAAGCAAAATATTTTCTGGAGACTGACTTGAGAATGTTGGCATTCTGAGGAACCACAATGTACTTGTACACAAATTGCAAAAAGACAATGATACAAGAGGTTTGTTGCAAAGGAATTAAGCAGGTATATGAAGAAGTCTTACAACCTTGGCCAAATCGTGCCTGAACTATTGTGAGATAACAAAGTGTAGAGCTGGATGAACACAGCAGGCCAAGCAGCATCAGAGGAGCA
>JAHRHZ010000145.1:86026532-86064195 GCA_024137785.1 Ginglymostoma cirratum | reverse complement strand
AAAACTTCTGATGAAGGGTTTAGGCCCGAAACGTCAAGTTTTCCTGCTCCTATGATGCTGCTTGACCTGCTGTGTTCATCCAGCCCCATGCTTGTTATCTCTAAAGGGCAATTGGCCTGCTTCAGTTTCTAATTTTATATTTCAACTGCTTGGAACAAAACTGACTGCAAATTTAAATTTGTTCTAAAGCTATGCATGAAGCCACAAAGAAGCTGTCAGAAGTTTTGGAGGAAATTTATGAGCCAGACTGGGTCGGCAGACAAGAAATTCATTCGATTTCAGAGGTATTTTGTTTCAATGCCATTTACTTCCCCGCAGGTCAAGGGACCACCTTGGACTTTGCTGTGGTTGTCTTCAGCCCAGTCCATAGGAGGCCCAATCATAGTCGGAATAAATAAGACTAAGCATTTACACTTGTTAATGAATAAGCAGTGTCTGTTTCAAAGTGATGGCAGCCGGCATGAATCTGCCTAGAAAGAGGCAGATTTGTTTTGTGTAACTACTTGCGTCTAGTTATTTAATCTTTCTGGTTCTACTGTATTATGACTCAACCTTTTACAACTGGGGAGAGTAACCAACTGGCAAAGTTCTTTTTCTGGAGTTTGAATAATAAATGAGGCATTCTCATGGAAACACAGTTTTGAGGGTTTTCCAGCATAGATGCTGAGGTATTTTAAGAGGTAGTGCTGCCAGTGTCACTGGATTTTATCCTGGGAACACAGGTTCAAACCCTATCACAATAGGTGGTGGAATTCAAATTTGATTAATAAATGTACAATAGAAGGTTAATCTTCAGCCATAATGAAGACAGTTGTTGTGAAAATCTCAACTGGTTTGTTTAATCCCTTTTAGAGAAGAATTTCTCTTCCCTCTGCCACACCCAAACCCCATCATTACCCTGCTCCTGCAGCGACTGGCCTGTATGTGACTCCAAATTGATTGATTGCTCTTTACTGCCTTCAGAAATGACCCAGCAGACCACTAGGTTCCTGACCATCTGATCAAATTTACAATAAATCTGCTGGAATCCTTAGGCTGGAGGATGTCTACAACTGGAGGCAGTTGTTTTCCTGCGTTTGGCAGTGATCACTCAAGGCTAAGTACACCTCTCGGCTGCCACATCTGCTGAGTTTCTCCAGCGATTTCTGCTTTTCTGATTTCCAGCGTCTGTTGTTCTTTGTTTTATTTTTAATGTTTTGGGACAGTGCCACAATGGCAGGTGGCAAAAGTTGAATTCAGTAGAAACCCCAAATTAAAATCTAGCCTAATGGCATCCGTGTGACTGTTTTTTGGGTTTTTTTAAAGAAAAGGCTGTCTGTTCACTAATGTCATTTTATTTTAGAGAAGGAAATCTGACATCCTTACCTAGTCTTGCCTATTTGTAACCCCAGACCCTCAGCAATGTGGTTGACTGTCAATTGAAAGGGTTTAGCGAGCCATAGGGTTCAAAAGCATTTAAGGATAGGCAACAAATTCTAGTCAAACCAGCACCACCCACATCTCATGAATGAATGTTACCAAAACAAAATCATGTCAGTAAATGTTTTTGGTCATGAATTGTGGAATAGGCTTTGTGGTCCATACTACTTGTATTTCAGGTGATCTGTCGTTTCAACTTGAGTTTGATTCACAAGCATTTCTTGTTTGCGTAAACTTCTTTTTGTTTTCTTTCAGAATGGTGATCTTCTCTGGACTGACTATCATCAGAAACTGGTGGATCAAGCTCTCCTGACGCTGGATACATACCTCGGCCAATTTCCAGACATTAAAGTAAGACTTGGTTTTCCTTTTACTGTAATCTAGACAGAATAAAAACCGAAAGAACTGAGGATGCTCTAAATCGGGAACAAAAACAAAAGTTGCTGGAAAAGGTCAGTGGGTCTGGCTGCATCTGAAGAAAAAGAATCAAAGTTAATGTTTCGGGTCCAGTGACCCTCAGAAAAGAAGCACCTCATATTCTGCCTCAGGAGCCTACAGCCTACAGCCCAATGGCCTAAATGTGGAATTCACCAGTTTTAAAATCTCCCCACCCATGGCCTCATCCCTGCCTCCTTGACCTGACTCAACCTGTCCATCATCTCTCACACCTATCTGCCCCTCCCACCTCAATGACCAATCCCCACCACTCCCTACCTGCATTCACCTATCACCATCCCACCTACCTCCCCCAGCTGCACCCTTCCTCTCTCTCTTTCTGAGCTCCTTTCCCCCTCTGAAGAAGGGTCCTGACCCAAAACGTCAACTTTCCTCCTCTGATGCTGCCTGACCTGCTGTGTTCCTCCAACTCCACACTGTGTTATCTCTGACTCCAGCACCTTCTGTTTTTGTTCAGAATGGATCCTGTTCATTTACTACCTTTCAATGTGATTAACATTTCCCAAGTTTAGGGATGTTAGTCACATTGACATTTTCTGTTCCAAAGAGGAGTCATATTGGACATTACCTGTTTCATTGTCCGTGATGCTGCCAGTCCCACTGAGTTTCTTCAACATTATATGTATTCCCCAGGTGCAGGTTGATTGCTGACATTAAAAATGTTTCTGGTATGTCTTTTGTGTTCCTGTGGCTGAGTTAAAGAAGTTGTAGGATACTGGTTGAAATTTTGCAGTCCAAATACACATTTAAATAATGTTGAGAATGAACAACAAGTGATAATTGGGTATTGGAAGGGAAGGTGTCAGTATGATCGTGTAGAAAGATGTTTCTTTAAAAAAGAATCAGCTGCTGGTTGATGGCCAAAAAGGATGTTGCAAAGCAATTTCTCACTTTGAGGACAGCCTCAAATGTGACCTTGGGTTCATGTTGCACTACAGATGACCCCACTACACTGTAGTCTCTCAAACACACTTACACACCCCCTATCATACTCCTGTCTCTCTGTCTCTCTCTCTCGCATGTGCACATATAAATCTATGGAGTGAATTTGTAATTGCAGGTACATTCTATTTTGTTCAAAAAGCACACAATTTGTAGACAGTCAATGGGGCATTTTATAAATTCCTACTTTGGAAATAAAGTCAGTCTGACTCCAAGTTAAAAACACAGATTCTAAACAAAGCCTCGCACCTAAAATGCATTGTCTGACTTGAGATATCACTGCTTGTGTACTGATAAAATCTTTAGTTATCTCGGGGCAGTGACTTGAAAGAAATTCTGGGATCTGCATATTAATCAATCAAAACGTGTATCTCCTTTCTCACGGGTTAAAGATTTAACAGCCATCTTAGGATTGTTCAGTACATTTGCATCAGTTCTATGACCCTTTTGATCTTTTGCTTATAAATTCTGTGTCTGATGCCACCTCTCCCTCTAACACCTAAAGAAGGAGCGAGATTCCGAAAGGTTGTGATTTCAAATAAACCTGTTGGACTGTAACCTGGTGTTGTGATTTTTGACCTTGTTCACCTCAGTGCAACACTTGGCACCTCCACATCACACTTTGACACGGTTTCTGTGATCAACTAAGTGAGGGCACTATTGTCTAAACTTTGCGGATATATATTTGCAGCTCAGTGGTTCAGTGTAGCATTGTTGCTTCACAGTGCCGGGGACCCAGGTTCGATTCCAGTCTTGGACAATGGTCTATGTCGAGTTTGCGTGTTCACTCCATGTTTGTGTGCTTTCCTCCCACAGGTTAGGTGGAGTGGCCAGTGTAAATTGCCCATAGTGTTCAGGGATGTGCTGGCTGGGTGGATTAGCTTTGGGAAATGCAGGGTTGCATGGATAGGGTAGAGGTTCGGATGCTCTGTGGAGGGTCAGTGTAGATTTGATGGGCTGAATGGCCTGCTTTCCACACTGTTGGGACTCTGGAATATAAGAGATTATTTTTATGAAAGGAGCAATATAAGGATCCAGGAGATGTGGGATTAACATTAATTCAGTGTGTGGATTTCTGTTGCCTACTGTTGCTGATTGACCTTTTGCAGATTTTGTACTATTTGTCATTTTGAGAAATAGTTTACATTTTAGTTCATCCATGAGAAAATTGGTATTTTTTAATTTAAATATAGTATGACTTTGAGCATGTGTCTAGTTGTTCCTCTTTTTTAAGCTTAGTGTTTGTCAATAAGACAATAATTTCATAGATGTTCACTTGCAAACTCTCAAAGTCTGAGACTGAAGTTCCCCATGAGCTGGATTTGTCTTTTGGATAATACACAAATGTAAAATATTAAGCCTTTAAATCATTTGTAAAAGTTTTAAACTCAGTACCTAAAACAAAGCCAATATCCAGCCCGCTGTGCCTGTATGAGCTCTTTGAAGAGCCAAATCATTAGTCCCATTAGTTCTCAAGCGCTGCAAATTTTTTCTGTCAAATATTAGTCAAATTATTCTTTGAACACTACTATTGAATTTGCTTCAATCAGCCTATTTTCCCAAGCGCAGCATTAGGTGTAGTCATGGTTCACTGTATATATCTTGAAGTTATTCTGATGGCTTTGATCACCTTTGGAATTAATGGTATGTACTCTGCAACCTTTATAGAAGGTCAGCATGCAACTTCGTTTTATTTAGAAAATACGGGAAACTAGAACTAATGAAGAATTTTCTTGTGGTTAGAAAT
Organism: Ginglymostoma cirratum; assembly: GCA_024137785.1. Taxonomy (NCBI): domain Eukaryota; kingdom Metazoa; phylum Chordata; class Chondrichthyes; order Orectolobiformes; family Ginglymostomatidae; genus Ginglymostoma; species Ginglymostoma cirratum. Next base: position 86,059,631 of record JAHRHZ010000145.1, on the reverse strand, counting down.
TTACAGCTATGACTCTGAGTAGTGTCATGGTCATTGAGTCATACAGTAGGGAAACAGACCCTTTAATCCAACTAGCCCATACCGACCGTGTTCCCAAGCTAAACTAGTCTCACCTGCCTGCATTTGGCCCATATCCCTCCAAACCTTCCGTCTTCATGTACTTATCCAAACGTCATTTAAATATTGTAACTGTACCTGCATCCACCATGCCTTCTGACATTCATTCCACGCACTAACTACAGTTTAAAAAAAGTTGCCCAGTCTTGGGCAACGGTCTGTGTCGAGTTTGTGTGCTTTCCTCCCACAGGTTAGGTGGACTGGCCATTGTAAATTGCCCACAGTGTTCAGTTTTAAATTCTTTCCCCCTTCACCACCTTAATGAAAATTACTTTGCTGTTCACCTTATCTATGCCCCTCATCATTTATGAACCTCTAAGGTCACCTATCAACTTTCTATGCTCCACCTTTGTTTTCTAACACCTCCAGCACTTCCTCGTCTGTAACGTGAACTGATTTCCTAAACACAAATATTTTATTTCCCTGAGTTCTCTAGCCTCCATTTCTTTATCCTCAGTAAAAATTGACACGATACAATCATTTTAACATCTCTCCCATCAAGGAATTAGGCATTTACCAGCTTTGATATTTGACAATAGCTTTTTACGTAAGATGCCAAGAAAAAGACTGTGCGTTCGTCTTTAGAGGTGCAATATCTGTTGTGAATAAGCAGTTTAAATGTAAGAATTTCTCTTATAGACTCGTATTGCGAAGCGTGGGAGGAAACTTGTTGACTACGACAGTGCAAGACATCATTATGAATCTCTCCAAGGTGCAAAAAAGAAAGATGATGTAAAAATAGCAAAGGTAAAATATTGCATATTTGCATAATCATGTTGCACTAAAAGTGGCTTTTTGGTCCAAAATTCCTGTACTGCCTCTTTGATCAATCCAATTTGGCCTACTTGCACCACACTACACTTGAACTTTCCCGTAAACTTTCCTTTTTGATTATTTATTCATTTGTTAATAGCTGTTGAAAGCTACCTTTAAGTCTGCTTTCACAGCCTTTTAGATATTCCCAATCTTAACCAGCTGTATTACATTTTGAAAAACAATCCCCCTTGTAGTTTGCTATAATCATCTTGGATGTGTTCTCTGGTTATAGAGGTTATCCTGTTAGAAACTACTGTCTTCATGTATCCAATATCCAATGCTGTGATTTGAGTGACAAGTGTAAGATTTGTTGATATCGCTATTTAATTGTTAACTGGAGATGCTGATTCTATTGCATGAAGATAGAATCCCATGAGATTTGAAGTATGGTGACCAGAAATGAGGTTGGAAAATATTTAATGTGATTTTTGAGACCTAGGAGAGCTCTGTTAAAATTGCAGCAGTTTATTTGCCTTTGAATTGCAAAAAAAAAAAGTTTCTATTCACTTATTGCAAATTGACAAATCCCTTGGGAATAAAAGTAAAATACTGAACGGTTTCAGATTTCCAGCATTTAGAATGTTGGAGAAAATCAGCAGCTCTGGCAGTGCCTGTGCAGGAAGAATATGTTAACACCAAGCCTGGTATGACACTTCAGAACTGAAATGTGGTGTTTTATCCTTTTGACAGGCAGAGGAGGAGCAAGAACAGTGCATCTACACCACCTACAACATAGAACATAGAACAGTACAGGCCCTTCGGCTCATAATGTTTAGCCGAACTAGTATCCTACTAAGATCAAACTGCCCTGCATTATACTATCATCCATGTGCCTATCCAAGAGTCACTTAAAAGTCTCAAGTATCTGCTGCCTTAGTCCTCCTTTGCCTCTGACAGATGTATTTAAAAAATGTTCTGTGCCGTTCAGCTCTGAAAAGTTGTTGTACTGGACTGTTCGTTTAGTCTTTTTCTCCCTCACTCTCCAATCCTCCCAAACGAGCCCACCACTGCCACGGCAGCTACTGCCAGACCTACTGAATGTCTCCAGCATTCTGTTTGTTCTAAACTGGAACAATGAGTTGGGACTTTAAAAAAGTCTTCTGCCGTCTTGGTATAGCATTTTTTTAACCCAGTTACATTGTTGACGCAACTTGAATAAAAGCACTTTCTTGTATTGGTTTGGTCTTCTCTGAAAAGTCTCCCTCCTATTTGGTAAAAGCTAATTGAATTTCCTAGGTTTTGGTTTAGCTCCAGGAACTGTTGCTAAGAATACCCATGGTTTGTGTAGGAAGTGGACTCTCGTCCTTTACTGTGTTACTACCCATTTGAGGAAAGTGTCTGATTCTTGAGCTACACTACTGTGACCATACAAGTTGATAAATTAACCAAAGTACACAATTTACTAGTTTGAAATCCAATTAGCACAAAACACTGACCACGTTCCTATCGTTGACTACTGTTTATTACAAGCAGTTTCTTGCCACAGGTAAGCAAAACTCTGAGCTATCGATATAACTCCATGAGTGAAAAATCTAACCCTGTCTTAAAGCTTCTATGTACAGCAAACACAATATCTACTAACACTAGCCATGAATGGAAATCACCTTGCTTAAAAAGCACTGGAGGAACCATGGTTCTTAGTTCACCTTCCTTCAGGCGGGCATAAAAATTTGAGAAAAAGAACTAAATATTTTCAGATTTATTACCATGAGTCATTGGGGATGTACAATTCTGTGTCAACTTGTGCTGCATAGTTGGGAAATGAAGACTTGCTCATGCACAGTGCTTCTCAAGAAGAAATGGATCTGTTTTTGTCATCTTCCAAGTTAATCTATTCCAGCTCTGTTTTCATACTCTTGAGCAAAAGGAGAAAGCCATATTCAAGTGGATCTTGTCCTGACTCATTTTATTTGGGCTCTTGGCTGCATCCTTTCTGTGCATCTGACTGCTGTCCTTTTTCCAAGGGACTTGAGTCAGTGTAGCATATTCATTGTAGCCATTGTTCCTGTGGCTGTGGAGACGAGTGAGACACCCCTGCTCCTCCAGTTGAGAGTTAAAATCAGTGATGATGATCCACAACAATTGGTATGTGGTGATCTTGGAAGATCCCAAGCAGCTTTTAAAAGCTTGTGTAGTCTGTTCTCTGACAAAATGGGAAATTAGCCCAAGGCTACTCTTTGGTGTATCTGTCTGGTGACTCCTGCAAAGTTCTTGTGACGGTGTTGAGATAAGGATACATTTGGGGTTTGTATCTGCCAGTCGTCTCTGGCCATGCATGGCAAGACATCTATGAAACACTGACTGAAACCATTTTAAGTTGCTGTCTTCAAGAGGGGAAGAGGTTTTGGGAAAGAATCAATATTTTCAGTTTCATTACTGTGAGAGTCACTAGGACATAGGATTTCAAACATTGAGGCTGTGTTGTAGTTACTTTTTTAAACTTCCATGCCTTTCTTTTCTGAAGGATTGGTTGCAAGCACAGAGCATTTCTGCTTTCCTGTTAATGGCAAAATTTATTTTTGGAAACTGTGATGTGGGGTATATCAAGGCAAAAGTGGTTAAACAGCTGAGGAAGGGTCACCAGACCTGAAACGTTAACTCAGTTTTCTCCTCCACAGATGCTGCCAGACAAGCTGAGCTTTTCCAGTAACTTTTTTTTTTGTTGTGGTTAAACAACTGACTACCAAATGCAGTGGGGTGCCAGTGTGTGTCTCAGGAGACCGTTTTCTCTTTGCTCAGAGTGTCCAAAGCATGCAGTGCAGGAACTGCCCCATTGGAAGCGTAACCTGGGACTCTGAATTACACATCAAGACTGTCAGATTTGTTTCAGTTTTCAAAGTTTTTTTAATTAAAAATCCTGATGCGAAGAGCTGTATTCCCGTAACCTTCTCCATCATGGATGCTGGGGTTCTATCAACATTTGGATCTTCCCTTGTTTGAATGGTTTCTCTAGAATAGATGAGACTGAAGGAGACCCGATGGAAGTCTGATTTGGTTGGTTTAATTCAAATCACTGCAGCATTTGATATTTGGAACACTTGTAGGACAAGATGGCTCTCTTTCAGCTAGCGCACTGTCATTTGCTGTTACTTTACCATTTCTGTGTGTGCGTGTTTCTAGCAAAGCCGGCATTTGCTGCCCTTGAACTGAGTGACTTACTCAGAACATTTGAGGGGACAGGTGACAATTGATTGTATCACAGTGGGTCTGAAATTGTACGTAGGCCAGACTGAGTAAGGATTGCAGATTTCCTTCCATTGAGGAAGGCTGATGAACCAGGTTATTCTTTTTCAACAATTGAGCATAGTTCCATGGTTACCATCACTTGAGATTAGCTTTCAATTCTAGATTTATTCATTAGTTTTAAGCCGTTATGGTGTCCCAGAGCACTATCCTAGGCCTTGGGTACTAAACCAGTGGTAGTGTCTGTGCCACCCTATTTGTTTCCGGTCCTTATTGGACTTGAACAGGACTGGGTGGACTGACATAAACTCCAATGTGGCAGGTTTCTGAACTTCTCTCCTTTCTTTTACTGGATGGACCTGCCTCGGGGCTTTTGCAGATTGATTGAAGACCTCATTGTCCATACTGGTCAGGCACGAATTGCTATTCCCGGGTGAGTAGCAGCAGAAGCTACTGTTGACCTGAAGTGTCGGGCTGAGACATGGTTAGACCTCACTCTCCTGATTCTAGTTTGTCGTCTTGGTGGAGGGTCACTGGAATTTGGCTTGGTTTTGATGTGCACATACCCCAGTGTAGCTTTCTCTCCTGTGCACATCATTTGTAAATGTGGAATATTATCCTAACCAGGGATCAGCACTAAGAAAATGTGCTAGATTTGCAGTGTTTTGTTTATTTTCTTTCCCATCCTTTGCCCTTGTTCCCCTTAGGCCGGGCTACTGTTAAGTCAACTGTCAGGATGTGTGAGAGCCTGGCATTGTATTTACACCCCCATCATCCTCACCTCCCATTCCCAAATCAGCCTTTGTCTAAAAGTGTTGTAACTAGTGGTTTAGTGGTTACTTATTTGTCCTGGACTAATGCTAATCCTGACCTGCTTATACCACCCATGGAGAGGCTTTCCTGCAAAGCACTTATTGGGTCATTCGATTTGCACATCCCTTGCTCTCTCCTGTATACAAGAATGCTGCCAGTATGGTTTTCTGGGTCATTTGGGAATTTTGACTTGCAACCTCCCTGCTCGTGTTTCCATGTATTGCATTGTTGAGATTGGTAACTTGCTGTGACTAACTGCTCTTCTGTCTTATTAACCTGTTCTTTGCAGCTGACCTGCTCTTGTTTAACTGTTGCTGGGAGGTTCCACGAGAAGCTGGTGTATCTGTGGCTCGGTGCTGTTGATTAATGAAATGTTCTTCCACCTCTTCTACCTTGCCATCTTCCATCTTTTACCCCCCCTGCCCCACAGCCCTGACTCACCAAGCTGTTGCTCTTGCTGTAACCTTTCTGTGTGCTTGTTTTGTTTGTTTTTTTCCTTCCCTAGCCTGTCTCGTTGCTTGAGAAAGCTGCGCCTCAGTGGTGCCAGGGGAAGCTTGTGGCGCATATCGTTGCCCAATCAAATCTGCTCCGAAATCAGGTGACCACATGGTTTTTTCTTTGTCTTGGTGTAGTATATCTCTAGCTGTGCTTTACTGTCTGTCTGCTTGTGTTGTGGTTGGTGCTTTAAGTCCATTGTGTCTCTGCTTTGAACCTTATCTATAGCTGCAGCTGATGCTACAGGAGCACTTTTCATTTAAGAATTGAAAAATGATAGAGTGGACAGTTTTATTTGTTTAGCTGTTTCGCTGTCACTGGCAGCCACCACCCCTTGGGGAATGCTCACTTATCGTTCAAAAGTAAGCAACAACCCTTGAAAATATCTGAATGTGAGCCAATTCCAACTCCTCCATTTTGGTTTTGTAGAGTTCATTGGCATTTGTGCCCAAGTTTGGAGTTTGAGATTCATTCTAACGGAATGTAAATCATGCTGAGTTGGGAGCAAAGTAGATTTTTTTTTAACACACCTTGCTTCTTCAGAAAATTCCACTCCGACTTCTCTTGAGCAGCCTCTCAGGTTGAAAGTTTTTATTTTAATCTGTGAATTGATGATTGACTCTGTCGGCGCTTGACCTTATTCCTTTATTTAACACACGCTCATTTGAGAATAGGCTCTGTGTAGCTGCTGTGTGAGGGGGAGGGAGGGAGTAAACACTGGAACAGGCATGCCTGAATCAGCTAGTATCTAGTTAGGGAATGTTGGACTGCAGGTCGAGAGAGGGGCTTAAGAGCTGGGTCTTAGTATTTTCCGTCCAATAAACTGGTGGGTGAGTTCTCCAATCTCAACTGCAAAGTCCAGTTGAAGCAGCATTTTATAATACAGTAGCTGACTTAGGCCCAACAGCCCAAGTACTTTTAAATTCATTCTCAGAACGCAGTCTTGAAAGGCCAGTTCATTGTCCATCCCCAGTTATCCCAGGAGGTTTGGTGGTTGGTTGCTGTGATGATCCACTTGAGCCTGTGTGGCTGCTCTTTGCAGTATTCTCTCAACTGAGTGACCTGATGTCCATTTCAGAAGACTAAAAAGGCTGATGATGCTTGTGGAAAGCCAAGTGCTAATGTTAGCTTGAATTCTGAAGTAAAAACAGAAGATGCAGTAAATGCTCAGCAGATCAGCAAATACATGGAAAGAGAGAAGCATTTAGTCTTTCAAGTTGATGGCCTTTTTGCTCGAATTTGTATTTTTCCCCCCCCCTCTTGAGATGCTGCTTAGTTCCCTCTGTTTTCTTAAAAATTAACCATGCTGCTTGTGGGATCGGAAGCCAATTAAGACCAGATCATCTAAAGATAGCACAATTCTGGAATTTAAGAGATGCCAGTTGACCAAAATTGGTTTTTTTTTTTTCTTTTGATTTTTGGATGGTCTTATATAATGTCCTGGAGTAAATTCTGATCCTTTTGAATTTTTTTTTTTGTTGTTGTTGCTTTTTCACAGGATGTGTCACTGTCTAATTCTGTTAATTTGCTCTTTATCCAACAATACTGCCTCACCTCCTTTTCCATCCCTCTCTTTGTCCTTCCTAAAAACTGAATAACCGTGGATATTCTGTTCTCACCCTGCAGCCATGTCTTTGTAATCCCAACTATATCGTACCCATCTATTTGCATAACTCATTCATCCACTTAATTTTAAACAACTGTCGTCCATGAATTTTTAATCCAGCTCCTGGGATTATAGGTCTACTTCACCACCATGCTCATTCTGAACTATGTTTTAGAATAACTATCTTTCACGTGTACAGTGATTTGAGAATTGTGCCCCACTGTGCCGTACCTCTTAATCACTGGCTTTGAAACCTATTTCGATTGATGGGTTAGTGATTGGCTTCGCTGTGAAAGCCTTTGCAACTGTGGAGCTATAACACACCTTCGGTCATAATAGACACCATTGTCTAGTGGGTGACTGTGGGGCAATTGTGAGAAGGGTGAATTGTCCAGTTTCTTAAATTAAAGCTTTACTTCAAGGGTGTTTACTGTCTGTGCTGGAACGGGTTGATGCTGCCAGCAGAGTGTCTAATAATGAGTTCCATCCTAAACATCAACATTCCATTCTTAGTGAGCACAAAATATAAGTGCAAGACTGTTTCTAAAAATAAAACTGAAAACCCAGATGATTAACCAGGGCATAAAAACTGAAATTAAAAAAAGGTTAATTTCTAGAGGAATAGAATTCAAATCAGAAATTTAAGCTTGTATGAAACACTTGGACTTTATGCAGTCCTCTTCTCTGTTTTGGAAAACAAAGTAGAATCATAGAATCCCTACTGTTTGGAAGCAGGCCATTTGGCCCATCGAGTCCAGACCAACCCTCTGAACAGCATCCCACCCAGACGCACTCCCCTACCTGATCTCTGTAACCCGGCATTTCGCGTGGCTAATCCACCTAGCCTGCACACCCTGGATGCTATATTTGCAATTTAGCATGGCCAATTCACTTAACCTGTACACTTCTGGGCTGTCAGAGGAAACCTAGGCAGACAAGGGGAGAATGTGTAAAACTCCACATCGACAGTCGCCTGAGGTTGGAATCGAATAGGGGTCCCTGGTTCTGTGAGGCAGCAGTGTTAACCACTGAGCAACTGTGCCACCCAAACATATTGGAAATTTTTCCCTTGCTTTTAAAAAGAAAAGCATCTCAACTTGCATGGGAAGTGAGAGCTAGAAGCTGGTGAAGAATTCAGATCACTAATTTGTTTCCAATAGGGAAATTGGGTGGAATTTCTTTGTGGAAAATGGGGACTTGTGACAACAGGGTGTAATTAAGGTGCATAGCATAGATATGTTTTAAGGCAAAAGCTAGATGTTTTTCACATCTAAAGGAATAGAATGATATGCAGATGTGGTAAAGAGAAGGGATGGGAGGAGGCTTGTCTGGACCAATTGGGCTGCAGGTTGTTCGTATTATTAGTTCAGCTGTACTGGGTATTCAGGTCTGTCTGATCCATTTGCTGTCAGAATTCCAGAACCACAAAAATTCTTTGCTATAGACTGGTGAAATTGAGGGAATTCCTGACACACTAAAAGGAGCAGACAAATGTGAACGTCACTTGGCTACAGCCAGGGTGACTGTGAGTCTCATGTGTTTTGGATTTTGAGACTAGAATGAGAAGCCAGAATTCAAAAGGAATGTTCGAGGGATGTAGAGTCATCTGTAAACTCCCACTTTCTGACTGCTTTTATAACCTGTTTGACTGACAATAGCTACTTTTCTGCACATCCCACCTTGCATTTTAGGAGCTCCTAAAATCTGTTTTGTTTTAATATTCGTTCAAACAATGTGGGTCTCACTGGTTAGGTCAGCGTTTACTACCCTTGAAGGTGCTGATGGGCTGTCATCTTCAACCAAAACCATTGCTGTTTATCTTGTATAAGTACTTATGCAGCTCTGGGAAGGGAGTTCCAGGCTTTTGACCCAGTGACATGGCAGTTTGATTCAAAGTTAGCATGGTGTGTAACTTGGAGGGGAGCTTGCAGGTGATGGTGTACCCATGCACCTGCTGCCCTGGTCCTCCTAAGTGCTTGATGCAAATTCTTCATTTGTAGGCTACCCCTTCACTTGCAACAAGCTGAGGCTTGTTTGGCAACACCCTTCTTGGAGCTATAAGCTGATGGCTTTATTGGCTTCAGCTTATCCAATTGATCCTCCAGTGCATTGATGTGGGAATGCTGCATTGTTGGAGGTGCTGTTTTTTTGGGTGTAACATTAAACAAGTCTGTTCCTTCGAATGGATATAGAAGATCTTTGGTACTGTTTTGAAGAGCTTGAGAGTTACACCTGCTTCGGGTTTAACCCCAATAAACACCACCAATACAGGTTATTTGCTAAATTTTCACTCCCGGGTGTTGGAACATGTCCGCATGTTTGCCATGTTTTTCCTACAATCCACCAGCATTGTACATCTGCGAAACCATTTTAGCTTTAAGGCATGTTATGTCATCAAGTTTGTAAAACGTGCCATAAAAGTGAGTCATTATTTTCATTCCTTCCTGTTTTGGTGTATCGTTAGGTTGCCATGGGAACATATTGAGCTATTGCTCAACTGTGTCATGATGCCAAGAATTATTTCTTTCAGGAAGTGCCAAAATCACTTCACAACCAGTGGAAGCTTTATTTTTTAAATGCACTGGTTTTATGAAAGGAGGAGAGGATGAGGAGGAATGTTTTTAATCATTTGTGGGATATGCTTAGATCAGCAATCATTGCAGAGAGTCAACCATGCTGTTGTGGAATGTGGAGTCCACATCTAAGCCAGACCAGTTAAAGACAGCAGATTTCAGGATTTTCTTCTGAAAGGGCTCTGTGGACTAGATATGTTATAATTTGAACAGAATGTGGTCGTCATTGCACCAGCAATTTTATTAAATTCAGATTCACCATCTGCTATGATGGGATTAAAACCCATGTTCTCAGACCATTAGCCTGGGTTCTAGATTACCCAATCTGCGACTTTACCAGTCTGCCAACCTACCCTCCAAATGGCAACCTGTTTGTGCATATCAAGATCCAGGGCGGCACGGTGGCTCAGTGGTTAGCACTGCTGCCTCACAGCACCAGGGACCTGGGTTCGATTCCACCCTCGGGTGACCGTCTGTGTGGAGTTTGCTCATTCTCCCCGTGTCTGTGTGGAGTTTGCTCATTCTCCCCGTGTCTGTGTGGGTTTCCTCCGGGTGCTCTGGTTTCCTCCCACAATCCAAAGATGTGCATGCTAGGTGGATTGGCCATGCTAAATTGCCCCATAGTGTCTGGGGATGTGTAGATTATGTGATTTATAAGGGAATGAGCCTGGGTGGGACGCTCTGACGGTTGGTGTGGACTTGTTGGGCTGAAGGGCCTGTTTCCATACTGTAGGGATTCTATGATGATTAAAGCAATAGGTCAGTAGCTTGCTTTGATGTCTACTGAGACAGACGTTTATTAATTTTTCTTTGTTGCAAATGTACTCCTATTTTATGACTTCTGTTTTTAATTGTGCCCACTGAAACAGTTAAGCTCTTTGTAGAATGTTTCGTCCCATCAGAAAGTCGGCAATGTGGAATATCCCTAGCATGGCTATAGTTCTTTGTTGGCTTGGATCCTGAAGAAAATGTTAACTGCTTGGTCAAGGCTTGAGATAACAAGGTGTAGAGCTGGATGAACACAGGCCATGCAGCATCAGAGGAGCAGGAAGGCTGACGTTTCGGGCCTAGACCCTTCTTCAGAAAATTTATTTTTTCTGGCAAATGACACTGACAAATGACACCAAATTTTCTGAAGAAGGATCCACACCCGAAATGTCGGCCTTGCTGTTCCTCTGATGCTGCTTGGCCTGCTGTGTTCATCCAGCTCTATACCTTGTTATCTCAGATTCTCCAGATCTGCAGTTCCTACTACCTCTGGCCAAGGCTTGACTTTCTTTTGGGGTTCTTCTGTGGGCTGACCTACAGTCCCTCTGTTCATGATATGTCCTGAGTTAAGATGTGTAAACGCCTTCACTGAAGTGGTGTCCCCCAAGCTCAGACGGCCTGGCAAGGATGTACACTTCCCTCGCATACCCTGCAATTCATGCTCTACTTGTAGAATTTTCTAATGACAAAGCCAGTTGTACTGCCTGTTTGACCAGTTGGGCTTCAGCTACTAGGCGCTTTTACATGGTTACGTCATCAATCCCACATACCAAATGGTGTCTCAGTGTCTCATTAAGGGTTAAACCAAAGTCACATGCTTCTGCCAGACATCTTCATCTCGTCAAAAATCCTGACACAGATTTCCCTGGTTCTCGACCTGCCAAGTAAAACAGTGTCTCAGAATTGGAGAAGACTCGCGGTTGTAATATTCCTTAACTAAATCTGTCAACTCTTGAAAGGATTTAGTGTCTGGTGTTCAAGGAAAGTCAGGCTTCTGATAGCTGAAAAGTCTGTGGGTCCACAAGCAGTCAGAGTTATTCTTTTTGTTTATTGTCTGCCCCAGTGCCAGAAAAAATAAAGAATTCTTTGGAGATACTGGACCCAATGTCCGTGATGGAATGAGTCAAACTTCTCAAATAACAACATGAGTCCAGAAATGCTTACCTCAACTCAAATACAACTGTTCTGAGTGAATTCCTTCAGGACCATATTTTTTCCTCTCCTCACCACTGAAATAACTCCATAGAGGCTGGCATCCCCTCACTAAGTCACCCTTTACACATGAGTGGTACTGGGCACCGGTCCTGCTTCCTCAAAGCCAGCTGTCAGTGCACAGAATCTCTTGCACTTCTGTTTATATCTAAGCCAGGGATCCCTGATTGGACCAGATTAACAGCCCCAATCAGGGAACTCCTCTTCTAAGGTCCACCAGGCTGACCTTGTTACAATCACTATAGATGACATTTTTATTCCATCTATATAACTAATGCCATTCATAGCCTTAAGTTCTACTAGCTGCCTTTACCTTTTTCTAGAGAAGAGCCTGGTCTAGTCAGCCTTTCCAATTAAGTTTTTTTTTTTAAAAATAAAGGCTCAATATTAGTAAAATGAAGCGTTAATTGAGTGGCGATGTAGGTATAGTTTTCACTGAGCATTGTTCCTATTGTTGGGAGTATGCTCAATTGCCATGACCTTGAACAACTAATTTTGAGTAACAATTTGTGTACTTTAATGATAAGTACTGAAGCCCCTGACAGGAATGTTGTGAAACAGAAGCTTGCATTGTGTTGAATACGATATTGGGTCAGATGACAAAATGCTTGGTCAAAAAGATGGGTTTTGAGGAGGATCTTAAAGGTGGAAGAACTCTTGAGAGAAAAGTAGGGGGGATAAACCAGAGTGTAGAAAGTCTAGGTAAGGTTGCAAAAGGTGAAGTGGTTAAAATTGAGAATGATTAAGTGGCCAGAATTAGAGGAGATCAGATAATGTGGAAGGTTCTGGCTTGGAAGAAAAGGCATAGATGAGGTGGAGTGACCATGCAGGGATCTGGTGACAGTTTTCACTTTGCGGTATTCCTTGACTTTGAGCTGGTGTAGGCTGACCAACAATTAGGTGATAGGAAGTTAAGGCAGGACAGAAGAATTTTGATTAACTTCAAGGATATGGGTGTGGGAGAAATATGGGAATTCAGTGCGTGGAAGGTTTGAATCTGGAAATATTAAACAGTGAATGGCAAAGTTTGATGTGAAGGCAGAAATAGAAGTGAGCTTGATTTGTGAGAATGAGGTCAGAATTTCTTCTATGGGTCAAATGTGACGCCCAGTTTCCAAAGTGACTGGCTGCGACTATTCTTTTGGGTGAAGGATGGAGTCAATATCCAGGACCTAGAATTTGGAGTGGGATTGGAAACAGCCCCCATATATTGGGAACAGTGGGTTAAATACACAAAGCAATGTTCCCATTTGGCAAGTGCTTGTATCTGGTGTAAAGGGATGATTTTCTTTGAGCAGAGCCAGGATCTGTGGACTTGCAAATGTGAAATGTCTGCTTGCTTTGAGCTAGTTAGAAACAGCTTGAGTGGGCAACCAGTGTCAGATGGAATACAAGATAACAAGCATGGGGCTGGATGAACACAGCAGGTCAAGCAGCATCATAGGAGCAGGACTGCTGTGTTCATCCAGCCCCATGCTTGTTATCTCGGATTCTCCAGCATCTGCAGTACCTTTTATCTCAGATGGAATACAATCTGGGGAGATGTGCAGAGAAGGTTGATTCCTAGGCTGAAAGTGTTGGATGTGGAATTTACCCTCAATTTAAGCCAAGAGGAGATTTTTTTTTTTTTCTTAAAAGGTATAGCAGTGGAGTATAGTTCTGTTGTTACGGTCTGGAGATAATGCAGAAAATCTTGGATGTTCCTGCAAAAGGAAGAGTTTTTGGAGTAGAAGGCTCATTATTCCAGGCTATTAAAAACTTCAAGTGAGACAGGGAGGGGTGTAAAAGTGATGCTGTTGTAATATTGATTTGTCACTTATTGCAGTAAGGAAATATGACATCATAGGCTCCTCAATTGAGAACTTAAAGGAATTGGGACAATCAGATTATAGGGAGTGTACATAGAATGTCCAAACAGTCAGGAAGAGAGAATGACAGATAGGTACAAGGAATCCCCAATTTACAAAAGACACAGAGCGTGCTCTTTGGTCCACTGTGTCTGTGCCAACTGTGATACCATTCTAAACTAGTTCAATCTGCCTGCACATGGTCCATATCCCTCATCCCTTCCTGTTCATGTGCCTGTCTAAAATTGCTTTCAGACAGTGCTGTTGTATCTGTTGTACCGCCTCCCCTGGCAGTGCTTTTTAGGCACTTACCACCCTATGTTTTTTTAAAAAAAAACCTTGCCTTTAACATCCCCTTTAAATTTCTCCCTCTTACCTTAAACCTGTGGCCCCTAGTATTTGATATTCCCACCCTGTGAAAACTACTCTGACTATTCACCCTATCTGTGCCGCTCATAATTTTATATATTTCTATCAGATCACTCCATAACTTTCACTGTAGCCAAAACATTCCAAATTTATCCAATTGCTCCTTGCAGCTAATACACTCCAATCGAGGCAACATCCCGGTAAGCTGCTTCTGCACCTTCTCTAAAGACGGAAACACTTTCAGTGTAACCAGGTTGCAGACTGTTAAACATCACTTTAAAGAATGCCCGTCAGTGGTAAAATCAATCTTGACAAACATGAGTTGAGATCAGAATTCCCCCATGGGCTCTGTGCTGGTGTATGGCTGACTAGAAAGCTGAGGGCTAGCTCGAGCCCACAAGGCATTGGGATACGGGGGACACCTAGGTCCAGAAGGATGGCGTGGTAACCAGAACTCCATACAACACTCCAAATGTGGCCGAACTAATGTTTTGTGCAATTGCAACGTGACATGCTAACTTTTATACTTGATGCCCTGACCGATGAAGGTAAGCTTACCACCTGCTTTCTTTACCACCTTATCCATTAATGTTTTCACTTTCAGGGAGCTATGAACTATAGTTTCCAGGATTTATCCCTTATTAGCCTTAGAAACATTGGCTGTTCTGCAGTCTTCTGGGACCTCGCCTGTGGTTCAAGATGATCCAAAGATCTCTGTCAAAGCTTCCGCATTCTTCTCCCTTGCTGCCTTCAGTATCCTGGAATAGATTCCATCAGGCCCTGGGGACTTATTAAATCACCTTCTTAATATCGACATGCCCTAGAATATCTTGCCATCATCCATGTAATTATTTTTGTTGAATACTGATGTGAAGCATTCCTCGCATAAATTTCCCCTCGCTTTGTCCTTGAGTGGACCCACCCTTTGCCTAGTTACCATAGGGGTTACTTTTAAAAAATATAGGAAAACAAAGAGAGGCATCATAAACCACTGGCAGGTAAAGGAAAATTTATAGGTATGTTTGAAATCTATTGTGGGAAGAGTAGGGCCCATTGGGGACCTAAGTGGCAAATTGTGGGTGGAGCTAGAGGACAGGTAAGGTTTTAAATGAATACTTTATATCTGTCTTTATGATAGAGAAAAATTATGTCGATGTAGAAATCGGGGAGGGTGACTGAAATATTTGAACAAGTTAGCATTGAGGAAAAGAAAGCGTTAGTGGTTTTAATGGGCCTAAAGTTAGATAATTCCCTAGGCACAGATGAGATGCCTCCCAGACTAGTGTGAGAGGCAAGAGAGGAGATTACAGGGGCCCTGATATTAATTTTTCAAATCCACTCTGCCTCCAGAACAGGTGCCAGAGGATTGGAGGAGAGCTAATAAAGTACTATTATTCAAAGGGGTGGTAGGGATAAACCAGGAAACTAAGCAAATGGAATCCAAGGTAGTTTGGCAAATTGGAGCCAAAATTATCTTAGTAACAAGAAGCAGAGCGTGATGATAAAACTGTGACTTTGACCCTAAAAGCAGGAAGGTTAAGCTTCAGTTATAAAGGGCTTTGGTATGACATATTTGAAATACTGTGTACAGTATTGGCTTACTAAGGGAAGAATGAAGTGTATTGGAAACAGTTTAGGGATAGCTTAGTAGACGTTATCTATGAGATTAGGCAAGACCGACTTGTACCTGCTGGAGTTTATATAAAAAAAAAATAAGAGGCTACTTGATTGAAACGTAAGATTGTGAGGGATCCTGACTTTTCTGTAAGCACCTTGTAATTTCCTCCTGTAGGTGAAATGTAGTTAGGATTTCTGGAATGTTCAACTGATGGCATCTGCTACCCCGTGTAGTATCCTCCACGAGTAACCTTTAAATCTGCCAATTGAAATTCAACTTTCACATTAGCTCATGTTTTTACTTAGAATTTAGGTCAATTGTGATCGTTAACATGTCTTACTTATTTGAAATGTTTTTGGTGTTTCAAGGCAGAAGAAGAATTTTTAAAAGCCCAGAAAGTGTTTGAGGAAATTAATATTGACTTGCAGGAAGAGTTGCCATCACTATGGAACAGGTAAGTGGTCAGTTTTTCCTATGAATGCTTTTCCTGTTTTACTAGGAAATACCACGTGTTGATTTCACTTGTGAATGGCAAAAGCACTGGTAGAAAAGTTCCACGGATTTTGTCTTTGCATTCGAAGTGCATTTTGACATGACGGGCCTGTTATTTTCAAAGCTAAATGACCTACAGTTCAGGTCACATCTAGCCTGAATGTGTAAGAACAGAATTTTGGAAACTCTTGGTTAGTGCCTATAGTAAGAGAACAAGTTAGCTTTTCCGGTCAATGACTGGCTTATCTTCAGAAATGAAAATTTGGAACAGTTACAACTTTTTCAATGTACAAGTGGGAGTGCTCAAGAAAGAGCAAGAGGCTGATGAGTAAGTTTGATGGAGTGGAAGATGGGAGAGATTGAGTTGGTGGCAGAAAGGCAATTAAAGGTATCCAAGGGAGGTGTGAATAGCATTAGAATGAACCTCCGAAAGTAAGAATGATGTGGTAAAGGCCGTGCTTTCCTACCTGCTGTCAAGATTCTGAAGGACGCATTCTTTCTGCAATAACTTGGTCAACGCTGCCATAACCTTAGCACCTTCGTCCTTTCCTTTCCCAAGTGCAGGGGCTGCAGCACTGACCTTTCCGCCTTAGCCCTCCTTCACTGACTATGGCTTGCAGCACTCCTCCCAGGTGGCATAGTGATATTCATCGATTCCTTTCAGTTTGTGAAATTGCTGCTTATGACATGGATTGCCTTGCAATGGGCAACAAATGAAAATCACTTTATACAGCACTTTTTTAGTAGCTTCCCAAATGTGACCCTAAACTTGCTGTTATTTTAATTCTGCCACTTGGTTTCAATCTGACCTTTGTCCTTGATTTGGTTTATTATCATATGGACCCAAATGCAGTGAAAAGTTTTTTGTTTTGCGAGCAGTACAGGTAGGTTATAGCAAACAAGGACATACAGATCATAGGATGCTTAGACAGAGCGAGGCATACAAGGTTACGGCTGCACAGGAGGAGCACAAAAGCAAGTTTATGTTTGAAATTAGAGCGGTCCATTCAGCCTGCTAACAGGGTAGAAGCAGTTCTTGAAACTGTTGGCGGGTGTGTTCAAGCTTCAATATCTCCTGCCTGATGGAAGAGAGTTTTACTGGGGTGGGGGGGGTCCTTGATGTTGGCAGCCTTTCCGTGACAACAAGAAGTGTAAATGGAGTTCATAAATGGGAGATTGGTTTCTGTGATGTTCTGGATATGTGTGCACAACTTTCTGATATAACAAGGTGTGGAGCTGGATGAACACAGTGGGCCAAGCAGCATCAGAGGAGCAGGAAAGCTGACATTTCAGGTCTGGACCCTCCTTCAGAAAGGTTGGCGAGGGAAAGGGGATTCAGAAATAGGGAGGGGGAGGGAGATGGAAGATGGATAAAGGAGCAGATAGGTGGAGAGGAGACGAACAGGTCAAGGAGGCTAGGATGGAGTCAGTAAAGGTGAGTGTAGGTGGGGAGTTAGGATGGGGCTTGGTCAGTCCAGGGAAGACAGGTCAAGAAGGTAGGTCTGAGGCTGGTCGGTGGGAGGTGGGGGTGGGACTTGAGGTGGGAGGAGCAGATAGATGGGAGAAAAGACGGACAGGTCAGGGAGGCGGGGGCGAGCTGGGCTGGTTTTGGGATGCGGTCGGGGGCGGGGAGATTTTGAAGCTTGTGCAGTCCACATTGATACCATTGGGCTACAGGGTTCCCAAGCGAAATATGAGGTGCTGTTCCTGCAACCTTCGGGTGTCATCGTTGTGGCACTGGAGGAGGCCCAAGATGGACATGTCATCCAAGGAGTGGGAGGGGGAGTTGAAGTGGTTTGCGACTGGGAGGTGCAGTCATTTGTCGCGAACCAAGCATAGGTGTTCCCAAAGCGGTCTCCAAGCCTCTGCTTAGTTTCCCTGATGTAGAGGAGGCCACAACGGGGACAGCAGATACAGTATACCACATTAGCAGATGTGCAGGTGAACATCTGTTTGATGTGGAAGGTTTTCTTGGGGCCTGGGATGGGGGTGAGGCGGGGGAGGTGTAGGGGCAGGTGTAGCACTTCCTGTGGTTGCAGGGAAAAGCACCGGGGGTGGTGGGGAGTGTGGAGCGGACAAGGGAGTCACGGATAGAGTGGTCCCTCCGGAATGCAGATAAGGGTGGGGAGGGAAAATGTCCACTTCTGGCAGCTCATTCCAACCTTGCACCACCCTCTGTGGAAAAAGTTGCCCCTTACGTCCCTTTTTAAATCCTTTCGTTCTGACCTTAAACCTATGCACTCTAGTTTTGGTCTCCCCCGCCCTGGAGAAAAAAAAACCTTGTCTATTCACTCTATCCGTGCCCCTCATGACCTTTATAAACCTCTACAAGGTCACCCTTCAGCCTCCGCTCCAGGGAAAATAATCCTGGCCTATTCAACCTCTCCCTGTAGCTCAAGCCCTCCAACCCTGGCAACATCCTTGTAAATCTTCTCTGAACCTTTGCAAGTTTCACAACATCCTTTCTATAGCAGGGAGACCAGAATTGAACGCAGTAGTCCAAAAGTGGTCTAACCAATGTCTTGTTCAGCCGCAACATGACCTCCTAACTCCTAAACTCAATGCACTGACCAATAAAGGCAGGCATACCAAATGCTGCCTTCACTATCCTGTCTACCTGTGACTCCACTTGTAAAGAACTATGAACCTGCACTCCAAGGTCTCATTGTTCAGCGACACTCCCCAGGGCCTTACCAATAAGTTCCTTGCCATTAGCAGCCATTCATTCTCCTAGGCTCACTGTTATCCAATTCTTTGTCTGCCCAACTGTTCTGTCTATGGGTTCTGTCTCCAGCTATCTTTTACTCTTTACCGCCTCCCTGCACCCTGTTCTCTGTATAAACAGCCAACCTGTTCGTAGCTACCATCAGTTCTGTATCATCTGCTTATTCGCACCCTCACCATTGGGATTGAAGAAACTGGCCAAATGCTTCAGTCTCATGTTCTATCACTGTTACCGTTACCTCCACCACCACCACCACCACCACCTCCTCCTCCTCCTCCTCCTCCTCCGCTTCTCTCCTGAACGACCTGGCACCTCTTAGTATTAGTCCCTAATCCAAGGTTTCCCCGACGGATGGAAATAGGATAGTTGGCTGAAACTTAATTGTTGCCATAATGCTTGTATCGGATCATGCTCGTCCATTTGAATTCCAGGAAATGCAAGTTTGTGGGATCACTTCTTCCCTTGTAATTTAACTCTTGGTCAGCTATTTTTTAAATTTATAGTGCACTTCCTTGAAGGCCAGTATATCCATTCTAACATGTGAAGCCAGAACTGCTGACAAGTCCCCAGATGTGGTCCAACCACAGCTTTGAATAACTAAACCATTAATTCAAACCACAGTATTAACTTCTTTAGATTAAAAAGGCCATAACTCCAATTGCCTTGTTATATTTGTATCTGTTACAATTCTTGACCTGATCTCTCAATCTGTTTACGATCTGTCTAGGGCTGGTGACCTTTTCTTTAAAAAAGTAGACAAAAATGAGATCCAGAGATCATCTAACTGAATGAGCCTCAAGATTTTAAACAACAATGGCTATCATTGTGTAATGTTAGAACAGTAATATAGTCTGAGTGAATTTACAACTTGTATTCTAACACCCAGAATTAACTGGTCAGAAATATGATTAAATAATCAAACACCTCACAATAGATGTGATCAAACAGATTTCCCCATGCTTTGTGTAACACATCTTAATTTACACATTTAGACCTTCGCTATATCGGATCCATTTCTATTTTATGAAGTCCTTGCATTCAAACACTTGATTTGTTGTAGCAGTCTAGCTTTGCAATAATGTGATTTTGATCCTATGCTTAACTGCATATTACCATGCTCTTGTTGAGTCTTTTTTAATTCTGTTTTTTAATAGTCGTGTTGGTTTTTATGTGAACACATTCCAAAATATAGCTGGTCTGGCGGAAACATTTCATAAAGAAATGAGCAAGGTATGTGATTATTTGACTTGATGTTTTAATTTCTAATGTTCTGAGAGCCTAGGTTCTGTTGACTTGGTGATCTAAAGCTCCGCCTACGTTTTAACGTCCAATAAAGCATGTTTTCCTATCGCCCTGCATTGCTGATCCAAAAATAAAAATAAATAAAATAAAACAATTTTTAAATTCTTGTACTTGCTCTCAAGTTCGTCCATGTCGTTCTCCCTTTTATCTCTCTGAACTCCGTCAGCCTCATAACACTCAAGTCTTCATTCAGTAATTCTCGCCTCTTGAACATCCCTAATTTTAATTGTTTCACTATTGGCAACTGTGCCTTCAGTTGCCAAGACTCTGAGCTATAGAATTCCTTTCCTACACCCCTGTCAAGATTCTCTTTTTTTTTTTTTTATTTTTGATGAAGCTTTTGGCCATCTGACTGATCTCCTTGTGTCTTGATGTTTTATTTAAAATTGTTCCAAGGGTCTTTTAGAGTAGTCATATTAAAGGGACTATGTTAAGTCTGACAGTTAGTTACAGCTTTTAGAAACCTAAACATG
Organism: Ginglymostoma cirratum; assembly: GCA_024137785.1. Classification (NCBI taxonomy): domain Eukaryota; kingdom Metazoa; phylum Chordata; class Chondrichthyes; order Orectolobiformes; family Ginglymostomatidae; genus Ginglymostoma; species Ginglymostoma cirratum. The sequence goes on along the minus strand of JAHRHZ010000145.1, from coordinate 86,039,222 downwards.
AACAAAATGTGACCAGTACTCACCAAGCTTCTAGCCTGGAGTTATTTTTGTCAACACCAAGTATTTTTTAATATTTTCATTGTTCAATTGAGTCACCATGTGGGTATGATGGACTAGGTGCCGATGAAGCAGTGGCCTGTCAATTTCATGCTTGGATTTTTAAAATGCAGTCTAATTATTGAAGGGATGAAAGAACTGTTTGAGATTCTTAGAATCAAGTTTGTTGTGTAGGACCAGTCTTTAATACAATAAGAATTGAGTAAAAAGCAAAAACATGTAAGGTTAGAGGGAAGGACAGGGGAGTGGGGTGAGTTAGGTTGGACTTTTTAACCGAGGTGTGATAGAATGGACTGCTCCATATGCTATGAATTCTAATTTAGAATGTCCATTCTGTACTCTGAGAGCAGCGTTGAATCAGGCAATGAATGTGCAGTTTAAAAATTGGAGACCAGAATGTGAAATGTGCTTTCAATTTGTCATTGTTCTAAATAGATGTTTAAAAATGTATTTATTGGGTGAAACATTGTCAATGACATTTCAGTGATATAGGATTGGTCTGGTTGTTGGCATGAATAAAATGGTTAAGTAAGAGCAATTGATCCCAATAGTTGGCTTTTTGGTTTTGTTTGATTAATTTTAAATAGTGTTACCATTGCAAAGACTTGACAACCTGCATTCCTGAACATGATTGACAATTGTCCAGTGAGTTGTCTGGCCTTAGTGTGTGGCATAACTCACTTGATTTACTTGAACCCAACTTCCTGCACTGATCCTCAAACATTAAGTTCATTGTAGCCACATTGCTGCAGGAAAGTGGAGAACGCAATGTGGTATTCTCTGAGATGTTCTCCTGCTTTTGCTCAGATTCTCTGGTTGATGTGCCCTCGTTTCCTCTCCTATCCTCCCCTAGAGGACTGGTTTAAATTCGGTGTTCGTTTCAGGTGCAGAGAAGGGGCATTCAGCTCCATCACTCTGTGAGTAATAGTAAAAGTCAACATAATCCCATAGAGCTGCAGTGTCATTCGAGAGAGTCAACTGGTTTAATACTGAGTCATCACACCTTAGACAAGGGGAAAGATTGAGAAGGTGGGAATTTCAGTGACCTCAGCCAGTACAGATATTCAGCCATGCTGTTGGCATCACTTTGCATTGCACACCAGCCACCTGATCTAACTGCTACGAGTACTTTTTGCTGGACTTTGTCTCTTCCCAGTCTGAGCCTTTCTCCCTTGTGCTTATCCAGCTTCCCCATTAACTCATCGAAGTTGTTTGTCAACTACTGCAGGTAGTATGGAGTTCCATTTTCCAATGACTCTTGTGGCAAAGAAGCCTCGCTTGACTTCCATGTTAGGCACATCATCAACTATCTCATGTCCTCAATGTTCTCCATCCTGATGACTCATTTCTTTTTCTTTATTCCTTCACAGCTGAACCAAAATCTTGGCTCTGTGATGAACCAACTGGAGATTCAATACGTGGACAGGTTCGTCTAGTCAAGGGTGCAACAAGACTTGTTTGTAAAAGAAATTACTTGATTTGAGGATTTCTTTGGAATACTTTTACTTTGAACCTTGTGAAAATATTAACGATATGGTCACTTGCCTCTTTTGCAAAATTTGCCTTTGGATTTGATTCCTGGTCTGTACAGAGGTAGCTGGCCATCTCAGAAGTGCAAATGTTCTGCTTAAGGAATGGTGTTGCCAATCCCACTGACAATGAATAACAGTAGACTTGTATTTTCGTCGTATCTTTCGGGGCACTTTACAGTCAGTAAAGTATTCTTGAAATGTAGGAAACATGGCACTCAAATTGTGTATATTAATCTTCCCACACAGCAATGTGATGATGACCAGATGGTCTCTCTCTTGTGATGTTGGCATGAGGCTTAAATTCTGGCTGGGACACCAATGCAAAACTGCCCTGCTCTCTGAAATGGTGTAGTGACCACTTTATTTCTACAGGCAGGGCTGCACTTTCCCATTTTTCACCTGGAAGACTAGCTTTAAACTGTTTTACGAATATCATAGTAATATAGCTCCTACTTAGCATTTTGATGTTGCACTGTGGTTTGATGTAGACCCCTAAAGCTGGTGATCAGATATGGTGTCTGCAGCCACTTGGCAATTTTTATTGTCTCTTTGAGGGGCATTAGGGGAAAAATAAATTCATAGCTAGCAGCTGGCACGCTCCTGCCTGTGACTGCATAAGAAAACCTGACAGCACGGAATCCTAGTCATAAAATATTATTGTCTCTGGCATTACCGGAAACCCCTGTGTAGACTGTTGCTATTTGTTAACTGTAGTTAATTGTGAACAAATGACTTAAAAACTACACCTTGCTGAGCAGTAAGGAAGCTTTGCTTCATAGTCATGAGGCACCGAAACAGACTATTCGGTCAGTATCGAGAAAAATTCTGTACTCTGGCGTCTGTGATCCATACTCCTGTTCCTGATTTTCTTTTAAACTTGAATACCAAAATGTTGTAGTACTAATTTTTAAAACACTTTCTCTGTACTGGCTGATTTGGATGGTCGTAAATGCTTCATGATTTTGTTTGGAATAGGCTAATTGAAAAAATCAAACTTTAAATCCCATTTATAGTACAACTAAACTATTAAGCTCTGCTTACAATGGCATTACAGAATAACCTAAGGAGGTGACAACTAGATGTTGAAGACAAGTAGAGGATGGTTCCTGACCAAGGATGTAGGGCCAGAGATTTGTTTTCAGGAGGCTTTTGGAGTTTACTTCAAATTGCACCACAGCCATTGCCGAATGAATGTTCACAGGCCTGCTGTAGAGTAAAAATGGGGAGTGTCAATGATTTCAAAAGAAAGTTGTTTTTATTTGTTCGCAATTGTGGGTATTGCTGACTTGGCCAGACTTTATTGTCTGTGTCTGATTACCCTTGCAGTTGAAAGCAAGCTACTGCCTTGAATTGTTGTAGTTTTAGGTGCGTATGTGCACACACGTGCTGATGAGGAATGAGTTCAAGGATTCTGACCCATCAACAGTGAAGAAAACCAGTGCTGTGTTTATAAGGTGATGGTATGTGGCTTGGAGAGAACTTGAAAGTGGTGGTGCTTCTGTGCATTTGCTGCCTTTGGCTTTCTGTGCGGTGTAAGTCATGGATTTGGAAGAAGCTGTCTTCAGAACCTTAGTGAATTACTGTAATGCATAAGTAGATGTACTGCTGGTGCAGTGGTTGAGAAGGCTAGCATTGAAAGTGATGATTGAGGATGGCAAGCTATTAGACTGTGTTTTGCACAGGATGGTGCTGAGCATAGAGTGCCGTACGCCACACTTTGTGCTTTGTGGGTGATAGGCATTAGTGGGAGTACAGCAGATGAGATTGGCTGGGCACTTGAGGGAAGTAAATCAGGAACAAAAACAGAAGTTACTCGAAAGGCTCAGCAGGGCTGGCAGCATCTGTGAAGAAAAAAAATCAAAGTTAATGCTTCGAGTCTGGTGACCCTTCCTCAGAACTGAGCTTTTCTAGCAATTTCTGTTTTTGTTCCTGATTTTACAGCATCTGCTGTTCTTTCAATTTTTACTTGACGAAAGTAGACTTGCTGAGCTCTCGAGTGTGAGCAGTTGAAAGGCTGATTGAATTGCTGTACAAAAAGTTGGTATAGACTTGATCGGCCAAGTAGTCCACTACTGCGCTGTCATGAGAAATGTCTGTTGAACACTTTCTCCATTTGAGTGCTTTGGAACTATTGTGCCAAATTACCCTGATTGCACCTTGCAGATATGAAACCTCCTATGCTTGCAGTGTCAACAGGTTGAATTTATCTATAGCTTTCTCTATCATGAAACAATACATCTATAAAATTTGGGGGTGGCAGGAAGAAACAGCATTGCAGATGCTAGAAATTGGAAATATGAAATTTTTGGAGGATCTTAGGTCTGTTAGCATCTGTGGAGAGAGAAACAAAGTTAACATTCGTCTTGTGACTCTGTCACAACTGGATAGTAGTTAGAAAAAGATGGTGTATACATTGCTGAAGTTGGGGTGGGAAAGGAGTAAATAGGAGATGGAGCCTAGAGGGGGAAAGAGACAGGCAGACAAAGGGATATTTAATGGTCGGCCAGGGAGAGAGATGTGGTGATAATAAGGACCATAAGGTGAAAATGGGTTGACTGTGTGCATTTGTCTGCCTCACTTGGATTCCGGTCCCTCTGGGCTCTGTCTCCACTGTGCACTCCTCCTCCAATTGTTGCCCCCACCCTAGTATTCAGCATATATACCTACATTTTTCTACCTACTATCAGTTCTGAAGAAGGGTCTGAAATGTTAACTCAGCTTTCTCTCCACAGATGCTGCCAGACCTGCTGAGTTTTTCCAGCAATTTCTGATTTTGTATCAACTATGATATTTTTGGTATGATGGACTTGCATATTTTAGTGTCCCCTCTGCACATATAGGTACACATTTTTTGATTTTATTAATTTGCTTTAAATTATTTCGGTTGTACAGAGGACTCCACTGCTCATGAGGAATTGACTCTGTCTTTTCAAAGATCTTTTGAGGGCAACTTAAAGAATTTGAATCAGTCTGGCTGCCAGTTGATCTGTGCCTTTGCTGAGAACAGTCCAGATGGAAACTTTCATAACCATCATCTTAACCATCAACCATTAACCTTAAAGAAATAAACATACTTCAGCTGATCTGCACTTGCACGATGTGGTTTTACACTCCTGCCCTTGCATGTGTCTTCTGACGCTCATCGTACTGAGAGATTTACTTACGGTTGGAAATTTTTTTTAACTCTGTGGCATGCTGACTTATTTAACAATTGCAGCTCATTATAATAAATGGTAGCTGTTGTAACATGTCACACATGCTTGCTGTCAGGATTACTTCAGACAGTATTGTAAAAAAGATTATGTCACTCTACTTTAATGCGCCAGAGATCTATAGCTCGTAACTCATGTGTTTATGCTTTTCTTTGAGCCAGAATCTTATAGAACATTTTTTTTTTCTCATTGTTGGACAATCCAAATTTTATTTATAACTAAACCCTCCACAGGAAGTTGAACAGCACGTACTAGTTATTGGATAACTTAGTCACATTCTTGTTGATGTCTGAAGTGCAACTACCCAAAGCTCGATTGCTTATTAGTTGGTTAAGTGTGGAGGAAATTATTTTGGTTCTACAAAGTACCGCATGATTTCAAGATATTGCTTGTGTTAACAAGGCAATGCAGTGGAAAAGAAACAGACAAAAACGAAACTCAGTAAAACCAAAAGAACTGCAGATGCTGTAAATCAGGAACAAAAACAGAAGTTGCTGGAAAAGCTCAGCAGGTCAGGCAGCATCTGTGAAGAGACAGTCGGAGTTAATGTTTTGGGTCTAGTGACCCTTCCTCAGTTATCGGACCTGAAACATTAACTCCCCTCTGATTTTCTCTTCACAGATGCTGCCAGACCTTCTGAGCTTTTCCAGCAATGTGAGTTTTCTTTTTCAAAAACAGATCCTCGTTACAATTCAGTTGAGTGAAGTACATCAGTAATAGAACCTCACTATTTCACAAGCTGTTCCAAATATGTAATTATCTAATTAAACTGAAGATGGTCAGTTTACCTGCCTGACTGCTACTCTGAGACAAAATGCACACTGGGTTTTATCATTAATGGGAAAGTAACTGAGTTTATTTTAAGCAAACTTATTCTTATCAAATGGAAAATAAGAAATGGATTGTTTATTACATACAACTTAAGTTAGTACCCTTTTTGAAATCCGAATTGTGGGGTCACATTCCCAAATAAAACAGACAAAAGCAAAGTTTGACACAAGTGTTCTGGGCAATGTTCTCTAGGCTATTTATATGTGTGCAGCCGCTTGAATATTCCGCACATGGCCATCAGCTTTGGCATGCTGCTCATGGCATTGATTTCTGGTCCAGAAGCTGGGCATGGGCCTCGGCCCACAAAGCCATTAGGAAAATGAGAAGGAAATCTGGTTATGGATAGAAACATATCGAGGAAGGGAGATTTAAAGAACAAATTCTGTTGTTAGAATCCAGACCACGAGGTGTGATGAGTTTTTTATCTCTATCTTCTTTTGGCTTGTTTCTGCAATGATGACACTGTTGCCTGCAGAGCATGTGTCCAATTCAATAGCTGATTGGGCGAACCCAAGTCTGCTGTATTACTTTCAGCATCCCGTTTTCTTTTTTATTCAGATGGTGGCAGGTGTTTCTTGTTAGTAGACTTTTAGATGTCTGAGTGCAATGCATCACAGGTCTCTGACAAATTACAGCTGGACCAATTTTAAGGCTGTAGTCATGCAGTTTTTTTCTCAATTCAAAGACTCATGGAGTCATGCTTTTGCAAAATATGCTCCTCCTTCGAAAAGTAACCACTTGTGCGCCTAAAGCGCATGCAACGTAATACCACTTGATCTTCAAGTTACAAAAACTCTCCTGGTGTTTTTAGCTGTACAGCAGTCCAACAGTTTTCCAATTATAGTACAAAAAATGTGTGGTCTCTTGAATGCTGAAAATTCAATAGAGAACAGGAAAGCCTGAGGGTTGCAGTGTCCATGTGGGAAGGAAGGGCTCATATCTTGGTGTACAGTTATTTTTGGAGTAGAGGAAAATGCATACCTAACATAATACCATAAATCGAAGGGTTCTGACCAAGTTGCTTTGTTAATATTAAACTATTAAGTGAACTTCCTTCCTACTGTCCACACAAGGGGAAATTAAGTACTTTAAGATGCTGCACGTGAAATAAACTCCAGTCTAATTGTACAGAGTAGCTTTCTGCCTCCAGTTCTGTCTTTGAGGCCTCAGAAGAATACTTGCAGGAAAATTAACCAAATTACTGCAGATACTGAAGATCTGAAACAAAAATAGAAATTGCTGGAGTAACTCGGTGATCATGTTTGTGGAGAAAAAGCCAAGTTAATGTTTCCGGTCCAGTGATGCTCCTTCAGAATGTTCTGAAGAAGGGTCATTGGCCTCAATGTCAACTCTACTTTTCCTCAACTGTAAGGAACATAGTATGTATAAAAGAGAAAAGGAGCATTTCTTCAATAAGATGTTATCCATTCTGGAATCCTTTTAAACAGCAGTTGATTATTTCAGTGTCACCTCTGTGAACCAATGCTTAATCCTATGAAGAATATGCCTTATTAACAGTTATCTTTGCATGATATTGTCATTAGTTCCTCTGTTTATTAACCAAACAATAATTTGAACTGTAATCTTTCATTGCTAAATTCATCACTGTTATTTCTTTGACCAAGCATTTCTCATCTATGACACTTGGACACCGAAAACTGAGGACAAGCCTGGCAATACTTCAAAAGTCATTTCCATCTTAGAAAACCTGTTGCTCCAAAATGCAAAGAAGTTTGTTTTGTTTTTGGTTTTTTAACTCAAGTACAGCTCTCCTGACTGTAACACTAATAGCATTTATTACTCTGCTAATATGTAGTATATGGCGAATCATAATCCAACATCTGTTTTCAATTTTTACATAGTTTTCACAAATCCACTTTTTTATAATTGGTTCAGACATTGTGACCAGGTTAACCCAGGGTCATGAAGCGAGTTTTGATTTTGTATGTAAGTTCTGAAACTGTAACTTACTCCGTTTCTAGGCAGAGCCCAAATGTTCCTTTCATCCAGCAGGCCCGAGAGCTTTCACACAGAGCTCAGTATGACTACCATGTGCTACGTTCCAGCTCCCCCTCCCTAGTGCGCACATGCGTGGTTTGGCTATCCAGACAAATTTGTCTGCATGATCTGATATGAAAACTACCACAGAACTGTGTTGCCCGCTGGTTTGGGAGTCCTGTGATGGATGGATGGAGGGAGGAGGAGGATGCTCCTTCCAGGTAGTGCTGTTTGGCTCCAGACAGATAGGGTTTGAAGAAGCCCCAGGGCATTGAGAAGGTAGAAAAAGGTGCCTCGTTCTGGTGTGGACAGGGTAATGTCTCTCAAGCCCTGTGAGCCATTTGTAGATGTGTGCATGGATAGACTGGTTTTTGGAAAAATTCACAGCAAATTGATGAAGCTAGTTGTGCACGAAAGTACTCAAATTGTCCCTTTGATGCTTTAGGGATCTAGTCTCGGGAAAAGAGATTGAACTATTGAGGAAAAAGTGCTGGATAAACTTGGGAAAGCAGCATCTTTGGGAAGAGGTTGAAGAGACACCTTTGGAACTGTTTTGGAGAGACAGAATAAACTGTTACTTTCACCACAGATACTGCTAGACCCAAGTTTCTTCACTTTTTTTTTGAGTCTTTGGGGAGGGGAATATTCATGCGGCATTTTGAGTTGAAGCAACCTTTTGAGGAAATTCAGAAGCTGAATCTGAATCTTGGAAAGCAGAATGGAATTGCCTAGGGAAGGAGATAGTGTTCACTAGATTTTGCAGCTCATGGATCACTGTCATCGGGGTGGCTTGCTAAGAATTCTATGGGATCTGTCTAGCTAGCATTTCATTTAATGTGGAGATAACAAGGTGTAGAGCTGGATGAACACAGCAGGCCAGGCAGCATCAGAGGAGCAGGAAAGCTGATGTTTCGGGTCTGGACCCTTCTTCAGAAATGTCAGCTTTCCTGTTCCTCTGCTGCCCGGCCTGTTGTGTTCATCCAGCTTTACACCTTGTTATCTCAGACACCAGCATCGTCAGTTCCTACTATCTTTGATCTCATTTAATGTGTTAAGTGTTGACCATGATTTTCTTAATTCTCATTCATCTCATGAGTTCTGAATGGTAGAAGACATATTGCCATTTGTCTTACTATCCTGACTATAGTAACATTTAGTTTTGCTGTTTTAAATCCATGGAATGTTGTGAATTTATCCTTTTTAGTAAATATCATCTGACATTTCACCTAGTTCTAAACAAGCTGTTGGTCACTAACAGTGTTTTTAAAAAAAAACTTAAGGGACAAATCTGGAATTGCAGCAGAAATTTCTTCAAAATATCTAAGATCAGATGTGAGCCATTTAACCCTTAAAACTGTTGCCCTTCAGTTAAATTGTGGCTGATCTCTGCTTCCATTTTGTTTAGCAACTTTTGCACTGAACCCTTGCCTAATAAGAAATATCTATTGATGACAAGTTTTGAATTTTAATTGTTTCCACAACGATTGAAGAGCAGAGTTTGATTTTCATAATCTTCCACGGAAAGTAAACTATTTCATTCCTGAATAAATTCTGCAAAAGAGGGCCAGGAAGCTGAGAGAAACTTGAGCATGAATGTAAGCTAGCAAGAAACGTAAAAGCTTCTATAGGCATGTGGAAAGGAGAATGTTAGCAAAGGCAAACATAAGCTGTTTGCAGACAGACGGTAAAATTTATCATGAGGAATTATAAAGTGGTAGAGAAACTAAAGAAATATAATCTCTTCATAGAATGAAATAGAATCTCCTGGAAATAGGAATACCAATGGACTACTGAGAATGAGGAGGAGATTTTACTTTCAAAATGTACATAAGAGATTGGTGGGACTTAAAGCTTGATTAAATCCGATGGCCCAGTTATGTAGTTTCTATTTGAATTTTCAGAAGAATTTTATTAGGCCTCAAGTTAGTAAGCAAAGTTAGAATACACAATGGGGTAAAGTGTTACCATGGATTACAAATGGGTTAACAGTTAGAAAATAGTCACTTTTGGGTTGACTGACTGTGGCTAATGAGATACTGCAAGGGCCAACGCTTGGGACCCTAGCGGTTCACAATCTTTAACAATGATTTGGAAGTCAATGTCAAAGTTGGTGGTAAAGTGTGTGTGTGTGTGTGTGTGTGTGTGTGTGTGTGTGTGTGTGTGTTTCAAGGGGATTTAGATTGGCTTAATGAGTACCAACAATATGGTAGATGGAACATAATATGGCAAGATGTTCTCACCTTTTTAGTAGGAAGAACAAATAGTCTTACCTGATGAGAGATTGGGAACTGTTGATGTGTGGTGGGACTTGGGCGGCTTGCTCATAATTCAATGAAAGCTAAACATCTATATATGTAGCAGGAAATTAGGAAGGCTAACGAGATGGTACTCTCTACTGCAAGAGGATTTCTGTACGGAACAAATGTTATTTTGCTACCATTGTATAGGCATTGGTGAGACAACACCTGGAGTGTGGTGTACTGTTTTGGATTTCTTTTTGCTCAGAAGAGTGCATTTTCCATAGAGGAATTACAATGAAGCTAGACCAAACTGATGCTTGGAATTGTTCTTAGAAGAAGTTTGAAAGTGGGGTCTTTATTCCCTACAGTGTAGAAGAATGTGACAATGGTGTTTTCACTAAGGATGAAAAAACTGCTTGCCTAGCTTGACTGAATGAATATAAAAAGGATGTTTCTTGTGACTGGCGCGATTGAGAACTTGTGGGGTGGGAAGAGAGAGAGAGAGAGAGAGAGACAGAGCCTTGAAAAAGAGTAGGCAATTTAGGACTGGTTAGTAATTTAACCATTGAGGGTATAGAACAGAATATCCTTTATTGCCACATCTACTCCATTGTAGAAGTACAGTGAAAAGCTTTTACAATGGCTGCCTCTTATGGTGCCATTTAAGTACAAGTACTTAGGTACAAATATTGGATGCAACAGACAAATAAAAAGTAGTTGCATTACTTTAGAGGTTTTAAAATAAATTTTAGAAATAAGACATCGTTAAAGGATTGATGTTGCGCTGAGGTGAAAGATTTCAACTAAACATTACATTGTAGCAACTCAGCACAGGGCCTCTGCACGTGGTCTGACTGCCTGCACCAATCCCCAGTCCAGCTGCTGTCCCCACTCCGGTCCAACCCTCCATTCCAGCACTTTCTCCCTGGGGCTCGCAGCCCGCGCTGCTGCTCCGTTATTTCATCTGACAGACTGCACTTGAGATTATGAATCTTTGGAATTTTCTGCCCAAAGGGTATGGAGTCTCAGTTGTAGAGTAAAATTTTGCAGGGGTATGGGAAAAATGTAAGATAATTACACAGGAACAGAAGATCAACTGTGATCTAGTTGGATAACAGACCAGGCTTTTGGGGCCGAACGGCCACCACCTGTGCAGGTTTGCTATGTTCCTCTTTTAATGTGCAAGGCAAACCTTGCTGTTAATGAGGTTGTTGCACAAGTTGGCTTGAAGTGTTGAAGGAGATGTGCTGGGAAGGCTCAAAAGTATTTGGACTATATGCAACATTATGTCAGTGAAAATATTTGAACGATTCATTAGTTTTGAGCAGTTACTTTCATACTGTCTCCTTTCCTGCATCCAGAAGATTTGCAAGAAACAAGTCCGTCAAAGTAAAGAAAACCAGTCGCTGGTCTGCTCAAAGGTTTGGGCTGAAGATTGTGGTGGTTTTTTAGGAGTTAGCTGACTGGTGTGAATTGATTCTCTTTTCCTCCTTTTTCCTAGAGTAGAAATCTTGATGGATATTTTAGATTTGCTGTGTAATTCCTTCCAGCATTCTCTTGTGTCTGTATTAATGTAAAGTGGAGGGTAGAGGGAGGGCCAGGGAAGCAGCAGTCACGTTTCAACTGGCCCGTAATTGTGTTTTAACGTTTCCCCTCAATGTCATCTGTGACTGTGACAACTGTCCTCATCTTCCAAGTTGATCTTGATTTTTGAGTGCTGTTCTGGAGATATGAGCACACATTCTAGGCTCATCCTCTCGTGCAGTACTGGAGACGTGCTGCGTTGTCTCGGGTGTAGTCTTTCAGATGAAATGATGGACCAAGCCCTCTAGGATGTATGTAAGAGATGCCATGTATTTTAAAGAAGAACGGGGATTTTTTTGTTTCTTTGGTAATTGTTTCTCAATCAACAGAACAAAAAAAGATTTATCAGGTCTTTTTTCATTGCGTGAGAAATTGCTGCACGTGGATTGCTTGCTGTTTTCTGCATTTAAATGGCAGATGGAGTTCAATCTGGACAAATGTGAGGTGATGCATTTTGGAAGGTAAAATTGAGGTGTGAATTAAACAAATGGCAGAAACCTTCAGCATTGACATAGAGGGATCTGGGCGTACAGGTCCACAGATTCCCAAATGTGGCAATACAGGTGGATATGGTGGTCAAGGAGGCGCACAGCGCACTTGTCTTCATCGGCCAGGGCATCGAATATAAAAGTTGGCAAGTTGTATTATAGCTGTATAAAACTTTAGTTAGGCCACAATTGAAATATTGCGTGCAGTTCTGGTTGCTACACTACAGAAGGACATGGATGCTTTGGAGAGGGTGCAGAGAAGGCTTGCCAGCATGTTGCCTAGTCTGGAGGGTTTTAGTTATGAGGGGAGGTTGAATGAGTGCAATTGTTTTCACTGGGAAGAAGGAGGCTGAGGGATGACCTGATAACGGTCAACAAAATTAAGGTGCATATATAGCGTGGATAGACAGAAGTTATTTTTCCCCAGGGTGGAAAGGTCAGCTACAAGAGGGCACAAACTCAAGGTGAGAGGGGGGGAAAGTGTGCAGAAAATTTTTGAGGATGATGAGGTACCTGGAATGCACTGCCAGTTGAGGTGGTGGAAGCAGGCACATCAGCAATCTTTAAGCTGTATCTTAATAGACACATGAGCAGGAAGTGAACAGAGGGATAGAAACTGCGTATAGGCAATAAGTCAAGCAGCATCATAGGAGCAGGAAAACTTGACGTTTCGGGCCTAAACCCTTCATCAGAAATGGGGGAGGGGAAGAGGGTTCTGAAATAAATAGGGAGAGAGGGGGAGGCGGAT
>JAHRHZ010000145.1:85978964-86026132 GCA_024137785.1 Ginglymostoma cirratum | reverse complement strand
CTGACCTATCTCCTCCCTACCCCCCTACCTACACTCACCTTTACTGGTTCCATCCCCGCCTCTTCGACTTGTCTGCCTCCTCTCCACCTATCCTCTCCTCTATCCATTCTCTATCCGCCTCCCCCTCTCTCCCTATTTATTTCAGAACCCTCTTCCCATCCCCCATTTCTGATGAAGGGTTTAGGCCCGAAACGTCAAGTTTTCCTGCTCCTATGATGCTGCTTGACCTGCTGTGTTCATCCAGCCCCATGCTTGTTATCTCGGATTCTCCAGCATCTGCAGTACCTTTTATCTCTTATAGGCAATAAGTAGCTGGTCTAAATGAGGATTAGGAATCAGCGCAGGCTTGGTGGGCTGAAGGCTGTATTCTATAGTATTATAACAGCAATCACACTCTTTTAGCTGTCAAACAGACTTCCTGAGGCTGCACAGTGGGATGTTACAAATTTTGTTTTCTCATTGCATAATAGGATAACAACTCAATGATTGTCCCTGTTTGTTTGCAAACCACTTTATTCTACTGCAAATGTTGACACAGACCAACTTTTTAGTAGTCCTGTGCGCTAAACCTGCAGAGAACTTGTCATTGCATTCATGAAAATCCTTTTAAGAGTACCGACCTCTGACTAATTCTGCTTTCAAATTGGGTGTGGTCAGAAGTTGAGTTAAGAACAATTCTGGGTGACTATCCACATGAGCAACAGTGTGTCAACAGTTTTTATTGATTTCATTTGAGATTCATGCAGAAGTTTCCTTCTAAAGAGACTGATTCAGTGCTTGTGTGCTCTTACGCTCTTTGTGACTCTGCCAAGCTTGGTCCTCCTTTCAATATTTTAGTTTAGTTCACATTCAGACGATGTCCATGGCCAAAGTTTATCCTGTAACCAACATCCTGTTTTAAATTCTTTTTATTGTTTTTGTAGGAGTTTGCCATGTGCAAATTTGCACTTGTTTCCTGCTTAACTATTGTGAATATCTCCTTAAAGTGTATCAAGTAGATTAAAATGCCTTTGAGCATCTTGATGTGAAAAGTGTTTCCTTCCACCCCAGTGCTTCAGGCTAGGATTAGAGAAGCACATATATCTGAGAGTTGTAGAATGGGATAAATTTATACATATGGAGAGGCCAGACCATGAAAGGATTTGAAAATGAGGATAAGAATTTCTAAATTAAGCCTGCCAAACCAGGAACCACTGTATAATCAGTAAATGCAGGGATGCTGGGTGAATGGAACTTGGTAAACCAATTTTGGATGCCCTCCAATTTACAGAGGCTAGATGGTGAGAGTAGTGAAAGTTCTAGACAATTGAGTCTTAGTCCATTTGATTATTTCTTCCAAAATCTGGCTTTTAACCACGCTGGTACTTGTCTAGTACAAGTCCTGTGAACATTTATAAGGGATAGTGACTCGTGATGAATAGCTGTTCATTAGAAAAAAATGACTGTAATTGGGTTTAATAACTTTCTACTGCTCAGTTCAAAAGGCATTAAGTATGTTAATTTTTATTTTGGATCTTGGCTGGCTTTTAGCTAGTGTTCAACTGTTTAGACGACTTTAATTGTGGACCTGGTTTTTCAAGAGAATTCTTGCATCTGCTTTTATATTTATACTCTCAAGTGATCTTGTCGTAGTGCAATGGCTATGGAAAGAGTCAGGGCTGCCCACATTCTAGTTCCTTTAAACTGATGACAGAATTGAAGACTCAGGGTTTTCTCTCCCAGCAGCTGTCCATTACCTTCTGCAGCCCATTAATGCTCATTTTGCACACCTCCAACTCTGACCTCCTTATGTATCGTCAGTTTCTTATGCCTTCAAAGTAGACTGTAAAACTCTGAAATGCCTTCCATTAATCTCCCTACCTTTCTACCTCATGTCAACTATGGCTCAGTGAATAGTGCTGTTGACTCAGTGAGCTCGGGGATCTAGGATTTCAGTATAAAATCTGGAATTACTGTGCAGCACTCAGTCAGGCCTGCACTGCTGGAGATGCTGTCTTTCAGATGAGATGAGATGTGATACTAACGCACCCTCTAACCTCTTGGGTGCATGTAAAAGCTTTTGCAGCATTCTTTGCAGTACATGGGGAATTCTCCTGTGCCCTGGCCAATAGTTATTTCCTATCCTACCTCATTGAAACAGATTATCCAGTTATTATCACATTGTTATTTGTTGGAGCTTGTTGTGTGCAAATTGACTGTTTCCTCCAAAAAAAATTGTTGTTGAAATGTCAGGTGTCTACATTTCTCAAAATTTGGTCAAAGTGGAAGATTTTTGATAATCAATTGGACATCCTTGTTCTTGGCTTTATGCCAATTTTGGCCTTGGTATTCATTCTTGTGAAGAACGTTGGTGAGATTTTTGAGATAGAAAGGCACATTGCTGTTGGATCTGGACCTTAGGTATTTCCATAGGGTGTTGGAAGGAAAGAGAAGGCAGAGATGCTTAGTTTAATATCTCACTTGAAAAATGGCATGTTCAACAATGCAAAACTCCATCTGTACTGCACTGGAGCATCAGCCAAGCAACTTTACTCTGAATATAAGTACATCGTAATTCTGTTTGAAAATTTTAAGCAATTGTCAGTAAGGTATGTCTCTCTTGTGTGCTTGGTTGCTTATTCTAACTTCTTGTGTGACTTGGTGTCAGATTGCGATCTCCAAGAACTGTAACAAGGTGAGGTACTACATTAATGATGATGTGTAAATGTAAGTTATTTAACGTGGTCATTTCTACATAAGTGAGTGAATTAGTCTTCATTAGATGTCAAAGGTAATGGTACAGTCACCGTAGTTCTACTGGACCATGGGGCTGTTCTGTCAATAAAGAGAGATTTGTGGTGGTTTAACCTGAGGGTCACCATGTCTCGGGTAAGAGAAGTTGAAAAAGAAAGTCCCTTTGTGGTAATTTCAGCCGTATAGCAATTGAACCAATGCTGGTGTTACTGTGTTGCAAACCTGCTATCCAGGCAATTGAGGTAACTGACCCCAACCTCCCCTCAGAAAATGCTGTAATCGTTAATTAATCCAGTAAACAATTTGTGGAACTTCTTTACCTGAAGATGGTAAGAAATGGAACTCAGCACTGTATGGAGTAGTTGAGAGAAATAGTCTAAACTTCAATATATTGATGTCCTGAAATGATGAAAAATGTTTTTTTGGAGGGTGGCTTATCCTATTAAATACTTCTAAACACTAAATTATGAATTTTAATCAATTTATTCAACAATGTTAATGAGTTGTGTGTTATTCCCACAGAGCCTCAGTGAAAGTAGAGAAGTCTGCCTCACCACCAGAGGCTGAGTCTCCTCCCAGCAGTCCTGTGACAAAGGATGACAATCATGTAGCTTCAACTTCTCCTGCACCACATGTCCCTTCTATACCAAAGTCACCATCCCAGGTAATGTAGTTCATCAGTTGTCTTTCTGGTAGCATGCTGTCTTTTGATCTGTATTCTTCAATCAAAGGATATTGTTTATCCTTTGGCACATTTACACACTCACCTCCTCCTACATGGAATCACTTCCCATTGTTCTATGTATTTGCGAGGTCACCTCCCCACGCCGGTCTGATCTCTTTCCCTTATTGAGCTCCTAGTGGATTGCACACTGTCTCTCAGGAGCAAATGGATTTCTATTATAGTGCTATCCATGCTTTTATGTTACCTATGGGGCATCTGTTTCCTATACCCCCCTGGGTGGCAAGGATTTGCTGTATGCTCTGGATACATATTAGTGATTGGGAATATTCTGGAATACTAGAGCTTGGAATGGTTTGCCTTTGAATTTTTGTAACAGCTATGTGAGAACGTACCTAAACTCAGTTCACCATGGTACAAAGTGTGGAGGATTTGGTTTAAACTGGCTAGTGCGTATCCAGTTACTGTCTTGCGTGTTCTTCAGATGTTTGCTGACTCTGTATGCCAACAAAAATATACGCTACCAGGTTTTCTGTCGTAAATGTGCTGTCATCAGCGTTAGTAGTAATCTTCTAAGCCACTTTTTGGGATTAGGGCTCACCTGATGAGATTCTATGTAAAATTCAGGAGACGCTGACTGTAATATTTCAATGTTTGATTTTATTCCATCTTATCTAGTGTATAACATGACGATAAACTAATGCCACACTGAATGATGCAAGTACACTGTCAAATCAGACTACCCAAGAAACTGGTGGTGTCAGAAGAAGGACTACTTTGACTTTAAGTAATTAACTTACTTGGACAATTTACTGAGGTGCTGCAGGCGTGGTGTGGCTCAAAACTAGTTAACAGGCTTTACCACTAAAGATGCAGCTCTATCCCACATTCAGAGTGGCAGACAGTGACAAGTGTGGTGCTGCAGTGTTTAGTGCTGGGACTCCAGCTGTTCACAATGTACATTAATGATTTGGACAAAGGAGTTGAATGCCATAACTCCAAATTCGCAGATGCCGCGAAGCCGGGTGGCAGTGTGTGCTGTGAGGAGGATGCTAAGAGGTTGCAGTGTGACTTGGACAGACTATGTTGCGTGTACCAAGTACTTGCACACTCAACCAATGTGGATAAGTGTGAGGTATATAAATGAGAGGCTTTCAGTTGTTTCAGCGGCGGGAGTCCGGGAGAAAGCGCGAGGGCAGCCTGGGAAGGTAAGCTTCCACCCAATAAATTTGGGAGTTAACTAATACCCGAGACACTACTTGCGTAGTGTCTCCCCCCTATCTTCCACCACCTCTAACCTAATAATAACGACTAAGTGTGGTGAGCAGGTAAGCTATTTGCATTTTTTTTTTGTCATCTCTGTTATCTCTTGGGGTTGTCACCCAGGCGCCAAATCCTCTGGGAGCAGGTTGGAAGGCAAAGCCGGAGTCTGTTTGAGTACATAACGGAGTAAACTTACTGTGCAGAAAGCACTGCAAAACTTATATAAAATAAATTAGTTTTTTTATTTAAGTAACTAAGGAGAGATTGCAGGCCAGGTGATGTGTTGTAGCTGTATGATGTGGGAGCTAGCTGATCCCGTTGAGAAAGGCAGTGACAACATCTGCAGCAAGTGTTGGCTGCTTGAGTGGCTCCAGCTCAAAATTGACGAGCTGGAATCCAAACTCCAAACACTGCGGCACGTCCGGGCGGGGGAGAAATACCAGTCACACCTGGTGGATTAACTAATGTTAATTCGATCAGCGGGCAGGGACAGCAGTGTGTGACTGCGAGTGAGGCAGGTAGAGGGACCCTGCAGACGGGAACACAGCCGCAGCCCTTGACATTGTCCCACAGGTATGAGGCACTTGCTCCTTGCATGGATGAGGAACAGGGCTGCAGGAAGGATGAGTCAACTGACCATGGCACCATGGTCCAGGAAGCCATTTGAGAGGGTGGAGCAAAATGACAGATTGTAGTTGTAGGGGATTCCATCATCAGGGGGATAGACCGTATCCTTTGCAAGCAGGATAGAGAATCCCGCATGGTGTGTTGCCTGCCCGGTGCCAGGGTGCGAGACATCTCTGATCGGCTTGAGAGGATACTAGAGAGGGAGAGGGAGGATCCAGTTATTGTGATCCACGTAGGTACCAACAACATAGGCAGGACTAGGAAAAAAGACCTGTTTTGGGTTTATGAAAAGCTAGGAACAAAATTTAAAAAACAGGCCTTCAAGGGTCATAATCTCTGGATTGCTGCCTGAGCCACGTGCAAATTGGCATAGGGAGGCGAGGATCAGGGAAGTAAACATGGCTAAAAGAGTGGTGTGGGAAAGGTGGTTTCCTTTTCATGGTGCACTGGCATCAGTTCTGGGACAGGAGGGATCTATACCGCTGGGATGGACTCCACCTGAACAGGGCCGAGTCCAGTGTTCTGGCAAAAAGGGTAAATAGGGTGGTTAATAGGACTTTAAACAAGTAAGTAGGGGGGAAGGGAGAAGTGAGCGTAGAGGGAGAATAACAATTAATGTAAGGCAAAGCAGCAGGTTAGCAGGTGACGAGGAAGCTTCCACTCCATTGAAAATTAGGAAAAAAGGTAAAGGGAAGGAGAACTCGAGCTGTTAGTAATGGAGGTAATAGGACCCAAAAAGATGATGCAGAAACTGGCATAAGGGCACTTTATTCTGAATGCTCGGAGCATTCAAAACAAGGTGGATGAGTTGATGGTGCAAATCATGCAAATGGGTATGATTTAGTGGCCATTACAGAGACATGGTTACGGGATGATCATGACTGGGCGTTAAATATCCAGGGGTATCAAACTGTTTGGAAGGACAGACAGGAAGGTAAGGGAGGTGGTGTTGCTCTGGTTTTTAAGGATGATATCAGGGCAGTAGTGAGAGATGATATAGGTTCTACTGAACAAAACATTGTATCCATTTGGGTGGAAATTAGGAATAGCAGGGAGAAGTCACTGATGGGTGTGGTCTATAGGCCACCAAATAGTGACATTGTGGTGGGGCAGGCAATAAACATAGAAATAGCTAATGCATGTAAAAATGGTACAGCATTTCTCATGGGGGATTTTAATCAACATATCAATTGGTCAAACCAGGTCGGTCATGGCAGTCTTGAGGAGGGGTTCATAGAATGCATCCACGATAATTTCCTTGAACAATATGTAATGGCACCTACGAGGGAGCAAGCTATCCTAGATCTAGTCCTGTGTAATGAGACAGGAATAATGATCTCACAGTTAGGGATCCTCTCAGAAGGAGCGATCACAGCATGATCGAATTTAAAATACAGATGGAGCATGAGAAGGTTAAATCCAGTACCTGTCCTGTGCTTAAACAAAGACTATGAAGGAATGGGGGAGGAGTTAGCTAAGGTAGAATGGGAGCAAAAACTTTATGGTGGGTCAATTGAGGAACAGTGGAGGACTTTCAAAACGATTTTTCACAGTGCTCAGCAGCAGTATATCCCAGTGATAAGAAAGAACTGTAGGAAAAGAGAGAGCCAGCCATGGATGTCTAAGGAAATAAAGGAAAGTATCAGATTGAGAAAAAAAAAACACATACAAAAAAGCAAAGAGTATGGGAAACTAGTAGACTGGGAAATCTTTAAAGGCCAACAGGAAGCTCCAGAAAAAGTTATGAAGAAAAGTAAGATAGATTATGAGAGTAAACTAGCTCGGAATATAAAAACAGGCAGCAAAAGTTTCTCTAAATATGTAAATCGTAAAAGAGTGGCGAAGGTAATGGATGAGAAGGCCAATTTAATAACCAGGAATGAGGAAAGAGCCGAGACACTAAACAGTTATTTCGTGTCAGTCTTCACTGTGGAAGACACAAATAACATGCCGAAAACTAACGGCAAGAAGGTTATATAGCAGGTGAGGACCTAGAAACTATCATTATCACTAAGGAGGCAGTGCTGGGCAAGCTAATGGGGCTAAAGGTAGACAAGTCTCCTGGCCCTGATGAAATGCATCCCAGGGTACTAAAAGAGGTGATGGGGGAAATAGCAAATGGATGAGTAATTATTTACCAAAATTCACTGGACTCTGGCTGTTTTCCAATCTGCAGGAACCACCCCAATGTGACGCCACTGTTTAAAAAAGGAAGTAGACAAAAAGGTGACTATAGACCAGTTAGCTTAACTTCGGTAGTGGGGAAAATGTTTGAATCTATCATTAAGGAAGAAATAGCAAGACATCTGGATATAAATTGTCCCATTGGGAACACCCAGCATGGGTTCATGAAGGGTAGGTCATGTTTAACTAATTTGGTGGAATTCTTTGAGGACGTTACTTGCATGGTGGACAACGGGGAACCTGTGGATGTGGTGTATCTGGATTTCCAGAAGGCATTTGACAAGGTGCCACACCAAAGGCTGCTACATAAGATAAAGTTGCACGGTATTACAGGTAATGTATTGGCATGGATAGAGGATTGGTTGACCAATAGAAAGCAAAGAGTCGTGGTAAATGAGATAACAAGGTGTAGAGCTGGATGAACACAGCAGGCTCAGCAGCATCAGAGGAGCAGGAAGGCTGAAGTTTCGGGCTGAGACCCTTCAGAAATGGGGGTAAATGGGTGTGTTTCTGGTTGGCGGTCAGTAGCTCGTGGTGTGCCTCAGGGATCAGTGTTGGGACCTCAATTGTTTACAATTTACAAAGATGATTTGGAGTTGGGGACTAAGTGTCAAAATTTGTAGATGACACTAAGGTGAGTGGCAGAGCAAAGTGTGTAGAAGACACTGAACGCCTGCAGAGGGATATAGATAGTCTGAGTGGGCAAAGGTCTGGCAGATGGAGTACAATGTTGATAAGTGTGAGGTCATCCATTTTGGTAGGAATAACAGCAAAATGGACTATGTTTTAATTGGTGAAAAATTGTAACACATGGCTGTGCAGAGGGACTTGGGTGTCCATGTGCATGAATTGCTAAAAGTAGGATTGCAGGTGCAGCAGGTAATTAAAAAGGCAAATGGAATTTTGTCTGTCATTGCTAGAGGGATGGAGTTTAAAAACACTGAGACTGTGCTGCAGCTGTATAGGGTCCTGGTGCGGCCACACCTGGAGTACTGTGTGCAGTTTTCTTCTCCTTACTTGAGAAGAGATATACTAGCACTGGAGGGGGTGCAGAGGAGATTCACTCGATTGATTCCAGAGTTGAGAGGGTTGGATTATGAGGAGAGACTGAGTAGACTGGGATTGTACTCATTGGAATTCAGAAGAATGAGGAGAGATCTTATAGAAACATATAAGATTATGAAGGGAACAGATAAGGTGGAGGTAGGGAGGTTGTTTCCGCTAGCAGGTGAAACTAGGACTAGACTGCATTGCCTCAAAATAAAGGGAAGCAGATGTAGGACTGAGGTCAGGAGGAACTTCTTCACCCAAAGAGTTGTGAATCTGTGGAATTCCCTGCCCAGTGAAGCGGTTGAAGCTACCTCGCTGAATGTTTTTAAGGCAAGACTAGATAAATTTTTGAACAGTAAAGGAATTAAGGGTTATGGTGAGTGGGCGGGAAAGTGGAGCGGAGTCTCAGAAGGATCAACCATGATCTAATTAAATGGCGGGGCAGGCTTGAGGGGCCAGATGGCCTACTCCTCTTAGTTCTTATGTTCTTATCTACTTTGGTCACAATAACAGGAAGGTAAATTATTATCTGAATGGTGTTAGTTCTGGAAAAGGTGAGGTGCAATGAGACTTGGGTGCCATGGTGGAACAGTCGCTGAAGGTTGGCGTGCAGGTACAGCAGGCCGTGAGGAAAGCTAGTGGCAGGCTCTCCTTTGTTGCAAGAGGACTTGACTATTGAAGTAAGGATGTTTTGCTGCACTTATATCAGGCTGTTGGTGGGGCCACACCTTGAGTATTGTGTGCAGTTTTGGTGTCGGTCTGAGGAAGGACATTCTTGCTACTGAGGGAGTCCAGTGAAGGTTCACCAGACTGATTCCCAGGATGGCAGGACTGACCTATGAGGAAAGACTGGATCAACTGGGCTTGTATTCACTGTAATTTAGAAGAATGAGGGGGATCTCATTGAATCATATAAAATCTTGATGGAACTGGACAGGCCAGATGTGGGAAGCATGTTCCTGATTTTGGGGAAGTCCGGAACTAGGGATCACAGTCTAAGAATAATGGGTAAGCCATTCAGGACTGAGATGAGGAAGAATTTCTTCTGAGTTGCGAACCTGTGGAATTCCCTTCCACAGGAAGTTGTTGCGGTCAGTTCATTAGATACGTTCAAGAGGGAGCTGGACATAGCCGTTGTGGCTAAAGAGATCAAAGTTGATTGACTTATTTATTGTCACCCGTGCCGAAATACAGTGGAAAGCTTTGTTTATGAGTGGTTCAGGCAGATTTTAGTAAGCAAAGGATGTACAGATCAAAAAGACTTACACTTAGACAGAGGCATACAGGTTATGTTGTACAGGGTGTGCACGAGGCAAGATCAATATAAGCAAGATCAGCATTATTTGAGGCTAGAGAGTCCATTCATCAGTCTGATAATGGCAGAGAAGAAACTATTCCTGAACCTGCTTGTGCGTGTGTTCAGGCTTCATATCTTCTGCCTGATGGAAGAGGGTGTAGGACATCATAACCAGGATTGTACATCGACTATAGAACATGCCCTTCAGCCCACGATGTTGTCCCGACCGATTATCCTACTAAGATCAATCTACCCTGCATATCCTACATTTTACTATCCTCCACGTGCCTATCCAAGAGTCGCTTAAGAGTCTCTAAAGTTTCTCTGAAGTATCTGACTCCACTACCACTGCTGGCAGTGCATTCCACACATCCACCACTCTCTGTGTAAAGAACCTACCTCTGACATCTCCCCAATACCTTCCTCCAATCACCTTAAAATTATGCCCCCTCGTAATAGTCATTTCCACCCTAGGGGAAAAGTCTCTGACTATCCACTCTATCTATGCCTCTCATCATGTAGTACGCGTCTATCAAGTCACCTCTCATCTCTCTTCGCTTCAATGAAAAAAGCCCTAGCTCCCTCAACCTTTCCTCATAAGATTTGCTCTCCAGTCCAGGCAGCATCCTGGTAAATCTCCTCTGTACCCTCTCTGAAAGCTTCCACATCTTTCCTATAATGAGATGAGCAGAACTGAACACAATATTCCAAGTGTGGTCTAACCGGGGTTTTATAGAGCTGCAGCGTAACCTTACGGCTCTTAAGCTCAATTCCCCTGCCAGTGAAAGTCAACACACCATACGCCTTCTTTACAACCCTATCAACTTGGGTAGCAACTTTGACGGATCTATGGATGTGGACCCCAAGATCCCTGTGTTCATCCACACTGCCAAGAATCCTGCCATTAACCCTGTATTCTGCATTCAAATTCACCCTTCCAAAATGAATCACTTCACACTTTTTTCCTGGTTAAATTCCATCTGCCACTTCTTTGCCCATCTCTGCATCCTGCCAATGTCCCATTGCAACCTACAACAGCCCTCCACGCTGTCCACAACTTCTCCAACCTTGGTGTCATCAGCAAACTTACTAACCCACCCTTCCACTTCCTCATCTAAGTTATTTATAAAGATCACAAAGAGTAGAGGTCCCAGAACAGACCCCTGCGGAACACCATTGGTCACTGAGCTCCAGACTGAATAATTTCCATAAGGGTGTGATGGGTCTTTGATGTTGGCCGTGTTCCGCGGCAGTGAGCCATGTAAATAGAGCCCATGGATGGAAGGTTGGCTTCCGTGATGGCCTGGGCTGTGCACACAACCTTGTGTAGTTTCTTACGGTACTGGGCAGAGCAGTTGCCATACCAGGCTGCGATGCACCATTGAAAGCGCACTGTGCTGGTGCATGTGTAGAAGTTGGTGAAGACCCTCGGGGACATACTAAACCTCCTAAACTGCCTGAGGAAGAAGAGGTATTGCTGTGCTGCCTTGACTGTTGCCATCTAGTTGGGAAATCCAGGACAGGTTGTCAGTGATCGTCACTCTTAGGAACTTGATGCTCTTCACTCTTTTAGCCTCAGTTCTGTTGATGTAGATGGAACCTTCTTTCCAAAGTCAAAGGGGTATGGGGAGAGGGTGGGAATGGGATACTGAGATTGCACGATCAGTCATGATCATATTGAATGGTAGTGCAGGCTCAAAGGGCTGAAAAGCCGACTCCTGCAGCATTTTCTATGTTTCAGTGGTCTGAACCTCCTGACCCTGAAATCTGGCATTGCACTCCAGTACCTCTCCCAAGTGACTGAATATGAGGTCCCAGTAGCTAAAGTGTTGTAGAATTTGGTGGAATGTCACAAATACGAATCTCAACCCTGTGATGTTGTCGGGACTTTGTTTTAAAGTAGTTAGTGCTGTGGTGAATGAGAGATCGCAAATATTGAAATGTGACCTTGCTGAATTTGGGGTTTTGGTTAGAATGGATGCACTGGGTCAGGCTTTGGTCATGTTTAATGGATTTTTGAGTCTAAGCTGGTTGTAGTGAGGCACCCTTATTAGAAATATAAATAACTGGTGAGGATTGTTTTTATTCATTTAAGTGATGTGTGTTGCTGCCTAGGTCAGCATTTATTGCCCTTCTGTGGAGACCGTCTTAGAATCAACCACATTGCTGTGGGTCTGGAGTCGCATGTCGGCCAGACCAGGTAAGGATGGCTGTTTCCCTTCCTAAAAGGCATTAGTGAACCAGGTGGGCTTTTCTGACAATCAACAATGGATTCATCGTAATTTTTAAACTCCTAATTTCAAGTTTCTTTTTATTAAATTCGGATTTCACCCTCTGCCGTAGCGGGATTCAAACCTGGTCTCCAGACCATTATCTGTGTCTCTGGTTCAACAGTCCAGCAATAATACCACTGGTATTGCGTTTGTTATTCAATTTCATGGTAGTACTGCATAGAAGATTTTGCTGTCTTCAGCTAAAGAATGGCTAGTGTTCATTTGAACAAATGAAGCACCAAGTTGTATTCTGACTCTCTTTGCAGGATTGAAAGCTCTTCACAACTTGCATTTTTCTTCTCTACGTCACTAGTTCAGAAAGATACACTGGCATTGGAGGCAGTCCAGAGAAGTTTCACTCAGTTGATTCTGGGCGTGGAGAAACTGTTTTGAGACGTTGAGTAGGTTGGGCCTGTATTTATTAGCATTCATGAGAATCTTACGAAACACGTTCTTAGGGGTAACAAGGTGTAGAGCTGGATGAACACAGCAAGCCAAGCAGCATCAGGCAATCAGGAATTCTGACGTTTCGGGCCTAGACCCTTCTTCAGAAATGTTCTTCAGATTTCTGAAGGAGGGTCTTGGCCCGAAACGCCAGCTTTCCTGCTTCTCTGATGCTGCTTGGCCTGCTGTGTTCATCCAGCTCTACACCTTGTTATCTCAGATTCTCCAGCATCTGCAGTTCCTACTATCTGTGAAACATTCTTAGGGAGCTTTGATCAGCTACACGTGGATAGGTTGTTTCTCCTTTATAGGAGAGTTTAGGATCAGAGGGAAAAATCTGAATAAAGAGTTGCCGACTTCGGACAGAGGTGAGATGAGGCTTTTTTCTTTGGCTAGTGAATGTGTGATATTCTTTACCACAGAGGACTGTCAAGGCTGGATCATGCAGTATATTTAAAGCTAAGATTAGCAAATCCCTAATCGTTAAGGAAATGCAGGGTTAGGGGGAGAAGACAGGAATATGTAGTTGAAGATTATCAGATCAGCCATGATCAAATGGTGGAGTAGACTTGATGGAATGAATGACATATGTGCACTCCTGTGTCTTATGGTCTCGTACGCTATCGTATTGTCTAACCATTGATTTTGATCATTTGATGTGCAGAACTGTTTCCTGGTCTTGTTTGAAGGTTTGCACTCTTGTTCTAGACTTGCCAGCCCCTTGTGCATCCCGATGCTGTGGGCAAACACAATCCAAATCCCCATCTTTACACCTTCACTACACTAGTGGAAAACTCGTTCCTGAAGTTTCTATAAATTGTCCCTTCGCCATTTGTTTGTTTCTTCCTCTCATTCACAGTACCGACCTTTACGGACCTTTACTTTAAAAAAAAAATGAAAGAACTGCAGATGTTGTAAATCGGAAACAAAAACAGAAGTTGCTGGAAAAGCTCAGCAGGTCTGGCAGCATCTCTGAAGAAAAATCAGAGTTGGCATTTTGGGTCCGGTGACGCTTCTTCAGAACTGGCCAGACCTATATTGTTTTCTCTGATGTGCGTGAGCCCTTACTGTTTGGAGTTATTGAATGAGGTCAGATCAGCCTTGAGCCTTCAGTCACAGGCAACAGGCTGATCCTTAAAGTACAACACAAAACCAACCTGTCTGAGGAGAAGGAGATTAGTGAGATTGTCCGTATGTGTTACTTAATTTTCAGAATGGAGTTTATGTTCCTGCCCTTCCTATGATGACTAATCAGTTTACAATGTCTAAGAGTCTAGGATAAGCATCCTGTATTTGTCACTGTGACTAAGCGTGATGGTCGTGGGAGTATTGTTTTTTCCTGCCCCAAGCGATTGCCACTTTTGCCTATTAAAACAATTTAAACTTTATTTTAATGCTAACTAGTAAAATAAATACTCTGTAAATGCACCACTTTAAAACAAATTGACTTGATTTTAATGTTTTTATGACCTGCCTATAAAGTTGATTAAACATGATTAAACTAGACGGTTTACAAGATCCAAAGAACAAACTTTATGAACAGTGGTGTTTAAAAGGGGCTTACTGATTTTTGACTGCCTTGTTGGTTTGATAGCTAGTCATACCTCAGTTGTATGAATTGGCCATTGGGTAAAATTATATGACGCTAAACTCCTGCACCTATACTGTTGCCTGATGCCATATAAGGCTATGGAGCGAAACCCATATCAGTAATATACATAGACTAATCTGGCTCTAATTTCTGAATCTAAGGCTAGATGCATGTGAATCTCTCTCTCCAAAAAATGTTGATGCCAAAGGATCAAGTGTAGTTTCAATCCAGTAACTGCCTAGATCTTAACCTTGCTCTATGACTGCATTATCCTATCATTATGTCATATATTCAAGTTTGAACGTTGACTGACTAAATATTTTTTGACATGTTGTTGCTGTGTGGAGGGTTCTAAAGTGCTTTCTGTTGTCCCTATTTAATTTGAGGCTTGGGTAAGACTGTACCTTTTGCATTTAAATTGTCAGCAGGGCAGAATGGTGTTTGCTTGACTCAACGTGCTCTTAAAAAGAACCATAGAAAATAGGTACGTGAGTAGGTCATTCAACCCTTCGGGCCTGCTTCACCATTCAATATGATCGTGGCTGACCATCCAACTCAGTATCCTGGATACAGTCAGGACTGCAGATAGTGGAAGCCAGAGTTAATAGATGTGAAGCTGGAAAAGCACAGCAGGTCAGACAGCATCCAAGGAGCAGGAAAGTCAATGTTTTGGGCCGAAACCCTTCGTCAGCCATGGGACGTTGACTTTCCTGCTCCTTGGATACAGTCTGACCTGCTGTGCCTTTCCCGCTACACATCTATCAAGTTGTGCCCTGTTCCTGAGTGAAGAAATTTCTTCTCATCTGTTCTAAATGGCCTACTCTGTTTCCTTAGGCTGTGACCCCAGGTTTTGGACTCCCCCATCATTAAGAACAGCCATTCTGCATCTAGTCCTGTTAAAAATTTTATACGCTACTGAAATTCCCCACATCCACAATCACCACACATCTCTCCTTCTCCAGTAAAACTTGCATATGACACTTACAAGTCCATCGTGCGTCTAAACCTCAGAACAGTCCTCCAGTATAACCAGTACGTTCATTTCCAAGTATTACTTTACTGGGTTTTCCCTCTGGATAGGTGCAGCCCCCTGACTTTCCTGAGTACTGATGCCAGTGTACCAAAAGCCAGTTGGCATGTGATTTAGGTAATAGTCTAGAGACGATTATTCGTGGGGCCCTGCTCTACAATTTGGTGCCTAGCTCTGTCTAAACACACTTAAGCAGAATTTGCTTTCCTAATCCTACCCATGTTGTTGATACCAACATGGACTGTGCCAACTGGATCATCACCTTCCCACTAAGTTCCAGTCAAGCCCTGATCAAATGTCCTGAATCCTGCCACTGAGTAGGCAACAAAACCTTGTCCCATGCTCTTGACCGCACAGAAGTGTCTATCCCACCTTATTATACACTGTTATATTTCCTTATACAGTCCTCCTACCCTCTACAGCTGACATGATGCATATCTTTCCATTGTCTCTGTTCTAGGTGATTTATATTAATGAACTATGTTTAACTTGTCATGTAAAATTCATCATTCTCTTTAACACAATTTTACTGTTGATTAAATACGGATAATATTTAGAATGGAATTATATGTAAGCACTTGGTAGTCCATCAGCTTACCAGACCCCTATGATGTCCCTTTTTCAAATTATATTTCAAACTCTGCATGAGTTGGCTCCCAGCAGCAGAAGTGATGTGTACCAAAGAGATCGGGAACATAAAAGTACACCACCTTCACCCAATTCATCAAACTTCCATACTTGGCAAATTCCCAACCCTTCACTGTGCTGCCTGCACACTCCAGTCTCTGTATTTATACTGCTTGTGTCTTGGATGAGTCCACTCGATCTGCTATTATCCAAGAACTAGTTTTAGCTAGCTCTCTAACTACACTACAGCTGGCCTCATTCGAGAACCAGAGACTTACAACATGGAAACAGGCCCTTCGGCCCAACCAGTCCATGCCAAACATAATCCCAAACTAAACTAGTCCCACCTGCCTGCTCCTGGCCCATATCCCTACATTCCGGTATCTATCCAAGTGTCTTTTAAATGTTGTAATTGTACCCACATCCACCACTTCCTCTGGAAGGTCATTCTACAGGCAAACCATTCGCTGTGTTAAAAAAAAATTACACTCATGTCACCTTAAAAATGTGCCCCTTGTCTTGAAATTCCCATCCTAGGGAAAAGACCACTACCATTCACCCTATCTATACCTCTCATTATTTTATAAACTTCTATCAGGTTGTCTCTCAACCTCCTACCCTCCAGTGGAAAAATGATCCGGCCTTTCTTTGGAACTCAAACTTTCCATACGTAGCAACATCATGGGAAATCTCTCCTGAACCCTCTCCAGCTTGGTAATATCCTTCCTATAACTGGGCGATCAGAACTGGACACAGTATTCCAGAAGAGGCCTTACCAATGTCCTGTACAATCTCAACATGACTTCTCGACTCCTATACTCAAGGACTGAACAATGAAGGCATGTGTGCCAAATGCCTTTTTAGCCACCCTGTGTATATGTAACGCAAACTTCAAAGAATTATGTACCTGCATCTCTAGGGCCCTCTGTTCTACAGCACTACCCAAGGTCCTCCATTAACTATATAAGCCCTACTCTATTTTTGTTCTACCAAAATGCAATATCTCTCATGTAACCATATTGCGCTCCATCTGCCATTTTTCAGTCCATTGATCCATTTGGTCAAAATCCCTTTGTAATCTTAGAAAACCTTTGTCAATGTCTACTATGTCACCAAATTTTTGGTGTTGTCTGCAAACTTACTAACCATACCTTCTATATTCTCGTCCAAATCACTTTTATAAATGACAAAAGAAATTCCTTGTTTAAGCCTAAAGAAATTTTAGATCTTAGTTTTAACTCAAACAACAGATCATATTAGCACTAATTTTAAAGCATGATTAAGCCTTTAAATTCCCAAACTTACTAAACTCCCAAACCTTCCAATTTGTCAGCTGCACTCCTGTGGACAAGGTAAGAGGATTAGGAAAGTCACCTATGCGGAATGAATACCACAGACCACTGGACCATATAGTCTATTTCTGTGCTGTATAATGTAAGTAACTTTGAATTTGTAACCACTGCTTAAACATTAATGTAGCTTTCAGACTGATTAGGTTGAAAGAAGCTCACAGAAAATGCAGTTGTTGCAGTAAAACTACATTTAATTTGAATGATCTGAGGGCTGACTGTAATGGAGTACTGTCTCGCTTGGTTTATTACCAATTACTTTCTGAAGTGCTCTTCAGCTGTAACTGGGAACTTCCCTTTCCTTCCGCTCAATCTCTTTATGATGCATGTAAGAACCTGAGCACCAGTGCTTGTGTTTTTGGAACTTGTGGGTTCCCAGTCAGACTGGGCTCTGATCTGATGTTCTTATTTTTCACTGTGGTTGATGATTGGTGGGGCTGATGTAGCTGGGTTGTAACTTTTAACCTGTTCAATGGGTTGGTAGAGTTTATCATGATTTAGGTTTTTAATGTAAAAAGTACTAATTTCAATAGCTAGAGAGCTTGTAAGCAAATGGCAGATTATAAGGTGCAGCAAAAGAGCTAGATGCCACAGGAAGAAATATTAATTGAGGCACAGTTAACTATTGTCAAATTTACGAAGCCTTTGGTACATCTGCATATATTAATGCATAGGAATGTTTATTCTGTAGAGCAGGCTAAGAGGCAACATGTCTTTTCAAAATTCGGGGTTGGATGCATTGTAAATAACTTCTGTGCCATTTCCAATTACATTTTTGAAAGGCTGAACAACGTAAAAGTTAATGTAAACTAACGTATCTTCAGAAAGTGGTTGCTGAGGAGAATTTAATTCCGATATAGTCAATTGAAAGAGGCCTTGGTGGGTAGGAAGAACCTATTTCCATTAGCAGACAGGTCAATAACCAGGGAGAGAGATTTCAAGCAAGCAGATGGAGGAGTAGAGGTTTAGGGTTAGGGGTGTTGAAGAAAAAGGGTTTCATCTAGATGACTGTAGGAACTTGGTGACTAAGAGCAGGTAGAGGCAGAAACGCTCATTGCATTTAGAAAATACTTGGATGCCACACCCGGAGTGTGGTAACCTAACAAGTCTGTGGGTGGCTCGGAAGTCATGTCGTATTGGATAATGTTTTGCTGAGTAATGAGAACATGCTAGATTGATGATCTCCTTTTATGTTGGTTGAAATGGGACCAAACAAATGTGAAGAACAGCAAGATTTTTTATTAACCTGCCTGCTTGATCTGAATGTTCTTCCTGCCTTTCTAGGTCCAGCCTGCTCTGCTGTCCCTACTCCTCAAATCACTTGGTCTTTAGTAAGATGTTTGTTGCAGAGTTTACCACTGTCCTGTGTTGATCCTCTTTTTCCTGCTTTTTTTGCCATTGATGTATTTTTGTGCATATGCAGCAAAGGAAAGGTCCTCCAGTGCCCCCTCCACCAAAGATCACACCATCCAAGGACATCAAGCAAGAAAATATCCTCAATCTGTTTGACGACAGTTTCATCCCTGAGATAAGTGTGACGACACCTTCACAGGTTAGCTACTTCCCTCCCACCCATCACCACGGACTTGTGATCTGAATCACCATCATCTTAACATCCCCTTCCATCTTCACCACTTGACTAATTTTCATCTATCCATTGTGCATGAAGCATGCGTCGTTTCTGTTGGTGGTTTCTTGTCTCTGGCACATTCCTTTAGTTATCTACCTCTACTACGCATCTTGTTTTCCTTACAGCTGGATTGGGGCTGTCACCTATTTTACCAAGTCCTAACTAAAATATGTGAAAAGAATTTTGTTTTGTCGTGTAAAATTCACAAAGCATAATTATCTCTGTGTGGCAGAAAATAATTTTTGTGGGGTGGGGAGGGAGAAACCTGATTTTTTTTGAATGCTTTACTTTACATTTTAGGCACTTGTGATGGCAGCCCAATCTTGTGCTCTCTTGTCCGTGCATGCTTACATGGGCCATAAAATCAAAATACAACTTGTTCCTCAGTGCTGCTCTTGTACACTCAGAGGAAACTGGTGGTCATCTGCATGATCCAGGCTGAGCAAGTATCTAATGAACTTTTGATGAGCAACTTTTGTTTTCGCCTAAACTACTTGTATGCTATCAATATTTAAAACGTGTATAGATTTCAGCACTAATGGCTGTCAGCCTAGAAATGAAAGTTTTGGTTGTTGTGAAGTAAAAAGTTTTTTTTAATTTACTGAGTTGCGGTATCAAGTGGGTTTTGTGTTTCTCTTTACTCCACTGAAATTTCAATGAATTATTTGTAATATTTCATAAAGAATACTTTACTTTTCAACCTGTTGATGAGTTACTCAGTTTCCGATAATAGTGCTGCCTGTTTTGAGAATCTGCTGGGATTAGCTCTTAAAATAAGTCATTACTGTCTACCTAGTTTGGCTCCTAGATGATATGCTTTATTTACAAATCCACAGGCGAAGAGTTGGGTTAAATACTAGGAAGTAGTTATTTTCCAAGTTTATTTGACCTCTGGAATGGATCACTGAGGACAGGTAATTTTGCAGTCATTACAAAAGGGAGGTGGTACCTGGACATACCTAAGTATTGGATGTGGAAAGAGTGATGGGAACTTCTGACTGATTTGAGTTATGGATAATCCAAGTTATGTGGTGCTTGGATGAAAGCTTTGGTGATCTGGAAGGATCTTTGAGTATTTCCTGACCTAATAGCAGATTGCTTGCCTTTTCCAGGAGGTGATACTGGGAAGTGGACATGAGTCAGGAATGTTGAGGTAACAGTGAAGTTGACAAAATGGAGTGGGCTATTATTCCATTTATGCAGAAAAATGGGGCTAATTTATAAATGATTTGGACGTGAATATAGGAGGCATAATAAGTAGTAACTTTGCAGATGATACCAAAATAGGTAGTGTAGTGGATAGTGACCTTGATCAGATGGGCAAATGGCCCAAGGAGTGGCAGATGGAATTTAATTTAGATAAATGAGGTGTTGTGTTTTGGTAAAGCAAACCAGGGCAGGTAGTTGGACAGTTAATGGTAGGGCCATGGGGACTGTTGCTGAACAAAGAGACCAGGAGTGCAAATGTATAGTTCCTTGAAAGTGGAGTCGCAGGTAGGGCGATGAAGCCAGCATTTGCTTTCGTTGGTCAGTTCATTGAGTATAGGGGTTGGGATGTCATGTTGCAGTTTTACAACACATTGGTTAGGCCTCTTTTAAAATACTGCATACAATTCTGGTTGCCCTTCTAGGGAAGGACGTTATTAAACTTGAGAGGGTGTAGAAAAGATGTTGCTGGGACTGGAGGGTTTGTTAGAGAGAGAAACTGATTAGGCTGCAACTATTTTCTCTGAAGTGTTGGAGGCTGACAGGTGACCTTATCGAAGCTCATAAAATCATGAGGAACGTGGATAGGGTGAATAGCCAAGGTCTTTTTACCAGGTTAGTGGGAGTCCAATACTAGATGGCATTGGTCTAAAGTGAGAGGAGAAAGATTTAAATGGGACCTGAGGGGTAACTCTTTCATGCAGAGGCTGGTGCGTGCATTAAATGAGCTGCCAGAGGAAGTGGTGGAGGTGGGTACAATTACAGCATTTAAAAGGCATCTGGATGGGTACATATATGGGAAAGGTTTACAGGATGTGGGTTAAAGGTTGGCAAATGGGACTAGGTCAGACTTGGATGTCTAGTTGGTGTGGATAAGTTGAACGGAGGGTCAGTTTCCCGGTGCTAGGGCTGCCAGACTTTGGCTGGTCTGAGGGAATGGAAATACAATTGCTGTAAATTGATTGGAGGCTGAGATATTCCCAACAAAGTCGTCTTCACCTCTAACCCTTTTATATTTGTTAAATTTCATTTAAAATGTGCAAATACTGGTTTGGAGCACCATTTGGCCATCTTATGCCTGCTGTGTCATCTAACGGATTCATAGCTGACCTGACTGTGGCCTTACCTCACTGACTTTTGGATTCTTGATTGACAAGGGAGTCAATCTACCTCTGTCTAAACAATATTTGATCACCTTATCTCTGCCTTATATAGAGAAAAGAATTACACACAGTTACGGCCTTCAAATTTTTCCTCATCTCAAACTTAAATGAGCAACCTTTTTTTAATGTTTAAGTTGTCTCCTAGTTTGAAGGGGACATCCTTTCAGCATCTACCCCATCAAATTACTCAATTAGTTGGTCTCATTATTCTTTTGTTAATGCAGATCAATATGCAGCTCTTTCCCAAAAGCTGTAGTTTGGAGTACTGATTGTCTGATGGGTCTGTTTCTAGTAAGGACTGTTGGATATACTTTTCATACAGTCACGTTCCTATTCAGCCTCTTGCTAAAGCTCAAACCCTCCCATCCCAGCAGCATCCTTAAACCTTTCCTGAACCCTTTCAATTTAACAACATCTTTCCTATGGGATTAGGATTGAATCCAGTATTCCAAAAGTGGCTTAACCAATATCCCGTACAGCCACAACGTGACATCCCATCTCCTATACCTGATGCACTGACCAATGAAGGGAAGTGTGCTAAACGCCTCCATAAGACATAGGAGGGGAAGTAAGGCCATTCGGCCCATCGAGTCTGCTCTGCCATTTAATCATGGCTGATGGGCATTTCAACTCCACTTACCCGCACTCTCCCCGTAGCCCTTGATTCCTTGTGAGATCAAGAATTTATCAATCTCTGCCTTGAAGACATTCAACATCCTGGCCTCCACTGCGCTCCGTGGCAATGAATTCCACGGCCTCCTTCACTACCCCATCTATCTGCAACTCCTCTTTGAAGGAATTATATACCTGCGCCCCTTGGTTCCTTTGGCAACTCTCCCCAGGCCCCTAGCTTTAAATGTACAAGTCCTGCTCTGATTGACCTTAACAAAATGCAACACCCAACATTTATCGAAATTAAACTCTCATTTTGTTTAGCATCTTCCAGATTCTCTAACAGACCATCAGTGAGGTGCAGATGATTTTTTTTTAGTAATGAATCTACTTTCCCTGGCATGCTGCCTCCTCATGCCCAGAGGAAGATACTGAACTTTGGGTCCAATGACAAGTGTTCACTTCCAACGAAAAAGCAGCATGTTAATCAACAGCGTCTTTCTCCTTTCTCATGGCCTTGGAGAGAGGAAAAGCGAGGGAGTAAAATGCCTGCATTTTGTTAAACTTTCTCTACTGCATTAATTCCCCTTGGCAGATGGATTTTGTTTTGCATGCTTTTCGCTGTGGTAACATGAAGTGTTGCTTCATCAGGGAACACTTGGGCTCCTTTGTGTGATATTTCACGTCTTCCTAGGTACTTCAGAAAATTGTTTCAACCAGATGGTAAAGAGGAGGTAAAGGTGATGAAAACTTAAACCACGATTGTGACTTGAACACAGATTTGAATCCAAGTGTGCAACCTTCCAGTGCCAGATTGTTTTGTTCAACGCATTTCCTGTAGTTATCTGGCCAGCATTTGAAATGAATCCAAGTAAACGCAAACTGCAAAAGAATTGTATCATGTTTTTTGAAAGCAATGTGTGTTGTCGTGTCAATTCAGTTTGTTCAGTCTATTTGTTAAATCAATGTTATTGCTGTGAAATTTTCAAAGGGCTCTGTTAAACTGTTATTTTGCTGTGGAACAGTTTCAGCTGCCATCTAATTAACTAATTCAAGGCTAATTTAATAAAAGTAACAACTGATTCACAAGCTGCTGTGTCTTGATCAAGAACAAACAGAATGTTAAGCTGTCTGTTCTGAAGTCTGATATTGCTCTGTACTGATTTCACTGATCAGAGCTAAGTCCCGTACCTGTTGCTGTGATCTGGCCATACCCTTAATTTTTCCAAATGAAACGTCTTACCTTAGATCTGTCCTGTGCCCTACCCACTCTTCTATACTGGGAGGAAATAGATCTTATGTCAATCTTGCTGGAAAGTTAATATTTAGAAGGTTTCTGATCCAAGGCATGAATTTGTTTTCTGCTGCCAAACTTTTTTATTCCTCTACCTTTATAAAGCTACACAACAAAATCAGCAGTTTTTATTCGTTCACAGGACATTGGTGTCGCTAGCTGAGTCTGCATCCCTAATTGCCTTGAGAAGGGTGGTAGTGAGCTGCTGCACTTTGTGGTGTGGGGATCATAGAATCCCTATAGTGTGGAAACAGGCCCTGTGGCCCAACAAGTCCACACCGACCCACAGAGTATCCCACCTAGACCCATCCCCCTATAACCCCACCTAATCTACACCTCCCTGAACACTATGGGCAATTTAGCATGGTCAATCCACCTAGCCTGCACATCTTTGGACTGTGGGAGGAAGCCGGAGCACCCGGAGGAAACCCGCACAGGCACGGGGAGGATGTGCACACTCTGCACAGACAGTCATCTGAAGGTGGAATCAAACCCAGATCCCTGGCGCTGAGGCAGCAGTGCTAACCACTGACCACTGTGCCGCCTTTAATGTAGTTGGCAGGATGTTTTGTGTCATCTAGTTAATTGCCTTCTTCAGTTGCAACGTGCTACATCAGTGTCTGATCACAAATGACTTTAGTCTTTGGCTGCATCAGAATTGTGGATGTGGATCAAGACAAACTTGCTGCAAGTGGCTTTGGTCTGTCAGCCTCTTTAATTGGTGCAGACTTCTCTAAAATTGCTCTTGTGAAAGATTGTTATGCGTTGGTCTCCTCTAGTTTATATACCTCAACTTTTGCTGCTGTGAAACCTCCATGAGTTTCTGTCATATTCAGCTACTCGGCATTTCATGACATACTTGTGTAACAAATAAGTAAACTGTTTTTTCTCTGTTTCTCCTCTTTCCCCTCCCCGTGCACACTCCTGCCTAGTTTGAGGCTCCTGGGCCTCTGCAGGATGAAGGAAGACTATTGGACTTAGACTTTGATCCTCTGAAGCCAGAGTCCAGTTCAGTAGTGAGAGCAGCTTCGCCAGTCTCCCAGGTTTGTTTAGCTCAGTCTTTTCTCCAGTTAGTGACCCAACTATTCAAGTTGTAGAAAATTGAATTGACTTCAAGGCCAAGTTGGTTGATTATTGAATCAGACCATCTTGTTTTGCTGTGAGGAACCAGGGCTGTTGGCAATTATGGGGACAAAGCTTCTGACCATGTTGGTTTTATGGAGAACAATATACCTTGAAACTTTACCACCGATACTTTGGAAGGGGAGTCTTTAACTGCCTGCCTCTAGCTGCCCCAGGAACTTAGTTTTGAGCCACTGCAAACAATGAGGTGACATAGCATCTTGGGAGCACTGGAACACAGAACGCTAAGGTTTATTTTGATTTACAAATCATGTTGCGGTGAGGCATTGCCCATTTTTGTTCATCAGTGTGGCTTGTTAAGCCTTTTCAGAGGAGTTTTAAGCATCAACCATGAAGATAACGCTCTTTACAATTTTGAATTCACCTAGCCAGGATTGGGAGCTGAAACAACATTCACTAATATAGCTTGTAGATTTTATTTGCTTGATGTTTTGAAATCTGGACCAAGGGACAATGGAAATAACAAAGAACAAAGAAAATTGCAGCACAGGAACAGGCCCTTCAGCCCTCCACGTCTGCGCCGATCCAGATCCTCTGTCTAAACCTGTCATCTATTTTCTAAGGGTCTGTATCCCTTTCCTCCCTGTCCGTCCATGTACCTGTCCAGATACATCTTAAAAGACACTAACGTGTCTGCGTCTACCACCTCCGCCGGCAACGTGTTCCAGGCACCCATCACCCTCTGCGTAAAGAACTTTCCACGCATGTCTCCTGTAAACGTTCCTCCTCTCACTTTGAACTCATGACCCCTAGTAATTGAGTCCCCCACTCTGGGGGGGAAAAGCTTCTTGCTATCCACCTTGTCTATACTCCTCATGATTTTGTAGACCTCAATCAAGTGCCCCCTCAATCTCCGTCTTTCTAATGAAAATAATCATAGTCTACTCAACCTTTCTTCATCGCTAGCGCCCTCCGTACCAGGCAACATCCTGGTGAACCTTCTCTGCACCCTCTCCAAAGCATCCACTTCCTTTTGGTAATGTGGCGATGAGAACTGTACGCAGTAATCAACCTTCACTAATTTACAGTTAATGCATGGCCTCCTTTAGACAGCATATATTTACAGTTCTCAATGTTTAGAGAAAATTCATTCTAATTTTAGAGCAGTCGTTGGTATACCAACTCTGCAGATCCCAGTCAAAGTGAGAAAGATATTTTGAATTGCCACCCACAGATCTTCCCTACATCTCCTGCCATTGCCTTTATAGAACGGTTGAAAGATTATTCCTGCTCCTTACTCCCCTACACCTCACAGTTTCCAATGCTCTTAAATGTATTGTTTCTGGTTGCTGGTTGCTGCTTCCCGAAGGCACTGTGTGCGATGCAGTATTTGCAGTAAATTGCCACTGCCCATGGTTGCTTACAGGAATGGAGTGGTCGTTATGACATGCATGGGCTGCTGAGTTCTCTTTTTCATTCAACCCCTTCCACAAGCAAACTATTTAGTTGTGGTGTTGGCAGCATGACCAATATCCAGTACTCTGCTCTCAAAAACCCACTGGAATGAGGTTGTGCAGGCTACCTTTCACACTGTCCAAAACATCCCCCTTGCCCACTGTAGCTCTTCCATCCTCTGTTCTCCAACTCAGCTTCCCATTGGATATATTGAATGGAGGGTGCTCCTAGTCACTTGCTCGAATAGCTGTTTAATCGGCATTAAGCAATTTTTAATGAAAAACCCATGGTGAGACATTTACAGCTCTTGCCTTTTTTATTTATGCTTTAACCTTTTTTTCTCCTAATTAACCTGTTCAGAGATGTTATTACAATGTTCTGGAGCAGGTGGGACTTGAACCTAGGCCAAGGGGTAGAGACACTATCAGTGCACCATGAGAGTGTGCTTTTAAAAGCCTACTGCACCTCATGTTCCCAGGCAGTCCCCCATCAAGTACTAACCAGGCCGGAGTCTGCTTAGCTTCTGAAATCAGGTGTTTTCAGACTAGAATGGCTGTAGGCGCAGGCTTTCCTCTACTTGCTAATAAACTATTTTGCAGCACTTTCTTTTTGGAGTGATTGCTAATTGGACCAAGCCATGGTGTTATTGAGCTGGAATCATATCGCACCAAAGAAATCCATAGGCTCTTGTGTGCAGTGGTAGTGTACCTACCTCTGGGCTAAAAGGTGTGGGTTCAAGTTCCACCTGTCCCAGAGCCATGTCTTAACGTTTCTGAGCACTTTCTTTGAATTCCTTCTAATTATTTATTAATTGAGCGACACCGGTTCTTTCAAAGGGCAATCTAATTGGACCCAGTCCTCCAAACCCTTGCATTTTTTTTCTCTCCCACATATCTTGAAATTGAAACAGGAAAAATTTGAGATTTGGTGCCAGCACTAGTGCAGTGGTCTCCTTTCTTGTATAATTCCGTAAAAATTGAGCTGTCTTTTGCATCAATAAATATTTTAAAGCATAACTTAGTTTTGTCAACTGACACAAGATGGCTAGATTGTATTTAACTCTAATTAACTTGGGTGTTTACTGATTATCCTTAAAGTGCTTTCCCTGTCCTTGTTGAGGTGTAGTGTACTCTTAAAGACCATGTAACTAGCACCTGCTCAATTCACGTTTTGTGTATTTTATTCAACATGCTAGTCTTTACCTTGGGATTTGTGGGAGGTAAGCATTATAGATCACTATTTTTAAAACACACTTAACTTTTGGCATGTTCAACAATTCTTGCCTGTTTCACTGCCCGTTCAGTTACGTTTATATATAGTCCATGTGCTGCTCTGAACAACTGACAGAGTCTAGGCTTGAATGAGCGGTTAGGTGCTTTCCCTAATGTTCACCAGCATGCACTTGTTTGTTGTTTCTTCTGTAAAATGACTTCCTATTCCTATATTCAACCTCGGACTCTCTGCAGCTTGCTCACAGTTGCTTTGCATTTAAAGCCCAGTGTTTTGTCTAAGTAAATGTTACTTTGTATGTCTGTGCCTGTCTTGCCTATATCAAATGGCTTCCCAAGTTGCAGTGTGTCTGTTATGTCCTGTTACTGTTGTCTTTGTACTTTTGTTTCAGTGTTTGTACAGTCAAATTGGACAAGAGGATGTGAATTTTTTAACCGGCTGACTAAAGAATCCTGACGCAGAATGGTTTCTTTAATACCTGCACATCCAGTTATTTTCTTTTGCCAATCGTGTCCGGTTGCCTTGTTATAAAGTTATCGTCATGGCTAATGTAACCGCATTTTAGAAAGAAAATCAGTAAATTGGAGTCTCTGGGGATCAGCTCACCACTTGTAACATAGTGGTTTCACACACTGCTGGAGTTGTGTAATGCTGAGTGCACAAACTAAGTACTGAGGACCTCCACTGTAAGCAAGCTTGGATTGGATCCCCAAAGCACCATACTGCTTGCTGGAAATACTCTGATCTCAAAGCATCTATGGAAAGAAATAATTAATGTTGCAGGTCATCAGAATCCTATCATCAGTCCCATTTATGGGATGGATGGGTCTGCTTGCAATCAGTCTAATCAGATTGCAGAAATAAAAACAGAAATTGCTGGAAAAGCTCAGCAGGTCTGGCAGCATCTGTGGAGAGAAATCAAGGTTAAGGTCAGAACAGAGGTAGGGTCACTTGACTCGAAACATTAACTCTGATTTCTCTCCACAGATGCTGCCAGACCTGCTGAGCTTTTCCAGCAATTTCTGTTTTTGCTTCTGACTTGCAGCGTCTGCAGTTTGTTTGGTTTTTTAATCAGATTGCAGTATTACAGTTTTCTTTAGTTTTCTCAAATAAGTCTTCTGCAGTTGTGGGGATTGTATCATTCTTTTCTCACTCCCTTTTGTATAGATATCATAAGTGTATAGATATAAATTTAATATCATAGATTTCTTTAGCTAATTTGTTTAAATTAATAGAATTTCTTACAAGGAGGAGACATGTAGGATCTGCATCAACTGGCACCTTGTGTCACTTGTGCTCACAGATTTGTCAGATGGAAGTCACCTTACTTCGACTACAGCGCAATTTATTCTTTTAGTGGTAACCTCTCATGGCTGAAAGGATTTATTTATTTTGTTTGAAGATAATTTGGGATGTTTCTGTGCTTCGTATTTCATGACGTCAACAGTAATGCACCAGTGGGATTGTGGTTGAGAGCCTTTTGGATGCTTTAATCACTAAATTTGATTAAAAATGAACAGTCTCTTTGGGCCCTGATGAAGGGTGTAAACCCGAAACGTCAACTTTCCTGCTCCTCTGAGTTGGAGGAACACAGTAGGTCAGATAGCATCAATGTTTATTGACAATCTCTTTGGGAGGTTAAGTTAATTTTCTTGATCCAGTATTACAGTATTGATGACCCTTGCATGGGTTAAGAGCAATGGAAATCTTTTAATACCATGTAGCACCTCCAAATGTTAAGGCACCTAGAGTGCCTGGTTAATTGCTGATGTGACTGTCTTGGCATTAACCACACATATGAACTCAGCCAATCTCAGTAAAAGTTCCCTTCTAACTGACTTCAGTTAACCCCAGCTGAAGAATACAGGAGAAGAAATCCAGCTGGAGTTTCCATTCATTATTATACAGTGAACCCCTGATGTCTCTCCCAGATATTTGTTTAGTGAAACAAAGTATTCTATGAAAATTAGACATAATTACATTTCCCAGTAATATCCAAACATTTCTGCTTTGGTTGTGTGGCTTTAAAACCGCACTGAACAAAACCTTTGGAAAACTGTTTGTGAATAATGTTCTCCTTTTGATACTTTTGCATCGTGCATGTCAATGGCACGACCAACATTAATTGCTCATTCTTATCCGCTTTTAACTGAGAGGCTTACTAGGTCATTTCAGAGCTCAACCGTGCTGCTGTGGGACTGGAGTACAATCAGTAACACTGGATAAAGAT
Source organism: Ginglymostoma cirratum (assembly GCA_024137785.1). Lineage (NCBI taxonomy): Eukaryota > Metazoa > Chordata > Chondrichthyes > Orectolobiformes > Ginglymostomatidae > Ginglymostoma > Ginglymostoma cirratum. Next base: position 85,997,079 of record JAHRHZ010000145.1, on the reverse strand, counting down.
GTGAGATGTCCATTGCCAAAAGGCATAAGTGTACCAGAGGAGTTGCAACAACAATTGGATGGTTTAAGATCTCTAACTGTTGCGAATTCTTTCATTCCTGATTCATTTAATTAACTGAGCTTAAATTCCACAGCTACCGTAGTGTGATTTGAACTTGTGTCTTGGATCATTAATCTAGGCCTCTAGATTAGTAATCCAGTAATGTAACATTACGTTAGAATTTGCAAGGTATAAAATAGTTGCATTCTATAATGAGATGTTGCCAGTATTAAGTTTGTCTTTGTCGTGACTGTTGCAGGCGTCCTTTTGACATGATGACCATTCTTGATCAAATGTAGAATTTGCATATATTGAAATCTGCAGACATGAGCAAAGAACTAAATTATCTGAAGAGTTGCAGTCTGTGGTAACTGTGGGGCTAGGGTTGACTTCACAATTGAGTTATTCTATTGGATTGATTTGTTTTTAAGTGGGGAAGGTGGAGGTAAATTGAAGTTCCCAATCCATTCTTTTCTTCAATTCTGCAAAACTTGTAGTGGAGTCATCAACAACAACTGCAAATTGTCAGTGTTCGTTATTGCATTTCCTTTTAACTGAAGTGGGAAGCTATACATGCAGGGTGTGTTCTGCATCATGGTATTCGCAAAGACATTGTAAAGTAGAAGGGTGTAACTGTGTATTTGCCAGAAATATTTTCCGATGATATTGAACGAAAGTGAAGCAAGAGCCAATGTGACCTGAGCAAAACATCTAACAAATATTCAGTAGCGTGCAAATTCTCTTGAAAAACAAAATTGATACTGAGATTCATTGGAGTGATGTTTTGACCTGATATAAACTACCAACTACTGTTGTAGAAACTAAAGCCTTTTGTTTTTGCATTCCATTCTTCTTTTATGTGGGTCTCTTCACTACTAGCCTGTCTTTCTTTTTGACTGTGCTTTTATCTATCTTTTCTCACTGAATGGTACAGCCTGAAAAAACTGCATCTAACAGCATTTCCATGGACCAGTCTCCTAGAATGGCCATGGGCGATGGTCTTAGTGAGAGCAATTTTGCAGTGGACTGGTCAGCCCAGCCCAACCTGCTTAGCAAAAATGAAGGTGCCACTGCTCAAGTAAGTGTGAATAATTGACTATGTAATTTTAGATGATGTTGCATATATCCTGAACAGTGCAAACAGTGTCTACATTATTCATTGCCCTGCAAAAGTTTTGCACTTGTCGGGGCTCCAACTGGAATGTTGAATACGGAGTTACCACATTGCCACTTGCTAAACTGAGTTATTTGTATGATAACGAGCTGCAGATGCTGGAATTTTTTTCCTCATTTGTCAGATGTGGGCATCACTGGCTGGCCAGCATTTATTGCCCGTCTTTAGCTGCCCTTGAGAAGGTGGTGTTGAGCTGCCTTCTTGAGCCGCTGCAGTCTCCCTCCTGTGGGTTAACCCGCAATGTCCTTAGGGAGGGAATTCCACACTTGAAACAAACGAAAACAAGTTGGTGGAGAAACCGAGCTGGTCAGGCAATGTTGCAACTTTATAGAACCTTAGTGAGGCCACATTTGGAATATTGTGTTCAGTTGTGGTCCCCACACTACCAGAAGGATGTGGTGGCTTTGGAGAGGGTACAGAAAAGATTTACCAGGAAGTTGCCTGGTCTGGAGGGCATTAGCTATGAGGAGAGGTTGGAGAAACTTGGGTGGTTCTCACTGGAACGACAGAGGTTGAGGGGCGACCTGATAGAGGTTTACAAGATTAAGAAGGGCGTGGACAGTCAGAAGCTTTTTCCCAGGGTGGAACAGTCAGTTACCAGGAGCCATGGGTTTAGGGTGTGGGGAGCAAGGTTTAAAAATGATGTATGAGGCAAGTTTTTTTTTTTTTTTTTTTTTTACACAGAGGGTGGTGGGTGCCTGGAACTCGCTGCCAGGGGAGGTAGTGGAAGCAGATACTATAGTGACTTTTAAAGGGCATCTTGACAAATATATGAACAGGATGGGAATAGAGGGATACAGACCCCGGAAGGGTAGGGAGTTTTAGTTGTGACGGGCAGCATATTGGTCTAGGCTTGGAGGGCCGAAGGACCTGTTCCTGTATTGGAAATTTCTTTTTTTTTAATCTGGCAGCATCTCTGGAGAGGAAAGACCATTTTGAGTCAAGTGACCCTTCTTCAGAGCCCAGTTGTTTTTCTTTAGTTATTTTTGGCTGTTCAGCAGCTGCTCTGCAGTGCCACCTGGAGTCTGATTGAAGTCAGAATGGTGTTTTTAAACATAGTGGCACTCAACCAGGGAGACAATTTGCAGGTCATGTTCTGGTGTTTTGTACTGGAACTGATCTTTGGAGCATTGAACAGGGGTAGGTTTTTGCATCATGCTTTTGGCAGGCATAAACTTGAATAATTATTTACACCGGGTAGAATTATCCCTTTCTGAGAAATGGCCAGGAGAGTCCTAAGAGACGCAAATATTGAGTAGTGGCACCAGGTAGATACCTGCCATCTTGGCAATTAAAGTTCTGGGCAGGAAGGCACCAATTAAGGCTGTTAACTGATCTATTAATCTACCTGTCACCAGCCTTCCTTAATAGCTGCCTGGTCAGGTGAAAGGAAGGCAGCCTTTCCTTTATGGCTTGCCTGCTTGGTTGTGAGAGGAGTCTCAATTATACCCCAATTTCCATCAAATGTGGAGCACAGGTGAAGTTGGGGGTGTGAAAGCCCCAGCTGGCGAATAGCTGACAGATTCAGGTGGGGTGGGACATCTCCGCTGCTAAATCGGTTTGGATGAGAAGGCTACAGCCACCCAGTCACGTTTTTTAGTTTCTGATTTGACATTTGATCTGGTGGGTTTTCTTGCTAGCAGGGTTAGGGATGGGGCATGGTCTGTTGATCTTAAAAACACTGCCCCTGTTCTTAGACAAAATTTGGAAACTGTTAATCCCTCTAAAATTTGTGTACTATCTAATCTGGATGTTCAGATTGACCACGTTGGTAATGTCACTGGTGGTTTTTTTTATTACTGTTCCCATCACCTCAAACATTGCTGTAAATAAGTTTCTCATTTGGACAGTGCTATCACACTTGGAGATAACACTTTTTCAAATTAGAATTGAAGCACTGTGCCTCAATTTTCACCTGTAAACTAAAAGACCTTGGCCATTCACGCTCACGATTTTATAAACCTATATAAGGTCATCCCTCAGCCTCCAGTGAAAAAAGCCTCAGCCCATTCAGCTCAAACCCTCCAATCCTGATAGCATCCTTGTAATTTTTTTCTGAACCCTTTCAAGTTTAACAAAATCTTTCCTATCGCCGGAAACTGAAGAGATCAGAGACTGAACACAGTATTCCAAAATTGGCCTTATCCAATGTCCTGTATGCCTGCAACATGACATCCCAACTCCTATACTCGATGCACTGACCAAGAAGGCAAGTGTGCCAGATGCTTCCGTCACCACTTTGTCTGCCTGCGACTCCACTTTCAAGGAGCTATGCACCTGCACTCCAAGGTTTCTTTGTTTGGCAGCACTCCCCAGGGCCCTACCATTAAGTGTAAAAGTCGTGCTCCTGATTTGCCTGACTGAAATGCAACACCTCGTATTTATCTAAATTAAACTCCATCTGCCACTCCTCGGCCCATTCACCCATCAAGATCTTGTCCACTACACCACCTATTTTGGTGTCATCTGCACGTTTACTAATCACACCTCCTATATTCACGTCCAAATTGTTCATATAAAGAAAAGCACGGGACCTAGTATCGATCCTTGCGGCACACTGCTGGTCACAGGCCGCCAGTCCAAACAAAACCTCTACCACCGCTCTGTCTCCTACCTTCAAGCCAATTTTGTATCTAATGGGCTAGTTCCCACTGAATTCTGTGAATTAACCTTGCTAACCAGTCTGTAGAACCTTGTTGAATGCCTTGCTGAAGTTCATATAAACAACATATAGTGCTCTGCCTTTATCAATCTTGTCACCTCTTCACAAAAAGCTCAATCACATCAGTGAGGCACAATTTCCCATGCACAAAGCCATTCTGACTATATCTAATCTGTCCTTTGCAAATGCATGTGAATCCTGTCCCTCAGAATATCCTCCAACAGGTTACCCTCCGCTGACCTAAGGCTCACCGGGCTGTGGTTCACTGGCTTTTCCTTGCCACCACATTAGCCATTCTCTAGGCTTCTGGCACCTCATCCGTAGTGTTTTGTGAAGGCTACAAGGCATTCTTCATCTTTCTCCCAAAACTAAGCTGAAAATTTCTATGGCCCGGAGAGTTCCTTATGACATTTCCAAAAGTGTGGATTTTAACACTATGCTTGCAAATATATATAAGATGGCAGAGTGTGGAATATGACTACTGATGCTCTTAATATTTAAGATCTAGTGCAGACAGGCAAAAGAAGTTCTCAATTAAGGGCTTAATGGTACCATTTTGGGGCTGTTCCTCTCTTTCCTCCCTCCTTAAGATGCTTCTTGAACCGATTTCTTCTACCAAATGTTTGGTCACTTAATTGCCTTGCATGGTTTGGTGGCGCACTTTGATAGTGTTTCTAGGGTGTTTTCCATTGTTAAAATCGGCATATAAATAAGGTCAGTGCTGTGCACAACTTGTGACTTCAATGCATTTCTGAATTTTTTTTTTTAAATTTTGCATTTTGTTCTGTTGCAGGCCATGGAGGAAGCAAATGCCCCTGGTGAAGTTGCAGGGAAGGGAGCTGAAGATAAAGTTGCTTCTGATGTTGTAGGAACCAAGATTTTATATAACCTAATACTGTATGGGTGTATTTTGGTGACTTTCGTAGATCATTTGGCTTGATTTTCGTAGCATCTGAAATTTTTTTTTTTTGTTTTTCTTGTGAAGATCAAATTGAAACTAATTAAAGGCCAGAAATATAGCTCGCTTCAGCAACGAAGCATAGAGTTGCTTCAATTGCTTCATTGATCAACTTTCTTTTGATTGATTGAGATGAAAATAAGAGGACAAATTCTGAGGGCCACATGTGTTAGTTATAGTGAATAAATTAGCAAGTTAATTGTTCCTTCCATCCAATGGGGTACGTTTGACAAAGGCAGACTTTTGAGGGCTGAAGTTCAAAGGATCTTCCAGGTTCTCCCCCTTCCTTCCACCCATCCATGTGCACACTCCAATCTAGCAACCATTCCCAAGACTTGAGTTTAGAAAGTGGCAGGTAAAGGGAAACGTAATTCTTTCCCCTCACGCACTGAAAGTAGCAATTGATACTGTGCAGTCCAGTACCTGAGTACTAGCAGTCTACTTGCCTCTCCACTGTCACAGGTGAACTTGAGCAATGAACCTTGGAGCACAGGTGGAGGCATGTCTGCCAATTATGCCTGTGCAGCTCTCTGAAAGTTTTATGTCTTCACTTGTCTGTTCTATTTAATGGATAAAGTGGAAGAAAATGTTTATACTGGCACTTTTGGGACATTGGACTGGCATGCTTTTGCATCCAATGACCCATTTCTTGAAGTATAGGCAATGTTGTAAGGAACTAGCCATTTTATGCATAGTAAAAATGAGATGCATGATTAATGTTTTGGTGATTGGCTGAGGTATTACTCATGACACCAGGGTGGACTCCACTGTTCCATTTAAAAGATAATCTGTGTTATTATTCCCACCTGAAATCTCATGGGAAAGACGGCACCACTGACAATGTGACATTCCTCTGTACTGCCCTGGAACATTGATCTTTTTGAGCATCTCCTGAAGGGCAGGTAGACTTAAATTTAACAGAACACATTTTTTTGAAAAAAAAAAGCTTGTTCTGGGCGCTTGAGCATCTGTGGAAAGAGCAGCATTTGCTGGCCTCCCGAATTGTCCTTGATGGAGATGAGCTGCTGCACTGTGTAGGTACATAATGTTTTCTTCTATAGTGGCTTAATATCACGTGTGGCTCACTGAGCGCTCAAGTGTCAGCCACATTGCTGTGTATATGGAAGGTTGAACAAGAAAAACAGATTTCCTCCCCTGAAGATTCTCAATGAACTAGTTGGGTTTTTACAACAATGTATTCATGAGACTAACATTTTATTCTAGATCAGTTGAATTTTAATTCCCAAACTGGGATTTGAACTTTTCTTGAGCACTTGGGCCTCTAGAATTCTGAACATTGGCTATGCTACTATACCTTAGTAATGAAAGCATTTTGATACTGTTTGTACGATTTGTAATGTTGGATGCCAGTCTTTGATCTAATTAATATTTCCCTGAATTTCAGTTGGAGGCGCAACCAGAACCAAAGAACGAAAGTTTGGAAAATGAAACTGGTACAGACCTTGCCATGGTGAGGGAAATATTGAGAGAAATTTCTACCAAAGCAGCCTGCAGATCTCTGTTAGATTGTGGTTGATCTGTGTCACAAGTCCATCTACTTATCTTGGTTCTGTACCATCTTGTAGCAGTTAATAAACCTAGTTATGTTTTCAGGGAATCTGAACTAAGATGCTGGTTAAACTGTCTTACTCATCCGAGCTGGTGGTCTTCTGTCTGTCATTCTCACATGTTCCACTGAACGGCTGCGAACAGGTCAACTAAATCTTGCCCAGAATCAGGTTCCACTCTGTTGCTGTCTTTGAGTTTTCTTCTACCCTTGGACTTGAATAATGCACGAATTGGTTGAAACAGGAGAGCAGAGTGGATCTGCTGATATCTGACTGAACTAGAGCTGTGCTCACCTTTTGGTGGGATCACACAGCAGAAACCAAACTTACGAGGGTGCAACATGTCCTACGTTTCTGTTCTTGGTCTCCCAATGTCTCACTTGCAAACTGCTTGTATTTAAAACCCTCCAAACCCCCTCTGTTTTGAGTAGTTGCCAGTGTTCTGAGAAATCAGGCGTTTCTCTGACTCCAGCCGCATCTATACTTGCCATTTCCTTTTCTGTTCTCCAGTGGTGGCTGTGCCTTTTCAGCAATCTAGCCCCCAGACTTAGGGTGCACGAAGATTGAACAAAGTGATACCAAAGAGCCCAATTGAATTGAGAGATGTGGAAATGGTGAACTTATAAGAACCTTTTACGTCGTCCAAGAACACTGTACCCAATATATTGCTTTATAGTGCAGTCGCTATTGTTTTGTAGATAATTATGGTAGCCATTCTGCACAGGAGACTATCCAATGACTTGTGTGCAAGCTGAGTTGATCAGATTTGGTGCTGGTTTGATGATTGAGCGATCAGTCTTGATCAGCATGTGCAAGGAGAATCCCCTCTGATATTCCAGGATTTGTGGTGAGATTTCTATTTAGAGCAGGTGTAGGTTCAGCATCTCGCCCAAAAGGTGACACCGACTGATGCTTACCAATGAGCTGTCCCAGAAAAGTACTTAGCTGAAGTGGTGGTGAAGGCTACGTTTGTCTGAAATGTCAAGAGGGCAAATGAGCTTTGATGCCAAATGTTACTACCTGTGTGATTTCAGTTTCCATTCACTAACTCCCCTTTGCTTGCTGACTAGAGTGAGGCATTGCTGGACCAGGATCCAATTTAAAAATTCTCATCTGTGGTTTCAAATCCTTCACATTGCCTGTTCCTATTCTTGTAACCTTCTGGGATATCTGTTTCCCCATGGTCCGGCCTCTTCGTCGTACTGACTTCCTAAGTGCTCTAGTTTTGGCCATACCTTCAGCTAGGCCCTAAGCTCTGGAGCTCCCTCCCAAAACCTCCATAACCCTGGCAAATCTTGAAGTTCCTCAGTACTTTTAGACAAAGCCTTTGTCCCCTTCCAGTGTTTGTTCAAGTAATTGTGTCAGATTTTATTTGACAAAACACGTCTATGGAGTGCCTTTATCAATGGCCTATTTTTGCATTAAATGTAAGTTTAAAATTTGCAGAATGCTAAATGCTATTCTTTTTTTCCCTAAATTAAGTCTAAGGATGTTTTGCCAGCTGTAGTAACAGAGACGCTTCCAGCATCCCCCAATGGAGCTGTCTATGACGCAGTGCCTGCTGAGGACATGGAAATGCCCCCTGGATTTCAGTTTAAGGTGGGTGTCAAGTTTAATTTCGTACCAAAATACATTGACGTAGCTACTACTCCCAACGTTACTCCTATCATTCAGGTTTGACCAGAAAAAGAACCTAAATCCACCAGTTGTCGTATGTTCAGCAGGGCATTGTTTTGTTTTGAATGAGTGTGGATGGGAGAGACTGCAGTTACATATCCCTTCTATATTTTGCTCTATTCTCCTGGACAGGGACCGGTGCAGTGAATGATGCTTGTCCTCACTTGGAGCCAACAACAGTACTGTTGAGGAGAGATGTGCAGTGTAGCAACTTACAGGGTGATGAAATTTATATTGGGCAAAGCAAATAGAGAATTCAGTTGCATGTTTAAGGACGTTGGGACCCTAAAGCAAACTTGCAGTACTGTCACAGACCTGCATCTCATTGAGTATAAATACCACTGAGTGGGTTGAGTTAAAACATTATAGAACAAGACTGCAACACTATATTCGACAATAGAGTTGAGAGCATATCAACATATTCACAATGTATTCAATAGCCCTTGCCTAATGTGACTACATGTCTGAGCCTGGTGTATCTATAATTACCACGTGTAGCAGTTTGTGGAATTACCTTATAAGCAGTGTTACTGTGAAGTCTTGGCCTGAAATCAGTCCTTGACTTTGTCATTTCCTCAGCCAGTCTGTCACAAGCCCAAATGTTCTTATGCCAAGAGTTGCTGTCTGAATCTGTTTCTAGGAGAGTCAAACGAGACTAGTGGTGTAACTTGAAATACCATCCACCTTGGCTGGAAGGGATGGTGTATCTACCAGCCTTGTCCTTTTTAGGTAGTAGAGGTCACAGGGCCTAAGTTTGACAGCACCTCAATTTAATAAATCTCTACATAGTTCACAATGCCAGTGTCCTTGATCCCCAGTCTCCTTAACCCTGCATTCTCTGTGATCCCTGTGCTGCTGCAATTCTGGTGTCTTGTACATTTCCACTTTCTTCTGCTCTATTGTTAGTAGCTGTGCCTTCAGTTGAGGCCCTAAACGCTGGAATTCCTTCCTCTTAAACCTTTCACGTAAAGGATCACCTTGGATGTTTTTTGTTAATGTAGACAACTTGAAGCTGCTGATTCATGCCAAGGAAATATTGGCATCAGGGATCAATAAGAATTGACGCTGAAGGTTTTGTAGAGTAGAATGAAAGTGTATGAATTGTGATGAATTTTGTTGTGGCAGGTTCGGGCTGTCCATGATTACAACGCAACAGACACCGACGAGCTAAACCTTAAAGCAGGCGATGTTATTTTTGTTGTTACTCATGAAAACCCAGAAGAACAGGTGAGTAGTTCATAAACGTTAACTATGGTCGGAGCTATTTCAAGACTTTAGTTAGGTATGGAATGTTCTGTAGTGAGGGTGGAGTTGAAAAAGATGGATAATCTTCCATTTCATGTAACTCCTTATTTTTCCTTTTACAACTTCAGTTTGTCCCAAAGTGCTTTAAAACCAATGACTTGCATTTGAAAGTATAGTTACCATGGTCAGAAAGGAACCAGGACAACCAATTTGCATGCTGCAAGCTTCCATAATCAACAATGTGATAATAGATAATATGTTGATAATGCTGCTCTGGGCATTGAAAAACTTGTGTTCTTCCCCTTACAAACACAAACTTCTCAACAACCAAATGATGATGTTTACAGCATCTGTGGTGGGACCTCCATCCGGCTTTGAGTGCATCAATTGGAAATGAAATGACTGAAAATTGATATTGTTTGAGACCAAAGCAAATGTGTTCTCCGTGTTATAAACAGAAATCGTTGGTAGCACTGAGCAATCCTGTCAGCATCTGTGGAGGAGAGGAGCAGCATTAATGTGTCTGGTCTGAGACCTTTCTTCAACCTTTCATCCTGATCTGTCGTATTAACTTCTGTTCTTTCCAAAAATGCTGCCTGATCTGCTTCGTATTTCCAACATTTTCAACTTCACAGATGGGAACAGGAAATTGCATCCCTTTCATTATCTTTACGATAGTTAGGTGTAAGAATCAGGCTTTTTGTAGGACAAAGCATAAAAAGTCGTTGAATTGCTGAGATGGGTATGGAGAGGAGGAAATGGGAACTATATCTGAAGATGTGTTTAAAGCCTAAATTTTGCAATTTGATTTTAAGTTCAATATATTTACAAACTTGAGTAAAGGAGCAGTTGGATTGGTGTTTGGCAAGGAATATGATTGTAATAGTATATGACCCCACTTGAGCGTAATCTAAGTTGACTTGCTGAACCCTGAAGAAGTGCCGCATTGCCAGATATCTCATCTGAAAGGTGACATTAAATGAATGTTGTGTCCGCTCTCTGGTAAGGATCCTGAGCTGCTATGTTGAAGAAGAGCAGTGAAGTCTTCCCTGGTAACCAAAGCAATATTTGACACTTCAACACTTAACAGTCAAATTATACATTTGATGTGGTCTTGTTGTTTGTGGGACCATCCAGTGGGTAAATAAGCTGCCACACTTCTGCATTGTCAGTGACAAGATTTCAAAAAACACTTCACATCCATTTAAAGTCCTGTGGTTATGGAAGGATTTGCAAAAATGCAAGTATTAAGTGTATCTCGTTCCTTCTAACTTCAGGTCTAGCCACAGGGCTACCCAGTGATGTCTTGATATGTTCTTGAATTCCCGAGCATACTTGGCTCACCATTTTTATCTTGGAGTTCAGTGGCATTAACACTACCGAATTTTCCCTTCCACTAGCAATACCCAGGGGATACCATTGATCAGAAATTGAAAAACTGAGCCAGCCATATAAAGCAGTGAATGAAAAATGGGAAACTCTCAAAAGAGAGATGAATAGGGTACAATCTGGGTCCATACTCATGAGAAATAAATAGTGGATCCAAATGTTGACTTTAACTCTCTGGCTCTCACAGTTGAAATTTAACTGAGCAAGAGACCCTTACCTGGACCTTGGGGAGAAAGTACAAAAGGGCAGGGGCAGCCATTCCTGGGGTCTCAAATTACCCCTTTACCATGACAACACTCACTGGAGAACAAAAATTGAACTCCACGCCATCTGAGATGGAAAAGCTGATTTTTTTTTTTTTTTTTTTTGCTACTGTTACATCACTGTTTATTTGTAATCTTTTCCTCCACAGGATGAAGGCTGGCTCATGGGCATAAAGGAGATTGACTGGATTCAGCGCAAAGATTTGAAGACTGCAAGGAGTGTTTTCCCAGAAAACTTTACTGAGCGTGTTCAATAACCAATTGGATAGGAAAGAGCAGAGAGATGGGAGGAGGCTCCTGGGGCTTGTAGATGGAAGACCTGCACCAGCGCAATTTCCTCGTGTTTTGTCAGCCGAAAAACAGAAGTTGCCATTGTAAATGTGAAGCATTCAGCCCGTGGTTCATGTTTACCAGCTCTGGGTTGTGGTGCTTTGAATGCTCAAAGGGCAGCTGGTCCTTGGAACAAGCAGTTCTACCATTAAAACAGCAATTTACTCTAGTTTCTTCATTGCATGAAGTTCTGTCGTGACAATTTGAACATATGGGAAAGTCAAAAAACATATCTAAGGTATTGTGTGATATCCAGGTTAGAAGTGGGAGAAGGTTGATTGTGTTTGTTTTAAAGCTACTGGTGTTGCTTTTTAAGGGGTCTTTGAGCTGACCTTCCAAATGCTTCAGGAGGCAATCATGTAAGCGATGCAGTTATGTATGATCCTTAAACAGCCAATGTAAAGCTTGATCATTCATTCAGTTTGTGTTCATTGGATGATATTAGGGCAGTGACAGAAATGGGCAGTTGGAAACTGAATTTACATGATGCTTCTTATACCCTTGAACCACATCTGATTTTTTCCCTTTGGTGATCCTACTCTCTTTTTTTAATGTAATAATGTATGGAAAGGGATGTCCACTGATTTATTTTCACTGGTTCATTATTTTTATGAGAATTCCTCCTGTCTTTGGAGAGAGAAAAATGAATCAATGAAACAAATGTTGGGTGACTGCTACATGAGCCCGTCGACTATAGAGAATTGCAGGAGGGTCTTGATTTTCATTGGTATGCTATCAAAAGTGACAAAGTCAGTCATCTGGGTTTTTTATGTTGTTGATTTTGGGTTGGGGGTTTCTTTTCTCATTGTTCATAGGCTGGAACAGTGATTAGAGACTAGTCTGCAGCTAATTCTGGATAGCATTGCATTTGAGGTGAAACATCCCAGATTACCCTCCTTCCTTCCATCCCATTCCCCTTCACAACCCTTTCCCATTGGCTGTGTGGCAATGCCTCTGACCAGTGAGAAAGCAAAGGGCCTCTTTTTATTACTCTTTGGCTGATTCTTGACAGTCACTTGAACATTCTCTCTTCCAACTCTTTGTCTCAAAATAAAAGAGCAGAAGTGTTGAACTTTTTTTTTCCCCTGCGGTGTCAGGAGATGATCTTTCTAAATCCAGGGGACCCAGGACAATTCTGGAGGGTCAGCAGCCGCAGGTGGTATCAGATTGGCATCATTCATTCAGCCTTGGTCAAGGTTAATTTGTCTTCCATGAATTTTGGAAAGTTGATTCTCTAAACCTGGTTGTGAGGTGTTGTTTTGCCTGAAGCATTAATGACTCCATTCTCAAAACGTTGCACACTTCTGCATTTGTCTCTGCTCCTTCTAGGAAAAGCAAGAGATTACTGCCAACTTTGTGGAGTCTGGCCATGAGGTCCTTTGAGCCTTGCTGGGGTCCGCAGGTATCCAGTTCGTCTTATGGGTTTGCATGGTGGAATTAACAGATGAACATTATGGTCGAACCAGTCCCCCTCCATACCCCATGTGTTCTGCTGGATAATGTGTGTAACAGTCTGGATCGGTGTGTTTTTTTTTCACGTTTTACTTCTACTCCTTCCCCTACCCCAGGGACATCTGATGCCAAATAAATCCATGAGCTCTATTCAACGACTTGTAAACCTGTCCAGATCATTGTAAGCAGACTGAATTAAGATGTTGATCATCTTTTATTTTTATTTTAAATGCTGCTGTAGCCTTGGCAGGTTTGTCTCCAATCCTGAGGGCCTGACTTACCAGTATTTTAATTATTGTAAAACCTGCAATCATGTATTTTTCTCGTGAGTGAGATATTAGTTTACCTTGCAATCATGGGTTGTTGTTTTAAGCGAGCCATCTGTATAGTTTATCTTGACCCGTGTCTATTATGTTCAATGTGAGTCATTGCCACCTGTGAGTGTGTGTAAATACAGTAGTTTCCCAACAGTGTGACTTTTGAAGTGGCTTGTTTCAGTGTTGTCCTATTTCTTAAAAAAAAAAGTCAATTTCCCAATACTGGAACATCAGTTTGTTAATTGAAAAGTTTCTGTTGGTGAATTATTTCAGTGTCTTCCACAGCGTTGTGTTCTGAACATTTTTTTTCGGATGCAAACAGCCCTGATGTTCACTTCTGTGTGGTGTTACAGCCTGTGATGTCGCTCATTCCCAGTGATTTTATGCAATGCAGTTGGAATTGCTCAGTTCATAGCTAATGCACAAAGAAATAAAACTGGTCTTCTGGTTGCATGTTTCTTGTTTTTTTTTTTTTTTTTTTTTTTGTTTGTTTAAAAAAGAATTTGTGTTCTTGCATCCTTCTCTGGGCTAAATGGCTGCACTAGCCAGCTGCTAAAGAAAGTAGAAGCATATTTGGTTGTAGGGGAAATAACTTTTTAGAGAAATTGAGATGTCAACCTAATGAAACTACAAAAAGGGATAGCTTGTATACAAAGCAGGATAAATGACAAATGGTAGAAAGAGCGAATAGATTAGATGTAAGTAGTGCTACATCCAGTTATAAATGGTGGTGGATAATTAAAGCTACTCGCTGGAGGTGGAGGAAGCTTCACAGTTTCCCAAGATCCAGTGATAGGGAGCCCTGCACATCCGTGCAAAAGATAAGGCTGAGGCATTCGCAGCAATTTTCAAGCACACGTGTCAAGTGGATGATCCATCTCGGAATCCTTCAGTGGTCCCCAGCCAATTTGATTCACTCCAGTGACATCAAGTGTTTGGAGGCACTGGCTCCCTGAGGGCCAAGGGCCCTGAACACCTGCCAACAGTACTGAAGACTTGTGCTCCAGAACTTGCTGCTCCCATAGCCAAGTTATTCCCGTACAGGTATTTACCTGACAATGTGGAGAATTGTTCATGGTGTGTCCTATACATTTTTTTAAAAAAAGAACAAACCTATCCTGATTAATTAATGCCCCATCTGGGTATCAGTTTGCTGAACAGCTGGTTTGTGATGCCGAGTGATGTCAATGACATGGGCTCAGTTACCACCTCGGGCTGTGATTACCAATGCAGGTCCTGTCTTCTCACCTTAAACCGTCACCTAAGCTGTGGTGACCCTCTGGTTTTAATCACCATCAATCATTTCACAGTCCTCTGGGATTATCGTGACTTTACCGTTGAAGGAGAATAAATGTGAAATGATTCAAGGTGTCATCAACTGTGCTATCCAGCAGTACCTCATCAGTGATAACCTGCTCAATGATGTCCAGTTCGGGTTCTGTCAGGGCCACTCAAATCCTGAGCCTCGTTATAGCCTTGGTTCAAACACTGACAAGAGAGCTGAATTCCAGATGTGAGTGACTGTTATTGAGGCAGCATTTGAGAGTATGACAGCAAGGAACCCTAGAAAATCTGTAATCATTGGAAATCGGGGAGCAAACTCTTCTGGTCAGAGTTGTACCTGGCAGATAGGAAGATGATTGTGGTCTTGGAGATCAGTCATCTCTGCTCCAGGTAATCACTATAGGAGGTGCCTTGGTTTTTTTTTCATGTCCTGTCAGTCATTTCTAGTAAATCACCCATGTTTCCAATTGAGAGTTCCTTGGGGTTGTGTTCTAAGCCCAGCTACCTTCAGCTGCTTCATCACTGCCTCCCTCATAAGCTCAGCAATGGACGTGTTTGATGTGCAATCAATATTTAGGATGACTCCGATTCTGAAGCAATCCATCTTCAACAAGATCCTTGCTTGGGCTGACAAGGGGCAAGTAACTACATAAATGCTGGCAATGACCATCTCTTGATGTTCAGGGATATTCTAAGCACTGAATCCTTCACTTTCAGTATGCTAGTCTACCATTAAACAGAACCCAACAGAACTAGCTATATGAATATAGTGGTTGCCAGATCAGGTCAGGAACTGGAAATCCTGCAACAAGCAGCCTTGCTGCTGACTCCCCAAATCCTGTCCACTATTTACAAGCCACAAGTCAAGGTGTGATGGGGTACATCACACCTGTTGGAAGATAAAGTGAGGGTGATCAAAGGTAACACAGTGTGGAGCTGAAGGATCACAACAGGCCAGGCAGCATCAGAGGAGCAGGGTGCCCTTGGTCCCACGTCTGTGGGACCTTAGATCTTTCCTTGAGCTGGTGAACTATTATGGAAAGTTTGTACATAACCCTGGCCTCTATCCTGGTGCCTTTGCATCAACTCTTAAAAGCAATGGTCACACAGCCATGCCATAACCTTCAGAGAAGTGAATAAACAGCTATCATCCTCTTAAAATATTGGCACACTATGATCCCAAGCAAGATCCGGTGTTGACATGCAATGACTCCCTATATGGCATTAGCTCCTAGATGACCCAATGAAGAGGAATGCTCGATAGCATATGCATCTGGAACTTTGGCGAATGCAGAGCATAAATATGCCCAGATAGAGTTGGAAGGTTTGAAGATCATATTTGGAGTCAGGAAGTTCAACCAATACCTTTACGGACGTAAATTTGTAATAATAATGGACCACAAACCCCCTGCTAGCTCAACACATGGAGGACAAGGCTATGCCACCCCTAGCATCCAATGCCACCCCAAGCCGAATTCAGCGATGGGGTCTAATACTAAGTACGTGTAATTACAAGTTGGAACACAGTCCGGGAGGTCAACTAGCCAATGCATTGACCCACCTCCTGCTGGCGGGTACACCACCAGTGGCACTGCTACTTGAAGAGTCTGTAACTGTTTTAAATTTTTTTGGATGCACTTCCAATCACAGCTGACAATTTCAGCCTTCGGACACAGAATGATCTAGTCCTGACAAAACTGAAACAGCTGGTCGTCATGGGGGAAGCCAAAGGAACATCACAACCAGAAAAACCTTTTTGGACCCAGAGAGACCAGATCACAGTAGAGGACGGCATATTGTTATGAGGAGCAAGAATGGTTGTCCCGAGCAAAGGGCACTGCCAGATACTAGTCGGACCCCATCAGGGTGATCCAGAGGTTTCCAAAATGAAGTTGTTGGTGAGAAGTTATGTCTGGTGGCCAGAATTGGGAGCAGACCTAGCTGCGCCGGTGGGGCAGTGCCCATACTGCCATAAAGGACAAAATTTCCTGCCAGCAGCTTCCTCCATATTTGTGGGGATGGCTATGTAAACCCTGGACTTGGTTACACATTGAGCTCATGAAAGGGCTGGCATAGTCAATGCTTTTAGACGTTGTGGATGCCCACTGAAAGTAGCTGGATGTGCGTAGAGTTCATTCATCAAACACGGGGACAACAATAGAAAAACTGTGCACATCTTTTGCAATACACCCTAGCCCTAACCTATTCAGCCTCTCCCTATGGCTCAGACTCTCCAACCCTGGCAACGGCCTTGTAAGTCTTTTCTGAACATTTTAAAGTTTCACAGCATCCTCCCTATAGCAGGGAGATCAGAATTACGGACTTTATTCCAATTGTGGCTTCACTAATGTACAGCTGCAACCTGACCTCCCAACTCCTATACTCAATGCACACACCAACAAGCACAAGCATACTAAATGCCTTCTTCACTATCCTATCTATCCACTTTCAAGGAACTATGAACCTTCCCTCCAAGGTCTCTTTGTTCAGCAATGCTCCCCAGGACCTTACAATTAAGTGTATAAGTCCTGCCCTGATTTGCCTTTCCAAAATGCAGCACCTCATGTTTATCTAAATTAAACTCTGTCTGCCACTCCTCAGCCCATTGGCCCATCTGATCAAGATCCCATTGTACTCTGAGGTAACCTTCTTCATTGTCCACTACATCTCTAATTTTGGTGTCATCTGCAAACTTACTAACAATACCTGTTATGTTCACTTCCAAATCATTTATATAAATGACAAAAAGCAGTGGACCCAGCAGCGATCCTAGTAGCATACAGGTCACAGGCCTCCGGTCTGAAAAGCAGCCCTCCACCACCACCCTCTGTCTCCTACCTATGAGCCAATTCTGTATCCAAATGGCTAGTTCACCCTCTATTCCATGTGATCTAACCTTGCTAACCAGTCTACTATGACGAACCTTGTCAAATGCCTTACTGAAATCCTTATAGATCAGTCCACCATTCTGGCCTCATCAATCCTCTTTGTTACTTCTTGCAAAAACTCAATCGAGTAAGTGAGACACGATTTCCGATACACAAAGCTATGTTGACTGTCCCTAATTAGTCCTTGCCTTTCCAAGTACATATAAATCCTGTCCTTCAGGATTCACTCCAACAACTTGCCCATTACTGACATCAGGCTCACCAGTCTATTGTTCCTTGGCTTCTCCTTATCACCTTTCTTAAATAGTGGCACCACATTAGCCAACCTCCGGTGTCTGGCACCACAACTGTGGCTATCAATGATACAAATATCTCAGCAAGGGGCCCAGCAATCACTTCCCTAGCTTCCCATTGTGTTCTAGGGTACACCTGATCAGGTCCTGGGGATTTATTCACTTTTATGCATTTTTAGATGTCAGCGCCTCCTCCTCCATAATATGGACATTTTTCAAGATGTCCCAATTTATTTCCCCACATTCTCTATCTTCCATATCATTCTCTATAGTAAACACTGATGCAAAATACTTGTTTCATAACTCCCCCATCTCCTGTGGTTCCACACATAGGCGGCCTTGCTGATCTTTAATGGAACCCTATTCTTTCTCCAGTTACCCTTTTGTCCTTAATGTATTTGTAGAATCCCTTTGGATTTTCCTCGACCCTATTTGCCAAAGCTATCTCATGTCCCCTTTTTGACCAGGTGTTCTGCAAAGCGGTCCCCAAGCCTCCGCTTGGTTTCCCCGATGTAGAGGAAGCCACAACGGGTACAGCGGATGCAGTATACCACATTGGCAGATGTGCAGGTGAAC
>JAHRHZ010000145.1:85954782-85973964 GCA_024137785.1 Ginglymostoma cirratum | reverse complement strand
CCGTCCTCCCTGGACTGACCTATCTCCTCCCTACCCCCCTACCTACACTCACCTTTACTGGCTCTATCCCCGCCTCTTCGACTTGTCTGCCTCCTCTCCACCTATCCTCTCCTCTATCCATCCTCTATCCGCCTCCCCCTCTCTCCCTATTTATTTCAGAACCCTCTTCCCCTCCCCCATTTCTGATGACGGGTTTAGGCCCGAAACGTCAAGTTTTCCTGCTCCTATGATGCTGCTTGGCCTGCTGTGTTCATCCAGCCCCATGCTTGTTTCCTCTAAACCTCTCCTATTTGTATCCGAATGTTTTTTAAAGGTTGTAAATGCACCTGCATCCACCAATTCCTCTGGGAGTTCAGTCCACGTGTGCACCACCCTATGTGTAAACAAGTTGCCCCTCAGGTCCCTTTTAAATCTTTCACCTCTCACCTTAAACCTGTGCCCTTTAGATTTGAACTCCCCTACCCTGGGGAAAAGACCTTTGCTATTCACCTTATCTGTGCACCTCATGATTTTATAGACTTCTATTTGGTAATCCATCAATCTCTTACGCTCCAGGGAAAATAGCCCCAGCCTATTCAACCTCTCCTTACAGTTCAAACCCTCCAATCTCGGGAACATCCTTGTAAATCCTTTCTGCATCCTTTCCAATTTAGTAATATCTTCATTTCTGTAAGTGTTACCTTTCTGTTATCCTAGGCACCACAATGCGTGTTTCTGTAAGTGCAGAGGCACGGGTTGGGAATAGGCTGGGGGTAGCTTTCGTGTCCTTCCCAGTGACCCCCAGCTCTATGTCCCAGTGAATGGTCACAGAGGACAAACTGCCAAAGGCTTGGGAGGAAATTGCTGGAAATGCCTGTGGAAAGGAGAGAGACGAGTTGTGAAATGAGCCTAACAAAATAACGCAACAACAAATCAGATCAACTACTTAAGATTGTCTTTTATTTGTTTCTCAGTGTGACATTTGCCCATTCTTCATGTAGAAGAGGAAACACTGTTATTGGCTATAATGAAAGGCTCATTGATTTCCCTAAGGCTATAACTTGCCTGTGCGTAGCAACACCTTAGAGTTATGAATGACTAATGAAGTCATTGTCCAAACAACAAATGAAACTTAATCTCTTTGCACTGTGAGGCTGCCAGTGCAGGAGGATGTTAGTGTTAACTTGATTTTCAACAGGCCTCTTGCTCAGGGTTTCATGCTGTGAACACTGTGCTGTGATAACCAGAAGGAGCAGTTATCTGAACACAGTCACCAAAGTGCAAAAGCATCATGACTGATACTCCCAGTGCAGCACTGAGGGACTGCTGCACAGTTAGAAGTGTGACTTTCTAGATGAAACAGTAAACTGATGCTCTGTCTGCCCTCTCAGGTGGGTCTAAACTATTTTATTACGCAATTTCAAAAAAAAACAAGCAAGGAAGACCGTGGGCCAGTTATTGATCCCCAACGTCAATAAAAAAAAGGTGTTCTCCTGTCCTCCAGTCTGTATCAAATTATTGTTTGTGTGAGCTTGCTGAGCACAGGATGGTTTTAAATTTTAAAAATGATCACGTATCAAAGGAACCTCATTTGCTGTAAATGCTTCAGGATGTTCTCTAGCTAGGAATAGTGCTATGTAAATACAAGTCTGTCTTTATTTATTTAATGGTTCAGCTTCTAGAGTCATAGCCATAGAGACGTGCAGCACAGAAACAGACCCTTTGGCCCAACTTATCCTAAATAAATCTAGTCCCATTTACCAGCATTTGGCCCATATCCTTCTAAATCCTTCCTTTTCGTGTACCATGCAGATGCCTTTTAAATTTTCTAGTTGTACCAGCTTCCACAACTTCCTCTGGCAGCTCATTCCATACGCACACCACCTCTGCGTGAGAAGTTGCCCCTTAGGTCCCTTTTAAATCTTTCCCCTCTCACCTTAAACCCATGCCCTCTAGCTTTGTAGTCCCCTACCCTAGGGAAAAGACCTTGACTATTTACCCTATCCATGCCCCTCATGATTTTATAAACTTCTATAAGGTCACCCCTCAGCCTCCGATGCTCCAGGTAAAATAGCCACAGCCTATTCAGCCTCTCCCTATAGCTCAAACCCTCCAAACCTGGCAACATCCTTGTAAATCTTTTGTGAATGCTTTCAAGTTTCACAACATCTTTTCTTTAACAGGGAGACCAGAATTGGACGCAGTATTCCAAAAGTGGACTAACCAAAGTCTAGCGTGATTGCAAAGTTCAAATAGCTGCCAATCTTCTCTTAGTGACTGTGAAATGCTACTTAGACTTGACGCTTCTATGGATGTATCTTTCATGTGGCTCATATGCCCCCATTAGGCTTGGTCCCTGTGGCTCAATGGTAGCACTTTCACCTGAGAGAAGGGTTCACTAGGTTCAGGTCTGTCTCCAGATGCTTGGGTACAAAGTCTCACCTTAGATTCCAGCCCAGTACTGCGTTAAGGACTTCTGGTCTACAACATGCACTCTCTGAACTTACATTTGGACTTCCTGTAGCACTACTTGGAAGATGAAAAGTTGGAGTTTGTACTGATGTCCTGGCCAATCTTGATTGGTCAACCAATTAAACACAATAAAAAGTCTGAATGCTATCACACAGCTGTGTGTGGGGGGCTGCTTTAAGCAAATTGTCTATTGGGACAGAGATAGTAGGAACTGCAGATGCTGGAGAATCTGAGATAACATGGTGTAGAGGTGGATGAACGCAACAGGGCAAGCAGCATCATAGGACCAGGAATGCTGACGTTTTGGGCCTAGACCCTTCTTCAGAAATGGGGGAGGGGAAGGGGGTTCTGAAATAAATAGGGAGAGAGGGGGAGGCGGATAGAAGATGGATAGAGGAGAAGATAGGTGGAGAGGAGACAGACCGGTCAAAGAGGCGGGAATGGAGCCAGTAAAGGTGAGTGTACGTGGGGAGGTAGGGAGGAGATAGGTCAGTCCAGGGAGGAAGGACAGGTCAAGGGGGCGGGATGAGGTTAGGAGGTAGGATATGGGGGTGGGGCTTGAGGTTGGAGGAGGGGATAGGTGGGAGGAAGGACAGGTTAGGGAGGCGGGGACAAGCTGGGCTGGTTTTGGGATGCGGTAGGGGGAGGGGAGATTTTGAAGCTTGTGAAGTCCACATTGATACTAGACACCATGGTCCACCCCTCCTCCACTCCCAAAGTCTTCCCAAACTCCATGGAATCTTCTCATGCCACTGCAGTAAACCTGCTGTTTACTTCCTCCCTCCTCACTATCTGAGGCACGAAACACACCTTCCAAGTGAAGCATCACTTTACCTGCACGCAATCTAGTCTACTGCATTCACAGCTCACAATGTAATCTCCTCTACACTGGGGAAATGAAGTGTAGACTGGGTGACCATTTCACACAACACTTACATTCTGTCTGCAAAAATGACCCTGAGCATCCTGTTCCCTGCCACTTCAACACACTGCTGTGTTCCCTGGCCAGCGTCTGTGTCTCAGGCTTGCTGCAATGTTCCAGTGAAGCTCTGCACGAGCACCTCATTTTCTATCTGGGGACCCTGCAGCCTACAGGACTCAATATCGACTTGAATAATATTAGGGCATAAGCACCTTCTTCCCTGTCCTTTCCTCAGCCCCCAGGCACTATGTTATGGCATGGGCTGCTACCACGAACAATCCATTGTCAGGTACTAATGGTCCCCAATAGCAGCACCAGGCTGATTTTTACCCATTCCTTTTTCTGCCCAACTGTTCTCTCTCTGGGCTCCATCTCCACGTATCCTTTTATTCATCCTCCCGCTCCTTCTCTAGCATATACACCAACCTTTTCCTAGCTACAATCAGTTCTGAAGAAGACTCACAGGACCCGAAATGTTAGTTGTTCTGGCAACTTCTGAGCTTGTTTCTGATTTTACACCCGCCTTCCCCTGATAACCTTTTACCCCCTAGCCCCCTTGCTCAACATCCCAAAATGCTTTGCAGTGAATGATGTACTTTTTGACGTGCAATGTTATAAAGTGTAGCTGTTAATTTGCAGAGACTAAGAATCCACTGACAGTAACACGACAATGATCAGTAAATTTGTTATAAGATAACAAGGTGTAGAGCTGGATGAACATAGCAGGCTAAGCAGCATCAGAGGAGCAGGAAGACTGACGTTTCGGGCCTAGACCCTTCTTCAGAAATCTCTGAAATGGTCAGTAAACTTGTTGTTTGTTTCACTGACTGAGATATAAACATTGACCAAGAAAGTGGAAACTAGTCCTTCAAAGTTTTAAAAATTTGCTGCACATGCCACCTAACGTTTTACGCTGAGCAAACCTGGATAAGTTGGTTCTGGTACCTTCATCTAGGACAGTAAATGTGGATTATAAATAGCTGAGGGTCCCACGTTGAATCCTGCAGGGACAGTCTTTGAGCTTGACAATGCCTTGTCGAGGCTGTTCCCGTTAACTCTGATTTCTCTGTGCAGAAGCTGCCAGACCTGCTGAGCTGTTCCAGCAATTTCTATTTTTGTTTCTGATATCAGACAAACTGGCCTGAGGCTCACTGTTTACTCCATTCTTTGGCGGATATATTCAAGACAGAGATGAATTAATTGCTTTTAATATATTTCCTAATCCCTGTTTAGAGATGTTATCATGCACGTCTGGAACAGGTGGAACTTGAACTTCCTAGCTCACAGGTAGGGACACTGTCCCTCAACCATGAAATATCCTTCTATCTGTTTGGAATAAAGGTACCGAATATCATAACATTCAAGGATATAAGACAGGAAGTTGGGATTAGTGCACCTTTAGTGGTAGTTATGTCAGTGCAGACTTGACAGGCAGAAGAGCCTTTCCTGTACTGTATGAATCTATGACTCTAAGAGATACAAGGAGAAAGGAGGAATGTGGCTTTGAGATACAGGATCAGCCATGATCCTACTGAATGGCAAAGCAGGCTTGAAGGGCTGAACGGCCTACTCTTGTACTGAATTTCCTTGTTTCTTGATTGGCAGTTACATTTGCTAGCTTTTAATCTGAAGGATCCACACTTAAATCCAGTGAGTTTTGGAAAATTGCAGACACTGTTTTCCATATTCTCTTCAGTCACTTCTTTTTCTCTGATGTGCACTATTAAATTCTGGGATTTGCTGCGCCAATCATTACCCATGTAAGATCGAACGCTGACTTTCGTTAAGAGTTCAGAAGATTATGTGGGGCCGGATCGCCGACTCCTGCTCCTGTTTCTCCTGCTTTTGTGCCTTCGCTAGTAGTTCAGTGCATGAAATCAGATAATGAATGTAGAAGGAAATGTGGTGCATTTAAAAAAAAAGGTTTTTCCCATTTTCTCACACATTTGTAACCAGATCACTTACTAATCCCGATGAAAAGATTTGACTTCCTTTATTGATAAATCATCATGGCAACATCTCCTAACTTGTGATGATTATTCCAGTAAAACAAGTTATTGTACTTCATGATGTAGTTATAGGCAACCGTTAAATTAAATATAAAGCGTAAAATAATAAGATTTTGTATAAACTTGAGCATATAAGTTGTTATTAGGTGCAGTATGTTGCAAATTGCAGGTCTGCTGAATCTACAAAGTGAAAATAAAAATTTTGTTTTTAAGTTGATAGATCATACATTGTCAGGTTAAGTTCATTAAATTCTCAAATGTTTACATATTATTCAAGTGTGTTTATGTAAGCTATGCAGAACACCAGCAAGGATATGGTGCAGGAATTGGTTTTATCTAATCGAGGTAAGAAAATTGAATACATTTTATTGAAAAGTTCCAATTTTTAATGGTACAGTAAAAGAACAGCAGCAATGGAACTAATTCAGTAGCTCTTTCAAAGTTCCAGCAGACAGAGTGGCCTTTTTTTATAGAATCTTAGAGTCATGCAGCACAGAAACAGACCCTTAGGTTCAACTAGTCCATTGCTGAACATAATCCCAAAGTAAACTAGCCCCACCTGCCTGCTCCTGGTCCATATCCATCCAAATCTTTCCTAATCATGTACCTATCTAGATGTCTTCCCTTTTTCACTCATTCACAGGATGAGCGTGTTGCTGGCCAGGCAGCATTTATTGCCCATCCCTATTTGCCCAGAGGGCATTTAAGAGTCAACCACATTGTTGTGGATCTGGCATCACATGTAGGCCAGACCAGGTGAGGATGGCAGCTTTCCTTCCCTAAAGGGGCATTAGTGAACCACTTGGGCTTTTCCAACAATCAACAATGGTTTCATGGTCATCATTAGATTCTTAATTCCAGATTGTTATGAATTCAAATTTCACCATCTGCCATGTGCAGGATTCGAACCCGGGTCCCCAGAACGTTACCTGGATCTCTGGATTGATAGTCCAGTGATAATACCACTAGGCCATTGCCTCCATTTTAGCATTGTAATTGTGCCTGCCTCCGCCACTTCTTCAGGAAGTCCACTTTGTACTGTATTATTCTGTCATTTAAATGCTGGACAATGGGGCGCCTCGCATTTCATCTCCCATTTTTAGTTGAGGCTCTGAAAATATTTACAAGTATTGTACGAATTTAAACTCTCTGCTATGGGTGTTTTCCCTGAAAATACCCGTGTCAGCCACTTGATGGTGCCAGATAACTTTGTACCTCATTAAATCACCACTTGCACATCAGAGAAAGTCTGATCAACACAATCTTTATAAAGGTCAGTGGAAGCTATGCGCAGAAATGCTCCAATTCCTTGCTCCTCATTGATGCTGTGCCTTAAATGTCTATGCCCTAAACTTAATTTTCTCCAAAACATCCCCATCTCACCTTTCCATAACCTCCTTTAAGACGCTCCTCAAAACCGACTTCTTCAAGAAAACATTTCTATTTTTCGATTCAATGTCGGTTTTTGATCCCCTAGGACATTAAGGGTGCCTTCTAAATGCAAGTTGTTGTTGCATTCCCTGGATGAACCCTTAAGGCCAGCAGAACTCTCACAGGAACAAGTGACTGAAAATTGTATTAAGCAAAACACAAAACACTGGAAAAATGCTCAGCAGGTCAGGCAGCATCTGTGGAGCAGGACAGAGCTGTCTCATCAGGCAGATGACCTGACAATAGGGAGGGATGCTCTTCGGAAGGTCCGTGCAAACTCAATGGGCCAAATGGCACCTGTCTGCATTGTAGGGATTCTATGATTCTCTGACTTTCCAAGGATTGGCAGCCTCACGCACGCTGCCACTTAGACCCTTCCTTTCTGATGAAGGAAGGGAGCTCCGCCTTTCTAAGAGGAAATTCTGCTCAAATCTCCTTGAAAAATGTACAATTGCGGTTCAATTCTATCAGAGGAAGGCAATCGATACCCCCTGTTCCCAGCAGTCAGCGGCTGTATCCTGAAATATTAGGGCCCTGATAGTCACTTTGACAGCTGCTGTCATAAGGGAAGTGTGGGAGCTCTTCTGGTGCAGTGGCAGTGTTGTGTCTCTGAGCCAGGAGGACCATGTTCAAGTCCCACCTACTCCAGAGGTTTATCATAACAAACAGAACTGGTTGGTTCAAAAAAATTATCTGTAACGTTAGTGTGGTCTTAGAGTGCTGGGAGTGTTGGTTAGCGGATAGATGAAGCTGGAAAGGGTAGGGAGCTAGGTAAATAGGACATCAAGTGGGCCTGGTCAGAGGGCGTCAGGTCGGTGATGGGGATAGAGTGCCAGGTCAGTGAAGGACGTTGAGGAGGAGGGGTAGGTTACCAGGTCAATGAGGGAGGGTGAGGGGATAAAGTGCCAGGTCAGTGAAGGGCATTGAGGAGGAAGGGTAGGTCACCAGGTCAGTGAGGGAGGGTGAGGGGATAGAGTACCAGGTAGAATGTTGGGGTTCAGGTGTCAGGTCATTGGGTAAGTGTTTCAGGAAGATAGAAGTGCTGGTCACCATGTCAGGTTGGGAGGGGTCTTGTGTCAGTGCGGTTTTTGTATCAGGGCTGGGGGTCAGTTCCTTGGCATTTTGGCCCATTTGGCGCAGAGCAGGTGGAGCCAGCTCCAGGGTCCTCTGGTCAGGGAGGTATCAAATAGTGTTGTGGGGTTGAGGGGGGAAAATCAGTGATCTTGAGAATGATCTATTGAGGGGTCAGCAGTGAACCAGGTGTCCATTTTAATAGTTACCCAGGATTAGAAACAAAAGGTGATAATGTCATTGGACTCATAATCCAGAGACCCAGACCCAGACATTCCGAGAATGTGAGTTTAAATAAAAATGGGTTGAAACTTTGAATTTAATTCATAAAAAATCTCAAATTGAATGTTAGTCTCAATGATGGTGACTGAGATTTCTAGTCAATTGTCATAAAAACCTATCTGGTTCACTAATGTCCTTTATGGAAGGAAATCTGTCACCCTTACCTGATTTGACCTACACTTGACACCCGACCCACAGCAATGTAAGTCTTAACAGGCCTCTGAAAAGCCCTGAGCAAGCCATTCAGTTGAAAGGTATCTGGGGCCTTGTCAATGACACCCACAACTTCGATCAAACTTCCATTTACTGATGATCAAGAGTAAACTGATGGGGCGGTAATTGGTTGGGTTGGATTTGTCCTGCTTGTAATGTACAGGACATATACCCAGGCAATTTTCCACAGTGTTGGATAGATGCCAGTGTTGTAACTGTACTGGAACAGCTTGGCTAGGGAAATGGCAAGCACTGGAGTACAAGTCTTCAGCACTATTGTCAAAATGTTGTCAGGGCCCATAGCCTTTACAGTATCCAGTGTTTCAAACTATTTCTTGATATTGCGTGGAGAGAATCGAATTGGCTGAAGACTGGCATCTGTAATGCTGGGGATCACTGGAGGACGGCGAGATGGATCATCCACTCAGCACTTCCGGCTGAAGTTTGCTGCGAATGCTTCAGCCTTATCTTTAGCACAGATGTACTGGGCTCTTCCAACATTGAGGATGGGGATATTTGTGGAGCCTCCTCCTCCTGTGAGTTGTTTAATTGCCCACCACCATTCACGGCTGGATGTGGCAGGATTTCAGAGCTTAGATCTGGTCTGTTGGTTGTGGGATCGCTCAGCTCTGTCTATCACTTGCTGCTTTCACTGTTTGGTGTGCAAGTAGTATTGTTTGATGGCTTCACCAGGTTGGCACCTCATCTTCAGGTATGCCTGGTGCTGCTCCTGGCATGCCCTCCTGCACTCTTCATTGAACCAGGGTTGATCCCCTGGCTTGATGGTAATGGATATGATGAGCCATGAGATTGCAGACAGTGCTGGAGTACACATCTGTTCCATTAAACACCCAAAGCACCTTATGGATGCCTAGTCTTGAGTTGCTAGATCTGTTTGAAGTCTCTCCCAAATAGCATGGTAATAGTGCCACACAAAATGATGGAGAATATTCTCAATGTGGGACACAAGGACTGTGCGATGGTCACTCTTACCGATTACTGTCATGGACAGATACAGCTGCGGTCAGCAGATTGGTAAGGATGAGGTCAAGTGTATTTCTTTCCCTTGTTGGTTCCCTCAGCTGACTGCTGCAAGCCCAGTCTAACAGCTATGTCCTTTATTTCTTGACCAGCTCGATCAGTAGCGTTGTTGCTGAACTACCTTTGGTGGTGGACATTGAAATCCCCCATCCAGAGCACATTTTGTGCCCTTGCCATCCTCAGTGCTTCCTCCAAGTGTTGTTCAACATGGAGGAGGACTGATTCATCAGCTGAGGGAGGATGGTACGTGGTAATCAGCAAGAAGTTTCTGTGCACATTGTTTGACCTAATGCAGTGAGATGTCATTGGGTCTGGAGTCAAGTTGAGGGCCCCCAGGACAACTCCCTCCTGACGTATACCATTGTGTTACTTCCTCTCCAGTGACAGTGCCGTCGGTGTCTGGGACATTGATTCTGTGAGTATGACTGTGTCAGGCCACTGCTTGACTAGTCTGTGAGATAGCTCTCCCAATTTTAGTCCTAGTTCCCAGATGTTAGTGAGGACGACTTTGCAGTTTCGACAGTAGTTAGTTGCATTGTCCATGTTGATGCCAGCTGGTCCATGTAGTTTTCTTCCTCTGTGTTTGATACTTTTTTTTAACTGTTTTGATACAACTGAGTGGAGTGCTGGGCCTTTTCAGACAGCTGTTAAGAGTCAACCTCGTTCGTGTGGAGAGAGACTCACTGTACCATAAAAATAACAGATTTTCTTCCCTGAAGTGACCTAACAACAATTGTTCTATCAGTAGCCCTTTAATTCCAGATTTTACTGAATTCAGAATTCCCCTTGTGCCATGATGGGATTAATACAAGCGTCTTTGGAACATTTCCTGGGTTTCTGTACTACCAGCCTAGCAACTATAGCACAGGAACATAGGAACAGGAGTAGGCCATTCAGCCCCTCAAGTCTGTTCCACCATTCAATGAGATCATGACCTAACTTCAGACACCTGCTTTTGGTCTACATCCCTTAATATATTTGCTTAAGAAAAAAATTATCCATTTCAGATTTAATACCAATACATCACTGCATCCTTTGAGAGGGACAGGGATCATTCTGTGAAGAGAAAGCATTTGCAGGACACTGGGGTAAATGGCGGAGTGCGATGAGCTGTAGTGCTCTTGCTGCAGTACAGGCACAATGGGCCAAATGGCCTCATTCTATGTTGCAGGCTCTCCAAAGTAACTTCATTCCCCAGACCCACAGTAAAGGCAGAGATAAAAGGTACTGCAGATGCTGGAGAATCCGAGATAACAAGCATGGGGCTGGATGAACACAGCAGGTCAAGCAGCATCATAGGAGCAGGAAAACTTGACGTTTCGGGCCTAAACCCTTCATCAGAAATCAGTAAAGGCATCTGTCTCTTCTCCTCTGTAGTAGGCCTCAGTGTTAACCTATATGGCACGATAAGATCTTCAGCACAGCATCGCAAATGCTAGACCAAAATCTTGCAAATAAAGACAAAAGAGAAGTTGGAAATAATCTGCATACCTGACAGTATCACTGGAGAGAGAGAAACAGAGTTGATGTCTCAGAGTTAACAGTTTTGGGTCAATGTCCATTCACCCTACCGTAAAAACTCGTAGAGTCGTAAAGATATACAGAACAGAAACAGATCCTTCAGTCCAACTCATCCATGCCAACCAATATCCTAAATTAATCTAGTCCCATTTGCCAGCATTTGGCCCAAATCCCTCTAAACATTTCCTATTCATCCACCCATCCAAATGCCTTTTAAAATGTTGTTATTGTACCTGCCTCCACCACTTCCTCTGAAAGCTCATTCCATACACCACCCTCTGCCTGAAAATGTTGCCCCTTAGGTCGCTTTGAAATCTTTCCCCTCTCACCTTAAACCTATGCCCTCTAGTTTTGGACTCCACTACCCTGGGCAAAAGACCTTGGCTATTCACCCTATCCTCTTTGATAACAGATGAACAAATGAAGAGACCTGAACCAACCTCCTGAGCAAATACTATTATTCCCCAACAAATTATTTATAAGATAATTATTGTGGATCTGAACCACAGGAAATACAAATGAGGACAAGGAAAAGGGAATGACCATTTGCAAGTGTTTCTCTCCTTGTCTCTGTGTAGAAATCTGTAA
Organism: Ginglymostoma cirratum; assembly: GCA_024137785.1. Classification (NCBI taxonomy): domain Eukaryota; kingdom Metazoa; phylum Chordata; class Chondrichthyes; order Orectolobiformes; family Ginglymostomatidae; genus Ginglymostoma; species Ginglymostoma cirratum. The sequence continues at coordinate 85,962,435 of JAHRHZ010000145.1, read as the reverse complement.
AAATCCTATCAATAATATCTGTTGTTACAATATACAGACTATTTCTGAATGTAATACCCCTCAAGCGGCTAAGCAAATATTTAAGACACCATAAATTCACTGCAGGTTGCAAAACACATTCATTAGACAACATATTGTGTCTGAGAATAATTATTACTTGATCTCATTTCAGCTTTCAAGCTGCTTCTGCAATTACATTGAATAAACACGAATTATCTCAATTGCTGCCGTTATGAAAGTAGTTGAATTACTAGGAGGAATCGGAGACCCGTTTTCCCATTGTATTAAACTGTTAACTGCTCATTAAAGATAATAATTCAGGCTGGCCACATCACTGAGTTAGTAACTCAATGATTCTGCCTGTATTTCCTCTGCTCTGCAGGGCAGTTACTTGGGCAATTAATATCTTTCCAATGGCTTCCTGTCATGAACGATTTCTGAAATATTGCAGCCAGCTTAATTCTTAACTGGTCCTCTGAACACAACCCACACTATATTGGATTCATTCTGAGATCCTGCTGGCTGCAGTATTGCTGCCATCCTGGCAGTGGCGCTGCTGTACCCTTAAAGGGCCCATACTTCTCATTGTCGCCATCAGGAGCAGAATAGTGAAACTGCAGTCACAATCCACTGCATTTTGTGCCTGGGATATTAATGCCAAACTACCTAATCTGCACATCTTTGAACCGTGGGAGTCATAGAGATGTACAGCATGGAAACAGACCCTTCAGTCCAACTCATCCATGCCGACCAGATATCCTAAAGTAATCTAGTCCCATTTGCCAGCATTTGGCCCATATCCCTCTAAACCCTTCCTATTCATATAACCATCCAAGGAGCTCGAACAGTTCATCCACATCATTAACACCTTCCACCCCAACCTTAAGTTCACCTGGACCATCTCCAATGCCTCTGCTTCCTTCCTGGACCTGTCTCTTTCTATCTCTGGCATCCACCTGGAAACTGATATCCATTTCAAGCCTACCGACTCCCACTGCTACCTAGAATACACCTCCTTTCACCCAACTTCCTGCAAAAATACCATCCCCCATTCCCAGATAACAAGCATGGGGCTGGATGAACACAGCAGGTCAAGCAGCATCATAGGAGCAGGAAAACTTGATGTTTCGGGCCTAGACCCTTCATCAGAAATGGGGGAGGGGAAGAGGGTTCTGAAATAAATAAGGAGAGAGGGGGAGGCGGATAGGGGATGGATAGAGGAGAGGATAGGTGGAGAGGAGGCAGACAAGTCGAAGAGGCAGGGATGGAGCCAGTAAAGGTGAGTGTAGGTAGAGGGGGTAGGGAGGAGATAGGTCAGTCCAGGGAGGACAGACAGGTCAAGGGGGCGGGATGATGTTAGTAGATAGGAGATGGGGGTGTGGCTTGAGGTGGGAGGAGGGGATAGGTGAGAGGAAAAACAGGTTAGGGAGGTGGAGATGAGCTGGGCTGGTTTTGGGATGCGGTTGGGGGAGGGGAGATTTTGAACCCTGTGAAATCCACATTGATACCATTGGGCTGCAGGGTTCCCAGGCTGAATATGATTTGCTGTTCCTGCAGCCTTCGGGTGGCATCACTGTGGCATTGCAGGAGGCCCAGGATGGACATGTCATCTGAGGAATGGGAGGGGGAGTTGAAATGGTTCGCGACTGGGAGGTGCAGTTGTTTGTTGCGAACTGAGCGCAGGTGTTCTGCAAAGCGGTCCCCAAGCCTCCGCTTGGTTTCGCCGATGTAGAGGAAGCCACAACGGGTACAGCGGATGCAGTATACCACATTGGCAGATGTGCAGGTGAACATCTGCCTGATGTGGAAAGTCTTCTTGGTGCCTGGGATTGGGGTGAGGGAGGAGGTGTGGGGGCAGGTGTAGCACTTCCTGCAGTTACAAGGAAAAGTGCCGGGTGTAGTGGGGCTGGAGCGGAGTGTGGAGCGGACAAGGGAGTCGCGGAGGGAGTGGTCCCTCCGGAAGGCAAATAAGGGTGGGGAGGGAAAAATGTCTTTGGTGGTGGGGTCTGATTGCAGATGGCGGAAGTGTCGGAGGGTGATGCGTTGGATCCAGTGGTTGGTGGGGTGGTATGTGAGGACGAGGGGGATTCTTTTTTGGGTATTATTGTGGGGACGGGGCATGAGGGATGTGTTCCGGGAGATGCGGGAGACACGGTCGAGGGCGTTCTCGACCACTGTGGGGGGGAAGTTGCGGTCCTAATCCCCTATTCCTAATTCCTTTGCCTCCGCCACATGTGCTCTCGAGATGAGGCATTCCACTCCCAGTCACCCCAGATGTCCTCGTTTTTCAAGGACCGCAACTTCCCCTCCACAGTGGTCAAAAACGCCCTCGACTGTGTCTCTCGCATTTCCTGCAACTCATCCCTCACACCCCCTCCCTGCAATAACAACCAAAACAGAATCCCCCTCATCCTCACCTACCACCCCACCAACCACTGGATCCAACGCATCACCCTCCGACACTTCCGCCATCTGCAACCTGACCCCACCACGAAAGAAGTTTCTCCCTCCCCACCTTTATCTGCCTTCCGGAGGGACCACTCTCTCCGTGACTCCCTTGTCTGCTTCACACTCCCCACCAGCCCCACCACACCCGGCACTTTTCCCTGCAATCGCAGGAAGTGCTACACCTGCCCCTACACCTCCCCCCTCTCCCCCATCCCAGGCCCCAAGGAAACCTTCCATATCAGACAGATGTTCACCTGCACATCTGCTAATGTGGTATACTGTATCCACTGTTCCTGTTGTGGCCTCCTCTACATTGGGGAAACCAAGCAGAGGCTTGGATACCACTTTGTGGAGCACCTACGCTCGGTTCGCGACAAATGACTGCACCTCCCAGTCACAAACCACTTCAACTCCCCCTCCCGCTCCTTGGATGACAGCTCCGTCCTGGGCCTTCTCCAGTGCCACAACAATGCCATCCGAAGGTTGCAGGAACAGCACCTCACATTTCACTTGGGAACCCCGCAGCCCAATGGTATCAATGTGGACTTCACAAGCTTCAAAATCTCTCCTCCCCCAAGCACATCCCAAAACCAGCCTAGCTTGTCCCCGCCTCCCTAACCTGTCTGTCCTTTCTCCCACCTATCCACTCCTCCCACCTCAAGCCCCACCCCCACCTCCTACTTACCAGCCTCATCCCCGCCTCCTTGACCTGTCTGTCTCCTCTCCACCTATCTGCTCCTTTATCCATCTTCTATCCACCTCCCCCTCTCTCTCTATTTAGTTCAGAACCCCCTTTCCCTCCCCCATTTCTGGAGAAGGGTCCAGACCCAAAATGTCAGCTTTCCTGCTCCTCTGATGCTGCTTGGCCTGCTGTGTTCATCCAGCTCTACACCTTGTTATCTCAGATTCTCCAGCATCGGCAGTTCCTACTATCTCCATATAGCCATCCAGATGCCTTTTAAATGGTGTAATTGTATCGCCCTGCAGCACTTCATCTGGCAGGTCATTCCATACAATGCCCTCTGTGTGATAAAGTTGCTCCCCAGGTTCCTTTTTAAATCTTTCCTCTCTCATCTTAAACCTAGACCTTCTAGTTTTGGATTCCGCTACCCTGGGGAAAAGGCCTTGACTATTCACCCTATCAATGCCCCTCATGATTTTATAAACTTCTACAAGGTCACCCCTCAGCCTACGGCGAAAATAGCCTATTCAGCCTCTCCCTATTAGTTCAAACCCCTTCAACCCCGGCAACATCCTTGTGAATCTTTTCTGAACCCTTTCAAGTTTCACATATCCTTCCTATAGCAGGAAGACCAGAATTGCATGCAGTATTCCAAAAGTGGCCCAACCAATGTCCTACACTGCCGCAACTTGACCTTCCAAGTCCTGTAGTCAATACACTGGCCAATAGCAAGCATACCAAATGCCTTCTTCATTATCCTGTCTACCTGCAAATCCACTTTTAAGAAACTATGAACCTGTGCCCATAATTACAAAAAAAAACATACGTAAGATGTAATGGCACCTGTGTTCCCCTAGCCAGCATGGTAACCGGAAATACATCTCTGCAGGACCTGTTACTTTCTCAATTCGTTCTACTCACCACTTGGAATGATAGTTGAGGCAGAATTTCCTGGACTCATTTGAAAGATTGACTGACATCCACATCAAGTGCTGCACCCTGCAGGGCTATGGACCAAATTGCAGGAAAGAGACATCCGCCTCCGTGGCTTGTTTCTTGGCTGGCACGGACGTGACAGGCCAAGTGGCCTCTTTCTGAAGAAGAGTCAGTGGACCCGAAACATTAACTCTTGTTTCTGTTTCCACAGATGCTACCAAACCTGCTGAGTTTCTCCAAAAATCCCTGTTTTTGTGTCGCAATTCCAACATCTGTGGCTATGTTTTATTATATTGTGGCCTCTTTCTGTTCTGAGAGCTTTGTGTGATCATGTGACTATAATAGCCTCCTCATTTAGTTCCAGCAGCAGAGACATCAGTCCCCTCCTTCCTGCTTCATGTGACTTTTCAGTGTGTCAGCTGTAGCTCATCGTGTTGGGTTCAAGGACATGACTGAAGTTGTGAAGAAGTGTCATTGGACTCAAAACATTAACTCTGTCATTCTCTCTCCTTAGACGCAGCCAAACTGGCTGAGTATTATCAACAGTTCCCATTTTTGTTATCATTTTGCCATCTGGGGGCGTTTGCCATGTGCAAATAATAGCTCAGGGATTAGCACTTCTACCTCACAGTGCCAGAGACCCAGGTTCAATTCCACCCTTGGGCAATTGTCTATGTGGAGTTTGCATGTTCTCCCCGTGTCTGTGTGGGTTTCCTCTGGGTGCTCTGATTTCCTCCCACAGTCCAAAGATGTGCAGGCTAGGTGGATTGTCCATGCTAAATTGCCCCATAGTGTCCATGGGTGTGTAGGTAGGTGGATTAGCCATGGGAAATGTGGAGTTGGGGGGTGGATCTGTATGGGATGCTCTTCTGAGAGTCAGTGCAGACCACATGGGCCGAATGGCCCCTTTCTGCTCTGTGCACATTCTTGGATTCCGATTCAAATTGGCTGCTGTGCGTACTGCATTGCATTTGGGTGTACTCCAAAATGTGTTTCTTTGACTGTCAAGTGCTTTGGAACGTCCTGAGTTGTGAATTTTTTCTTTCTCCTCAAAAAATACCTACCTCTTACAATCCCTTTTCTCAATATGAAAAAAACGGGCCTTTAAGCTCGTTGTTTCCAGCCCTCTTCCAGGTCCCTCCCAGATCCTTAAATGCGACGCCGCAGGGAGCTGTTCAAGGTGCTGAAAGTCTGTAAACTACGCGTTACTAAACTGATAGAACACATTGCAGTGATTTTCTGAAGAAGGGTCTTGAACCGAAACGTCAGCTTTCCGGCTCCTCGGCCTGCTCTGTTCATCCAGCTCTACACCTCGTTATCTCTATAACACGGTGCAAGCTGGCGCAACGCAGCAGGTCAGGCAGCATCAGAGGAGCAGGAAAGCTGACGTTTCGGGTCTGGACCCTTCCGTCTTTCCTGGCTTCCTCTGTACGTGGTTAACACTCAAGTTATTTAAAAATCACATGATAGGTGGCCTGGGGTTGATGAGGGTGTATTGTTAGAATCAGTGGATCGAGACCCCAGGCTAATGTTTTGGGGAATGGGTTTGAAATAGTGAAATTTGAATTCAATAAAATCTGGAATCAAAAAAAGCTAGCCTAAGGGCGACCTTGTAACTATTGTCAATTGTCCTGAAATCCCATCTGAGTCACTAATGTCATTTAAGGAGAGGAAATCTGCCATTTGTATCTGGTCAGGCCTACATGTGACTCCAAACCCACAGTGATGTGGTTGACTTTTAACCACCCTCAAAATGGCGTAGAAAGCCATCAGTTTGAGGGCAAATAGGGACAGGCAACAAATGGTCACTGATCCAGCGAGGCCCACATCCCATGGATGAGTAAAAACTAAGATCTTGAAGAGAGATACCACCGTGTATGCCTTGGGCAAAGTTTAAGACTGCCAATAGATTGTAAAATGCATAATGACCAGTTACCTTAAAAGATGTTGAACCTTAGACTTCAGCAACCTCTCTTAGGTGCTGTAAAGCACCCAGTGTTTTCCAAGACTCACCCATACAATGAAAGCTTTTTTTGATCTAGATTGAACCAATAACATGACATCCACAGTTAGATACAGGTTTCCAAATAATGAAAGATGGCAATCTATTGGGTCAACAGGCTGATGTTTTTTTCCACCATGTTTTGTATCTGTGTATTGTTTTTAGCAGCCCATATACATTTTAAAGGTTCTCATTTAATTAGGTTGTTGCATTTGGTGCAAGTTTGGGGAGGGGGTGGGAATGAAGTGGGGAGAGAGGGTGATACTAAATTTAATAAGAAGCTAATACTGTTCTGACCAAATACTTTTATAAAACAGGGCACTGTGAAATTGGAGGCAGACTTCCTTGTCCATCATATGGGGTGGCACAGCAGATTGCTAACTGAGACATATTGCCAGACTAGTGTTGTAACTCATGGTGAGGGAATCAGATTGAAGGGAAAAAAATTACTTACCAGGATATTTAGCAATGTACCTGTTGCAGATGCTTCTGTTTCTGACAGTACGGTTACAGTAACCAGTGCACTGTTCATGTTGAGATAAACCCTACCTTCCCACTGGGTCTACCCTCCATTGGTAACTGCCACTCTGTGAAATGGAATGCATTCAGAATAGATCCAGCTGCTCGAAACTGGACATCCAGGAGGCACTGTGAGCCATTCATGCAGAAACAACTGCATTCAATCATATTGTTTAATCTCATCTTTCAGCATTTTCCTTTGCTGTATCATTACTGTCAAACCAGCAGATCAAGCAGGGGAGCATGTCAGGAGCAGTATCAGGCATGACTAAAGCATGCAGGCCTGGTGAACTAACATTCATGTCAACCAATGGATACAGTGTGTGATTGACAGAGCTAAACAATACCTAACCCAACTGAAAAAGTCATAATGTACTCAATAACAACAGCTCACCACCACCAATTCAACAGCGTTAAAGGATGGGCAATAGTTGCCCATCCCCTGTGAGTGAATTAAAAAAAACTCCAATGAGGAATTGAAGAGAACCTTCTTTACCCAGAAAATGGTAGAATGTAGAACTCAGTACCACAAGGGAATAATTCAACTAATTAACAGATGTTTTGAAGGACAAGCTCAGATGAGCCACCCCATATGATGGACAAGGAAGTCTGCCTCCAATTTCACAGTGCCCTGTTTTATAAAAGTATTTGGTCAGAACAGTATTAGCTTCTTATTAAACTTAGTATCACCCTGTCTCCCCCCTTGACTCCCACCCCCTCCCCAATCTTGCACCAAATGCGACAACCTAATTAAATGAGAATCTTTAAAAAGTATATGGGCTGCTAAAAATAATTGGGAAAGGGCCAGAAAAGAGATTTGGGTCATGGCCCAATAAGGGCGGTCCAACACCAAGGGAAACCTCACAGTGTTCGGGTCATGGGGGAAGGGGTCACTGTGCTCCTGTCGGGGGAAGGGACACTGTGCTCCTGTTAGGGGAGGGGACACTGTGCTTCTGTCAGGGGGAGGGGTCACTGTGCTCAGGTCAGGGGAAGGGACACTGTGCTCCTGTCAGGGGGATGGGACACTGTACTCCTGTCAGGGGGAGGGGTCACTGTGGTCCTGTTC